>JAFMOC010000020.1:0-600000 GCA_019802505.1 Corydoras sp. C115
ATTGGTATAGAACTTTACTTAAATCACTTACACATTTGCTCAAAAGCACTAGCACTGTGTAGAAGTGTTTTACACATTTTATCTATCATTTCTTCTCATATATAAATGATATGCACACCCTTTCAAATTTAACAACTTCACAAGAACAAAACTGTTCTGATCAGCTGTTTAGAACTCTTTTGAATATTCAATTAGTTTTTGTCTTTTTTTCTGATTATTTGTACAAATAGTTCTACAATCTAGAATTCTTTACATTTTGTAAACCTCTTTATAAAGTGTTTTAAAGGAAAACAATAGATGTGTTAGGGTCTGATGAGGGCAAGACTGAACATTTTGTCCATATTTTCAAGTGATTGCACTGAAAGATAACTTCACATCAACATTATATTCATATTTAGCAGGTGCTTTTAATCAAAGCGACTTACAAATGAGAGAACAACACAAGTCAGTAGTTAAAGAAGAATCCAGCTACACTGTAGACTTTTCAAACCTGATCATTATTCTATCCTGCACTCCCCCACCCCTTTTTTAGATCAGTTGTTTCCTAAACATGCCAAGTGACTCTACCTTATGGACAGAGTTGGAAAATCATTTCACCATTTTGCAGTGGTGAATACAATGGAGTAAGAATTAGTACGTTGATGAGGTGGAATTACCAGGCAACATTCACCACTAGAACGTAGTGAACGAGTTGGAGTATATTTTGAAAATATAGAATGGTAGAAGGTAAGAGGGGGCAGATCCAGAAATGTCCCTATTGGCTAGAGTTAGTGTCTTGTACTGAATGTGAGCAGCTACAGGAAGACAATGGAGAGAAATTAGTAGTGGAGTGAAATGAGTTCACTTGGGCTGGTTGAACACAAGTTGAGCTGCAGAATTTTGAATTCGTTGTAGAAGTCTGATTGTGTAAGAGACCAGCAAGCAGACCATTACAATAATCAACAAATAAAAAAATATATCCGATTTGAGATCATGGTGTCGCAAGGGGTAAAGACAAATGAAAGTGTCAACAGCATAGCAGTGGTAAGAGAATCCATGTGCCTGAACGACTGTGCCCGGTGATGTCATATACGATGACTTGATGAGAGTTAGAAATCTCCCCATTCCATGACACTTTGAAGGTTCTTCCTGTTAAATAGGATAGAAACCATTCAAGTGTTGTAGCAGAAAAGCCTAGTTCAAATAGAGTGGACAGTAGAATGTGATGATTAAATGTATCGAAACCTGTCACGAGATCCAGTAGAATAAGGACAGATAATTGAGAGTTAGCTTTGACAGATTTAAGTGTGTCAAACACAGAAAACAATGCTGTCTCAGTGGAGTGACTAAGAGGTTGTTCTGAGTAAGAAACTTTGAGATCTATGTAGATACCACCCGTTCAAGTGTTTTAGACAGGACAAGTAAAAGTGATAAAAGGTCTGTAGCTCTAGAAGATGTGGAACTGGCTCAGATCTGTCAATAATGCTACTAATGATAGTAGTTGAAGAATCAATTTTAAGAAACTTTACATAGGGTTATTAGCTAAAAAGGTAAAACTCACGGAACTATACGAGGCTGTGATAATCTTAGAAGAACGTAAGAAACAATGTGGTGTGGTCCAAGAGTTGCAAAACTGATAACATTTTTGCAGCAATATATTAAGCATTATTTAAAGGTATTTTAAACTTGAAACATTGTTACTCTCCTATAAATTAACTGCTGTTAATTTTTATGCATGTTAACTCAAATATACTGTCATTTTCGATGTTGCTTAACATGTCACTAAGTACTAAATAATAATTTGTAAAGTAAAATAATAATTATAATTTTATAAAATAATTAAAAAATAAAAATTATAATAATTTGATCACAGATGTTGTCTGTTTACAACACAAGGCCTACCGCATTGTTCGTTTTGTAAGGTAGTCCTAATTTTAATGTTTTATTAACAACTTGACCACACACAGACACACTATATATATATATATATATATATATATATATATATATATATCCTCCAGTTTCTACAAATAAGACTTGCTATTCCAAGAAATCTAATCATTATATTCATCAGACTGATGACATGATGACATGAAATGACCTGGACTAGAGTGACCTGGTTATCAAATCATGTTCATGTTTGCTGTGGGAAAATAAAGAAACCACACCATAAAACTTTAGTGAATAGTAATCAAATGAAAAACAAAAGAAACCAACTTTAAAACAAAAGAAAATGGGTGTCAAGAGAATGCTTAATTAAGGAGTAAAGATTTTTTTTATTAATAAAATATTAAGCATATTTTGTATTTAGACTATATGTAGCAAAGTTTATTGTTAATAATCCTTTATAACTTCTGAATAATATACCAAGCTAACAATTTTGTGTTCTAAAAATATTCTGAGAATATTTTAATATTCCCATCTGTCTTTATGTTAGAAAAAAGTAACAGTAACATAACAGTAACAAAAATGCCAATAATTGCCTTTAACAGAAATATAGCTTAAAAACATTTTATTGCTAGAAAAACATTTATTCCTAACAAACATTATAAAGATCTGATGGGGTATAAAATTTCCAGATAGCATTTGTACACATTAAATATACAATCCATAAAAAACAACAATCACATTTGATTTTCACATTTATTTAACTTGGGTAAATGGCATTAATTTTACGTAACATTACAGTCTATCAGGATAATTTTAACAAAGACAGAATATAAATCTTTGAAGGCTGGAGATCTGTAAAGGCCACTAAGTAAAATCTAAACAAATCTTTTTATAAGGTACCATCACATGCTGTTTACACTCAGTTCTTTAACATGTTTATAGTATGGTATTGAGATTAAAACAATATTACTGCAAATGTATACACAACCAATATCGGATTAAATCTGATCGCATCATATTGAATTTTAATTACCAGCCTACCACAAAACAAATTTTAAAAGTTAAATAAATTAACAAATTAATGATGACTTTTAGCTAATTTGCAGTACTTCTTTATCTGGAGGGGCTGAGTTGCTGTTTGGCTGCATGGGAAGGCTGATTCCCCACTTGTTTTTTTTTTTTTCAAATTGTTACAATACAATACAATTTAGACAAATTAAACAGTCGAGTATAAACCGTACTGATAAAAAAAATGTAGTGCTACAGCTATATTACTCTAAATATTTACGCTAATGTGAATATTTTTAAGAAATGAAAGACACTGAAAAGGTTTAAAACCACAAAGAAAAACAAAACAGTGAATAAGTGGTTTTCCAACGTAAGCAATCACTAAGCAAGAAGTGAAATCACTAATACAATTCCTTGATCATTGTTATCTTTGACCATGTATAAAATGTTGGTATAAAACACAACTGTGCTCAAATACTTACAGTAGGAAAGTTACAATACTTGATAACCGATCACATGATTAACTACTTATGTGGAATGTGAAATGCCAGTGTATCATAAACATGGACAATCGGTGTATGAATGTTTTAAAATTAAATCTACGTTGGAGATTATTTGAGTACAAATACAATTCCACCCGGTCTCAAAAGTTGCTGAGTTAAATCGTACGTTGTAGATGCTGTTATTCTTTGGTTAACGTGTAGTGCGGTTTTATAATCATACTACAGAAGCATGATTTACATTCAAAATACAGTTCTGATTCTAATGTGGCATCATGGAATGTCTTACAGCATCCTCAAGAGACTTCCTGGTTACCAGTAGCCTGACGACGTCTTCGTGCTTTTTAGTTAGGCGTTTACGAGCCTGGTCATGTGTCACCATGGTCATATCCCAGCCATTTACCTGTTGCAGGCATGAAGAATTCAGTCACATCAGTTGACATTTTCGATGAAATTAAATTTAACTTGCAAAAGTGGACATTCTAAAGTGTGACGATGCCCGTTTTGGTTCCGAAATAATGTTGTCATGTTTGAAGACAGTCGGTTTGAATTTAGTGAAACAAGTTGAAACTGAACAGAGTCAGTAAAAAATGATTACCTTTATGAATGAGTCATTTTAGAGTACAGAAAAATGTGTCAAGGTCAAAGGTTCTTACACTTTTGACTTAGGCAGTAAATAAAAGGACAAATTAGTTACTCAGAACAATAGGATTTAGTGGTTAGGCTAGTGATTTCAATGTGGAGTTGTTTTATGATAAAATAATTTGTTTATCACTTTTTGATTATATTAATCACTTTTTAACTTTTTTTTTTTTTTAATTAAAGTTTTCTTATAGTCTAAAAGATTTTTACCAAAGCTGCTAATAATTTTTTAAGCAATTGATTCAATCAAGACTAGTTAAGGAATCACAAACACAAGGTGAGTGGCGTCCTCTGGTGGGTGCCGTGATTTCCTGCAGTAGCCAAACTTGACCTGGGAAATCAAATTCTAACCACAAATATAAATAAATGTTTAAATTAATATTTGTATCCTGTTTTAATCCTGCAGTTCATTGGACATTTTTCAATCTATTTTTTACTTCACTTAATTTTGAACAATCGTTTGAATGTTTATACATTTTATGGCAAAAACCACAGCAGTTTTGAATCAGTGCTCAACGTAACTGTAAATAACTGTGTTTTAAGCAGACAAGGGCAAAAAACGTATGAATTAAATATCATTGTAAACCAAACTCACTGTCCCACCTGCATTATTTTGTCCCCAGTCATAAGTCCTGCAACTTCTGCTGGTCCTCCTTTACTCACACGCGTTACATAGATGCCCTATAAACACAAAATTTACAACAGTAAACAAAAACGGCCACATTAAAAATAACTTTTTTTTTTCAACAGACTAGCATTAAAAAAATTATTACTTTTACATTTTATTTTCATTTTACTTAAAATACGTTGTTGGTTTTTTTAAGTTACAAAATATTAAAATGTTTTCCGTCAAAGCATCACCAGGTCCTTATCCATAACACTGCCAGAGCACCAGAACAACAACTTTAAAAGACTATAACCTCACAGAGAATTAAAGAGATGATTAACGTCACTTCTTGACCACACACATGGATTTGATGGACAGAACCTCAATTTTTATTGTGTACATTCACAGGTTTTTCAACAAACTGAAGTTTTTCTATTTTCTGGAAAAATGGACACCTGAAAATTTCACAAACTGTGGGGTTCAAGCTCAGAATATTGTAAAGCTACTTTGAGACAATATACGATTTTTAAGCACTATATAAATAAACATGAACTATTTGAATACTGATTACAACAGGAAAATTGAAAGTATTTAATGTGTTTGTAAATAAGGCATGAAAGAGCCTTAAGTCTAAAAAAAAAAAAAAAAAAAAAAAAAAAAAAAAATAAAAAAAAATTAAATTCCCCCCCTAAATGTGAAAATGTGTAGGTGTGTCTTCCCTAGAATAGATTGGCAATCTATTCAGGGTGTTTCTTTTGCCTATTGCCTTTCAGCCAATAAGCTGTGGGTTAGGCAGGAGCATTACCACAATCTCAATAAAGAAGAGGTTGAGGAAGTTGATAAATTAAAGATGTACCCATTAGATCACATTCAGAGAGATTTGCTTTGAAATTGTACTGTTTAGTATTTTAATGTGAGAAAGGTTTCTACTAATGTACTGTATGCAATTGACTATTCATATCATTTAAATAAAATGATTAAATTAATTCACATCAGTAAATGTAACAAGTAAATAAATTTACATTAATGTTACTTGCTATACTTTTAAGTCTGGACTATGCACATTATATTACCTACTAAATTAAGTATCAAACAAAACCTGACTATACAAATTGTTTAATTTCTATTATTAGCATCAGCAGCAAGGCAACTAAATTGTGTCACTAATACAATTTATCAGAGATTCATAGAGTAAAACAATTTTTAATGGTTAGGGAGGCTTAAAATGTGAACGTGAACAAAACTACAGTGTATTATTTTACAGTGCTTAAGTACTTTCTAAGCATTAAAGAGAAACATAAGTGTTTCTTTATTACATTACATATTATTAAATATTAAGTCAAGCTAATACTGAGGAATCGAGAGCATGGTTCATCCGAAGAAAAGCCTTCACCTTGTCTGTCTTGTCTTCTGAAAATGGATTCTGGCTCGGATCTTGATCAATTCCTCCACCAATGCTGAAACCTAAGATTAAATTGTCTCCATCCCGTAGTTTATGTATCTCAATTCTTTGCTGAAATACAAAATGCATTAAAGGGTGAACACTTTGACAGGATCCGAGCTCCACCCTAACTCTGTGGTTCTCCTTATATGGTTACACGAGTACCTGTATGAGGCCATGTTTAAAATGTACCTGTGATCTGATCTAAAATGTACCTGTGAAAGAACTGTCAGAATTTTTGGAGGAATTTTTTCACTTTATTTTACATACCAGCTGTGAATCAATGCCAATGCGATTTGTCTTCCAATATTAAAATGTTTCTGAATATTTGTATGTTTATTGTGATTAAATACACGCTGTTAACCTTCAGAAAACCAAAGCTTAGTGTAACTCTAACTTGAGCCCACAACCTGTCAACTCTTACGTACTAAATAGTAGATTGGAGTTTAGCATGAAGGCCATAATGGTCGCATACTATATGGCGTAAAAGTATCTAGTGGTCAGGCTAGTGCACTTCGCTAGCTCATTTAGTAAAGTGCTGACGGCTAAGAGCTGGAAAAAATAAAAGTTAATAGACTTTGGAAACAAACAGGACTCACCACTACAGCTGTAACAGGCTGTCCCGGTATGAAAGACATACTTTAAAGTCAAAACTAAAGAAATCTTTTCCTTAAACTTGCAAACAACAGACGGATGTTCTTAGCTTGTTTGGGACACGGCTCCGCGGTTCCACCCATGAATGACAGCATTTAGCAGCCACGCTGGAGGCGGAGTCAAGACCCGGAGGCGGAGTCAAGACCCGGAGGCGGAGTCAGTCCAGGAACAAAGAGATCTTGGGGCGTCAGTACAACAGTCTACAACAGACTACATTTTTATTATAATAAAACACATCATGTAATTAATAATAAAGTAACCAGAGTTAGTTTAACATCATATAATGTTTCTTTTATTTATATTAACAATTAAATGGTCCGTTTTAAGAAAGTTTATAAAAATGTGTGACTTTACAACTTAACGACTTATCTTTCTCATTATCACAACATAACAAATCTGGCAGTTGAGACTCACCCCGTTATACGCTTTAGGAAACAGCGGCGCCACGAATTATCATAAAACTCATAAACACTATTTATTTTGCAACTAATGAAGTAAATATAACTCCAAATATCATATAATGCTGTTGGTAATGCCATAAGATAAACTTTGCAGTTATTGAGTCAGCATTGTATTTTTATCCAACCCGCTGTGGAACTTTGAGTTATTTCTTATTATGTCTTGAAATCTCATTAAATATCCAAATATGTTTTTTTTTTTAATATTTTAAAAGTTAACCCAAAAGATTCATGGTACAATATTGTACTCCTAAGCAATATTTATTTTAGTCTACAAAAAAAAACAAAAACAAAACTTTGGTTTCTAAGATTGCCTGGTTTCCACAAGTCAAAGATTAAGATGACATTCATGTCATTTTGTCGTAAACAATAATATTTGAAGTAATATTATCATCTATCCACTCATCCATCATTATCTTCACTTAAACCTCTACTATGGTCACGAGGGGGGAAGTCCTCTGTATGGGGCAATTTAGAAGATTCACTTTACCTTGATCCATGTTTTTGGACTGTGTGAGGAAGCCGGAGAACACAGAGGAAACCCACGTGGACACAGAGAGAACATGGAAACTCCACCCAGATTGGGATGCAAACCGGAACTACCCAGTACTGAAAGGCGAACGTGCTAACCACTAAGCCATCAATATTATGTTATTATTTTCATCTATTACAGTTACTTACTAAGTGTATCTATTACACTTAGATTGTAAACAATCTTTGTAATCACCGTCTATTTATTTTAAAAGAACATTTGTTAATTATTTCTAGTAAAAGTCTCCACATTCATTAATATTCTTGGGCCATCATGCATGTACTGTTTTTGAGGTCTATCCAGAGATTTTATTACATTTAGGTTGGCATAATTTTAGTTTACACCTCTTGAGCTAGGTTGAAGTGTCTTTAAGGACAGTGCACCACCGCTCTATTCTGCTCTTCCTAAAGGTTTCTTGGAATTAAATCTAAGTTATGATTTTTTCTAAAAGCAAAATTTTACAAGATTTTCCAGAACCTAATTTGATGCTGTCATTTCTTAATGACATTACAAACTTACTTCATAGCTTTGTTGTCTTGCTTTATATGTATTAACTATTTTATCTTTTAGATTGCTAAACACCTTCTTAGAGTTGAGCATGCCACAGCTCTGCTCTATGGGGAAAGTTTCAGCTTAGAATTCAGAATAGTCATTATGGTTTAAAAATGCTGCACATGACCTTACATCTTTAATACGGAGGTGTTCAAACTTTTGCATATCACTCTTAATATGTGATGGTGCATAAACTACACTGAAATTATAATAAGAAAATAGAAGAAGGACATCCAAGGACCCATGGATGCTTTTTCTGATTAACCTCTGAATATTGGACAGTCACATCACATCACAAATGAACTTATACTTATAGTAAGATCAAAGTATACATTTATGATGCTTACTAAATACATTTTGGTCACACGTCTTGTTTTCTAAATTTTTTTTACACAACATGTAAAAAAAAAACTGCATTAGTGTTATTGTTGCATCACAATTGCATAAAAAATATATCTTTATAGTCTCTTATCACTAACAATATCCAGAGATCAAATATTTATTCAAAAAATTATTCCCTCCGTTGTTCTAACTGCCAAAAATGTAGCTATATTAAGCATATTTAAACTGATATGAGACCGACCTTACAATACTTGTTCTGTGGTGTGTGCCACATTATACTGAATAATATTAAAGTATATAAAGTATTATTTAAAAAATAATAAGACCATAAAAGAAAAGAAATGAAAGCAACACACCATTAGGGGGCCCAGTGGGATCAGCATTGTCCATTGTGTACCTAGATTAGCCCTGCTTTACATTTCAAACATATTCAAGTAGTTTATTTGTCCTTTGCTGTTTCCATGGCTTATTTTCACAACAGCAGCAGACCAATAATCTTGGTACTGCAGTCTTACATTCTGTATCTAAATTGTATTTTAAGTAATAATACATCACTAAGTATAGGCAGCAGAAAGTCCCTGTTTTTTTTAATAGGATTTATTATTACTATGAAACAGATATTTCAATGTCCCCTTTGTCTTTTTTTTTTTTTAATCACTATTCTTCCTTGTACTATCGGTGTAAGATTGAACTCAAGTGAAATGTTGTAGTCTTAATTTACTTGACATATAATTCACTAAAATGAAATGTAAGCCTCAAACTTTGTCTGCACACAATGTTCATATAAGGACCAAGAAAAATCATTGTAAAATTCTGACATTCTGAAGCTCAAACATTACAATAAGTCCCAGCTTTGATTCTGAATTAAATTAGACATTGAATAATATCCACTAGCGTTGTAAATGATGGATTTAAAAAAACTCCTCATATATCACAATAATATTTGACTTATTTAACAATGATAACTTTCTAATTGTTTTAAACTTGAATTAAATCATTTTGTCATTAGCATTCAAATTGATAGTATTTATCCTTTAAATACAGTAGTATCTTTTTTCTGATATCAATCTTATGTAATGGATAGCAAGTCCCATATTCTCCTTCCTTTCTGCCATAAAGCGCCTTGAAGTTTAGGCTGCATGGTAGTTTAGTAAACTAGGTGATAAGAAAAATCATTAAAATGAGTATATTCACAATGGGAGAAACTTACACATGTGAAGTTTATCTGAAGCGACACTAAAACGATGGCCCTGTTACACACCAGGCATCGACAATCACTTTCCTATGTGATAAGGTCACAAGTGGACAGCATTAAGTACGACTGTGAATGATCCCAAAACATGATTAGACTGGATCACAGTTTAAGGGGTGGTCGGAAACACAATTGACCTTTGTTTAGTAGAGTGTACACGAACCCACCCCCATCCACACTGTAGCACCAACTAAGAAAAGAGAGATGAAGTGAAAAAGAGTGAAGAGGAAAAATTGTCCAAACATTGCAATAAGATTAAACACTGTTTACTGTGATAAATAAAGAAATAATTATTCCAAAAATGTCCTAAATAGTCCAAATTGGATAGGCTTATACTGCAGACTTTGAGAGTTAAGCATACATAAATATGTTAGACTTATTTATTACTTGTGAAGGTTTAACTTTACTTTTTGGTATGTCACCTCTAAAAGTTAAAAATTAAAAAGTTTTATTTTTTAAAAAATAATAATAATTTCCACATTGAAAAGAAAGTACTTAAAGTCGCCAGCTTGTGGTCCAGTTAAGGGAGAAGCCCATTTTTATGACTAGATGTGTACAGGATCTAAACTCTCCATAGCGTTTGTATGGGACAAAGCTGAGCCCTAAGAGACAAAGTGTCAGCTTAGTCAGCATCAGAATTCAGAATAGTCATTATGTTTTGCAAATACAGCACATGGTCTTACATCTTTAATACTAGAGGTGTCCAAACATTTGCATATCACTCTGAATATGTGAAAGTGCACAAACTTCACTGAAATTATAATAAGAAAAAATAAGAAGGACATTTCGTACAAACCCATGGATGCTCGATACTTATAGTAAGATCAAGGTAAACATTTATGGTGCTTATTAATACATTTTAATCACATGTCCTCCTAAATCCCAGCATGTCACCTGCAAGGTAAGGTTATCTTTAATAATTGTCCAAATGTTTTTTTTTTTTTTTTTTTTTTTTTTTCTCCACATAACATTACTACATGCAACAGTTCCAACTGCATTAGTGTTATTGTTGCATCACAATTGCATAAAAATGATCTCTTTCTTATCTGTTAATTTATTTACTATTTATCTTTTAAATACAGTAGTGTCTTAAATACTTCCAGTTAAGGAAGAAGCCCATTTTTATGACTACGTGTACAGGACCTAAAATCTCCATAGCATTTGTATAAGTGTTTTGGTTAAATGTGATGTAATTCCCAGCAGTTTTCCATTTTAACCTGTTGTGGAAACAGTTTGGGCCTTTTTTGTTTCAGCTAACGGCATGCCTCAGTGCACAAAATAAGAACCTTAAGGGCATGGTTGAATGAGTTTGATGTTAAGGAATTTGACTGACCTGTGACCTCAACCCCAATAAACACTTTTGGGATGAACAGAACAGCAAATGCAAGCTCTCTCATTCATCACCAGCATCTGAATCACAGCTGGAGTTAAGGATAGTTATTGTTGCAAGTTTATAAAGGGATTGCTGTATAAGAGACTTGATCTGCTTAACAGCAAGACAAATGGTAGATTATTCATTGTTTTCAATTACAAACTTAATTCTGTTCATTAAATATAAAATAATTTAGAGATTAGATAGAGTGAAGCTGGGGCAAAATAGGACCAAAAATTATATTATGACTGTTCTGGAACAGTGGCACGGTGGTTTAGTTGTTAACACGTTTGCCTCTCAGCACTAGGGATTCCCGATTCAAGTCCTCCGGATTCTCTGGTTTCCTCCCACTGTCCAAAAACATGGATTAAGGTCAATTGAAGTCTCCAAATTATCCCATATAGAGTGTGTTTGTGTGTGTGTCTGTGTGAGTGAGTGTGTGCCCAGTGATAAATTGGTGCCCTGTCCTTGGTGTATTTGCCCAGCGCCTGAAATTTCTCCCATGGGCATGGAAATGGGAACCAAATTCTTGACAAGCAAACTGATAGTGGTTAACCACTTTGTGCTAAACTTAAGATGTATTTACATACATACATTATATACATAATATATATCATTTCTGTTGTAAGCAAAAGTATAGGCTTTAAAATAAATTTAGTCAACCATCTACATTAATAAGAGAAAGCCTGACTGTCTATGAGATGTGTTTTTGCCAATTTAGTCAAACGAGCATTTGTCAAGAACTGCTGGCAATCATTTTTTTAGTTGGCAAAACAGCTTTAAGAAGCGTTCTCTTTTACACAGAGCCAAAGGCATAAAGTCAAAGTTTTGTGAATTTGCTACGAAATTTTTATCTGACTCTCTCTCAAAAAAATCTGTAAAAAAATTATTTTTATTATTATGCACTTTATGTAGGAGACACATTGGTGTAAACTGTATTTTTGTACTGTATTTATAACATCTGACTAACAGTCAAAACTTAAATAAATAACACAAGCATCAACATTTATAATGCATATGGTATAGTGGAATTACAAAGATCAAGGAATACAGTTCAGTTTTAAATGAACAGTTTTTTAATTAGTATGCAAAAATATTGAATTTCTTCATGGCTTGCAGAATGAACCTTATGTTGGACCCAATTAGGTAAGCAGACCTCATTTTACAAAATATTCACCACTAATTTTTCAAGTAAGTGGCCAAGCTTCACATATGGAATAGGGAATAGCATTGCAGTCCACTGCAGTACCGTTTATGAGTAGACTAAGTATTCTAAACTACATATAATCATTTGATAGAACCAAGATGATTCCAAAGTATAACTTTTCTGTTTTAAAGCAGGACCTTCTTCATAAGAGTCTTAGACTTCTGAATTCTTTTGTCCTGGCATTTTTTTCCATCAATGCTGCATCTTAGTGCTTATATATATATATATATATATATATATATATATATATATATATATATATATATATATATATATATATATATATATATATATATAAGAAGTCACCACTAAAATCAAAAAATAAAATAAAATAAGAATAAAAAAACAAAAATTGAGGTATCCCAAAATCTGGTGACAAAGAATTAACAACAGGGGGCTGCATATTAAACTTTGGTTGTCCTTCAGCAATGAGCACTACATGAATTATAAGTTGCTGCAACACAAAATGAACTTTCTGGCAGCTAAAACAAATTTACATATCACATTCTGACATGCCTGGTATTGTTTGTCCTGGCTATTGTCCTGGCACATATGGCCAGCTGATGGAGCTCCCAGACAGTTGCATGTCTCGGATGAGTGTTTCAATAGGCGTCTTGCCGACAAGGCGCATAAAGAAGAGCTGCGAAATAAGGTTGGCGGGAACTGCTCTCAGTGAGGGCAAACGGAGAAGGAGACGGCCAAAGCGTTGTGGCTGTGTAGGATACTGCATGCGCTCATACTCGGTCAAAGCCACCTGAGCCTTTTCCTGAAGACTTTCCACGTGGGCCGGGTCTGTCAGTCCACATGCATCTGTTAATATAACACACAGATTTGTGTCAAATGCTTAAAATATTAGTCTACTAATATCTTTAAGCTGCTTATGTCATTTAAATAGTAACCTGGCGAGAAGAGTGCGATGGCTTTCAGGCAGCTGTACTCAGCCGAGTCCACCTGTAGCCGGGTAAGCTTGTCCACCTGGTCCTGGAAAACACGCACCTGGTCCATAAAGGAGACCACACGCTCAGCAGACATGGGGGATGCATGGAAGCCAGCGGCTGCTAGCAGTGGGGCCATGTGCAGTGGCAGTGCAGACTGAGCCGCATTCAGAATGAACAGTTCACTCCAGCTGAGGCGCAGCAAAGCTACCTGCTCAGAGACTGGAAGGTCTGGAAAGAAGGGAATGTTCCTGGCCCATTCTATGGTGCTGAAAAGAAGACGAGCGGCCAGCTCACAAATGCTGTCGATGCCCATGACAGAACCGTGGCCTCCGGGCAACTGCTGGCCACACTGAGCTCCGTAGCGGCTGCTGGGATAGGGTTCAGCTCTCAACAGCTGTGAGATGAGCTCAGGTGCAGGCTGTCCATTAAAAAACTCACCAGCCATGCCAGGTGCACCTGTTCCTCCTCCACCAGCAGAAACCATGGATGTTGGACTTATGCCTGAATGCGATGGAGGAATGCGTCCACGCTGAACTGCTACAAAGAAAATCAGTCCAAAATTTACACTGTACTGTTTATCAACATGTCTGTATGATCATATTCCATGAAGGAAATTCATTTCTCATGGACAATAGATATAACAAATGTTAATTAAGAGAGTGTACATTTTTAGTAGAAAGATCAAATAAAATATGTTAGCAAGTAGATAAGCTCAAGACATTGGGAATAAAATAATGACCTACAGTGCTCTTTTAGTGTTTTTTTATTTGACATGATGTACACCAATCCACAAAGTAAATTCTCTAAGCTAACACTAAGAAATTTAGTCCCCTACACTTAAAATGCTGAGATCAAGTTCAGTTCAGTTTAGTTCAATTCAGTCTTTATTATTAATACAAATCAACTGCCCAACATTTTTTGCTGCTGGAATAAACATAAAGTTTTGCTAAAATTGTAGTGGCATGAAATTGTGCTCTACCAAATCAAAATGCTTATTTTTAATTTCATGTATTACTAAAAAGTCACTTCTAGCCCATATCTTGCTCAGAAGGATGATCAGCTCATTCCCTGAATATGTATTTATTCTGAATTTGCAAGTACTGTCACTGCTGCACTAACAAGTTGATGTTTTGTACAATGTCCTGTGCTGATGAAGGCAGTCAACACAGATTGGATACATACTGTATATTCAACCAAAGAAAGCATAATATATGATTGGTAAAGATTAAAATTTTGATTAACCTTGACCATGTGACACACTAAACCCTAACCTTATTATATCCAAATTTTAATAATATGAGTGGTCATCTGTAATGAAAGCCAATAATATGATAATATGTTTTCATTCAACTATATCTTTAACAACAACTTTAAATAATATTCAAGATTATTTCTGTAATATAGCATGTAGCAACGTACAGTCTTTCCAAAGTCTTATTGACAGACTTCCCAGATGAGTGAAAACTGTTTTAGCTGCAAAGGGGATCAACTTAGAACTGACTATCATAAAAGATCCAGTTGGCAAAATATGTAAAAGATAAATCCCAGTACCATCAGAAATTGATGACACTTTGTAAGCGCTAGTGCACAGGAGGCTGTGTTCCCATTTTGAACAGTTTCATCAGGATATTATTGTCATGTTGTAAGGATTTATGGTTAGGGAGCTTGGAGAGCTGATCTGCCTCTGGTACAATTTCCTCAAAGGACACATTAAGACTTAAATACAAAGTCAGGTGGTGATTATGCTATAGTTGAACAAGGTGCATAAACCAAACTGCAACTCATGCTTCTGAAAGTTTCAGAGGAATAAATCAATAAAATAAGTTAAATAAATTAAGGAATAACTTAATGTTAATGACATGAGAATTAGGGAAGACTAAGACCAAAACTAAAGACCAAACAAGAGCACAGAGTCTTTGATGTTGTCATTGATGTTGAGGCAACTTTGTTTGCATCATGCAAATAACGACACAAATAAAGTAATATATTAAGTTAAAGAGGTTTTAATTAAGATAATATATAACCTAGCAACATAGGAATGTAATTTGAACTAATGAATTATAAGCAATATTTATGTAAATGTTCATTCACACATGTTACATAAATCAAAGGTGCACTGAAAAGGACAATTACCTTCTTTCCTCATGCCAACACGAAAACACTTCTTAAGCCGACAGTATTGACACTGGTTACGATGATGCTGATCGATCTGACATTCTCGATTCGACCTGTAGAACAAAAAAGTTTCATTAAAGAATATTATTTTTATGTAACCAGCAGCAGGACTATTAGCATTTCATGTGTGCATTTCCCATTTATCTTTACTATTTCATCACCCAGTGTTTGACATTCTTATGCTTTTTTGCTAACACATTTTGGATGCATGAGGTTTTCAACAATCACTTATTTGCAGGAGGCACTTCATCATCCATAATAAGCACAAATCAATGCATTTGAGTAAAAGAAAATACAGGAATGAGCAATAACAATTTGCTTTAATTCTAAAAAGCAAAGTCTGACGTCACTGGCCTTGGGGCAGAACACTGGCTGAAATGATCATGTATCATGTAACTGGCCTTGGTAAATCATCAGCCCATTCAACCTTGGCACAGTTGACTTATCACAGTTAGCTCATTTCTAAAGCATGTTTTTATCCTCTGTTCTACTGAAAACAGAAAGGTGGATGGTGGGGGACAAAAAGCTCAAACATCTAATTAATTATTTAGATTTTATCTATATTTCCTTTATACATATGTTTGCTTTTCACGTTTTTCCCAGATAATACATATCTTAGCATATTTGACTGACAAAAATTCTTAGCCACGACTTAGAAATCAGAAATACACAACAAAACTAAATCAAAGACTACCTTATTGCTTTGCAGCACATCGTGACTTGTTTGTGAGCTGTTTTTTAAGAATGTTTACATTTAGGTAGTTTGTGTGTTTGACAAAACAGTAAACTAAGGAAAAGACTGATTAGCCCTGAATGTACACCTACTGTATGGATAATAATATATTTCTTATTAATAACAATTGAAATAATTCAGAATGTTTATTTTAATAATCAGATATTATATCCACCCATTCACACAATCTACACGCAAATGACCTGATCAGTATTTGAGGTATCAGTTTGGTATATTTGGAGATGTAAATCTAATATATATTAATTTACATTCATCAGATTATCTTTTGCATATATTTTGTTGTCTTTTCCAAACAGGCAATATGTAGATTGGGAATATTGAGCAATACAGTAGATGCTGGGCATCCAGGTAACAGTCAGTATTGTTTTTGAGCCACAAAAATATTATAAAAATCTTTTTTGGATTTTATGAGTATTTACCTTTTCGAATGCAATGTCACTTCGACTACATATTGTCAACAACAAATCTTTTGGGAAATATTGTATTGTATTGTATGTATTTACTTTTGTTTGCTTAAAGTTTTAACTACATAAGATACTAAAAAACAAACATACAGGTTCACACAACATTGTACATATGCTTTATTATAAATGTCAAGCCAATTAGTAGCAGTATAACTTTACCAAAATATAGACATTACATCTTTTCTCCAGAGCCATGCCTGTGTCAGTGTCATTTTCTGTAGGTTGTGTATTTGCCATCTATTTCTTGACAAGATTTGAATGATTCCAAATTGGAAATCATTTTTGATCCCTGATAATGTTGTAATATAAACAAAAGTATTAAACGCAAATGCAAAATAATTACGCTTAACTTTTGTTAGTAGTGTGTTCCCATCTTATAAGATGTTAAAATCAATGTTTAAAATGCACTTAATGTAACATAATGTAAGTGCATTCTGAAATTCATTTAAATGTTCTGTAAGGTCAAGATGTCAACAAAACATGCCAGGCAGACTGGGAAATGCAATTACAGTGTATAGGGCGGACATTAGATCTCAGAAATCTTTTATTCTACCAATTTATTTGAGTTGTGTAATAAATGACAGATTGTAATAAATTTGATTAGTAGTTTATAGTTAAACACAATTTACCGCTTAATTTTGGTGTAAGTAGGCTACTTCTCTTAACAATTTCCCCTCATCAGAATTAGAAGTCTTTTATGTTAATAGTGATAATTTTCCAAGTACATTACAATTAACTTTACTTAACTTTGGTGTTAGACCAAAACAGTAAGTTATAAAAATGAAAACATAAAAAGGTAAAATATGTATTTTTACATATGTAAACATGCATGTTGGTGTTTGTAGGATGTAGTTATTTTTGTTATGATAAAAAGTAATCCTTTTCATTCATTCATTATCTCCCGCTTTATCCTCTATTAGGGTCGCGGTGGGGTTCCACATGCCCATCCAGGGGAGAACGTCTCGGGCGCTGGGCAGATAGTCCCAGGACAGGGCGCCAATCCATCGCTGGGCACACACTCACTCACACAGTCACACTCTATATGGGGCAATTTTGAGAATTCAATTGACTTGATCCATGTTTTTGGACTGTGGGAGGAAACCGGAGAACCCGGAGGAAACCCACGCAGACACGGGGAGAACATGGAAACTCCACCCAGATAGGGATTCGAACCGGGAACCCCTAGCGCTGAGAGGCGAACGTGCTAACCACTAAGCCACCGTGCCGCCCACTAAAAAGTAATCACATACATAAAATTTACAGAAACAGGACAAAATGCAAGACACCAAAACGCCACAGGTGACTTTAAGGAGAACTCTTCATGAAGGAATTGAATTGGGACATAATTTTCTAGATGTATTAGGCTAGTATAATTCTGGATTTGGTCCCTAGTCCTGAACTGCTTCCATCATGACTACTGACCTGTTTGAACATATAGCTTTCCTTACCTGCATGTGTAGCTGAGGTTGCGGCGAATGCTCCTCTTGAAGAAGCTTTTGCATCCTTCGCAGGTGAAGACGCCATAATGCTTTCCACTGGACTTGTCTCCACAAACCACGCAGTCCACCACACAAGCCTTGTCATCCTCTCCCCCTTCGACATCACTGTTCCCGGCCTGAGGAGAGCTCTCATCCTCCTCCCCCCGCAGGTAGCCCTTCTCCCCCAGGCCGTTGGTGCTCCCGTTAGGGTTGCCCCATCCCCCACCCACCATGGCCATCTCTGTGTAAACCACCGGAGCTTTTCCAAATCCTTGTGCTCAATGTTCAGGTTTGCCCTGTAAATTAAGGTCGCTTAAAAACCCAAGGCTTCTCAAATGTCCAAGCAGTAAGGTATACAGTAACAGAGGTTGTTTAAAAATAGTCACAATCAAGGAATTGTTCGGGAGAAAAAATTCAATATGAATTTAAAAAATGTTTCATCTTTGTGCAACAGCTTTCGATCAATGCTGATCAGCCTGATACAGTTAACAAAGTCATTAGCTGGGTACTTGTTTCTGTGAGAGCGTCTTCAGGGTTAAGTCAAGAATGAGTCAAATAAAGTCTCTTTTTTAAACAGGAAACTGTAAATTACACACAGACATGCGGAGTTCCACAGCACAGAACAAGGCTCAGAAAGTGGGGCAAAAGTGAAGCGTCTTTCAAGGAGATTCGAAATGCCTCATCTCAGCCTAGAAGCAGTAAAAAAACATAGTGCTACTTTAGCATGCATGCATGAGACAGTTGCCCTACCCATAGGTCACTAACAAGTCAAACCAGTTTTTACTGTGTGCTACGGGTTTCAGTTAAAGTTGGCAAGAGAATTACTGTTAAATTACCGTAAAAATAAAAACAAAAAGCAATGAATGGCTAACCAGAAAGTCTTCCTCCTCCCAGTGGCTGCTGTTTCTTGTTTCACTTCCCGGAAAGTACGCATGCATACATCTGTGTGGAACTAGTGTAGGATCCTGTTGTAATCTTTAAAAAATGTTCAAGCTACCCCACAACCAGCAAGAGGAAAGGACAAAACGTCTGCTAATGATAAATAGCAGTCTCTTTCTGCCCAGGCTTTTAAAGATCAAAGTTCAAGGAAGTCCTTTCTATCTCTCTCGCACAGGAAGACTTAAGCACACAGACCCTTTCTCTCCTTCTGGGAAAGCTGGCCTTGGAGCTCCTCCACGTTTACTCTTGTGGCAGTTCTTGAAGACAGCGTGGAAACTGTGCGTCGACAGAGAGGGCAAGGTCTCGAGGAAGGAGGAATCCTTGATCTGCAGGCGTCCGTGTCCCTCCGCTCTCCCTCCCTCACCTTGTTTTGTCAGCACTTGCCCATCCAGTGGTAACAGCTCCAGGGCTTAGCTCACCCCTGCTCTCCCGGAAGCCACCGTCAAACTGCTTCCGTTCTCCTTCTTTCCCCTTCCGTCTTTCTGTCTGTTGGAAAGACAGAATAGTGGAATCCAATGCTGTTCATCTACAGGCGAAGGACAGATGAATGATCAACCAGCCTGTGTGGTCAACAGACCCTGTTCTGTTCCTCTCTCTCGCTCTCTCTCTCTCCCTCATACACTTCCACCCCCTCTTACTAAGTGCAGGAGTGTGTGTGTGTGTGTGTGTGTGTGTGTGTGTGTGTGTGTGTGTGTGTGTGTGTGTGTGTGTGTGCACGCTCAGGGATTTGACACTGCTATTCAAGCCCTGTGGTTGCCATGGTGACGCCTTCCTTATATGGCCAGAGGAGTCAAAGAGCAGCGAGTGGGCTGCCTGAGGGCTTGAGCAAAGCCAGAGAGGAATGTGCTGCTGTTGCTGCTGCTGACCCTCAGACCTACCCCCCTCCTCAAGCCCCACACCGCCTTCACACATGCACACACACACACACACACACACACACACACACACACACACACACACACACACACACACACACACACACACACACACACACACACATGCAAGCAGTTAACCCAAGTCACGTCACGGCACCACTGAGTTGACGGCCGATAAAATAAGCATATCCGTGCCATATAGCCATAAATGAACATCAAGCACAGATATGAGTGACTGCAGCACTGAGAATCCAAAGAGTGTCTGTGCCCCATTTTAATACAGACATGCACTTGATCTACATGGCAGATGGCCATTACATCTGTATGTGGCCATATGAACACCAGACACATGTACATGCACATGGCTCATTAAACCCCCTACTGCCACACAACATTTAGACTTATAACATACAAACCAACTATTAATCAAATATCTAGCATTTCACCCTTATAGATTAATCAGTAGTTGTGTTTTTCTTGTTAATCAGGTTTATAGAATCTCAAGGTACAGTGTTTTCTGGGTGAACTACTGTAATCTGTCTATGTGAAATAAAATATTTAGAATGTTTCTCTACTTCCCTGCCCATTAAAACATAACACACAATCCTGTTTGCAACCACCAGGAAAACAAGTATCACGGAGTATGGATTTTTAAAACACATTATTTTTCTATAATTCAATAATAGCTCACTTGGCTAATTGCTATTAAACAGTGCTGTCTAAAATTCATCACAGAATAGCCATTGGTACCCAAATTAGAGTTTGTGTTATTATATCAGTTATTGTTTAAACTATGACTAGAATTTCATCACTATATTTCTTTAGTCCCTTGATGCTTGACCTGAAAAACATTAAATAAAGAGCCTTATGTAACATGCTAGGATATAACAGCATTATAGCCTTCAATTGAAGGGAACAATTATTTTTTTCTTTTTTACATTATAAGAATAAAGTGATGAATATCAAATGTTGTTTGTCGCCTGCACAGTTATTATTTGGGTGGAGGATGATTCTAAGCACTGCAGCAACTGTAACATGGTGGATAGTATGTTAGTGTGTGTTTAGGTGGTATGAGGGGAATAAATGTAACAGTGCTGCGGATGTTTTCAAACACCTCGGCAACACTGCCGGACTAAGAAACATCCACCAACAATATATGTTGCTGTGGGCATTGTCTTTTGAGATGACTAACACAAACTGTGCAGCTAGATTGAACAAAAGGGTTGACGTGTGTAATAAGTGGACACACCCATACTGGTGCAGCAAACATGCTAACACACTACAACCTCAGTGTCAGTGCAGTTCCAAGAATCATCACTAACCAAATGATGCCTGCACCAAGATGATTCTAAACAGAATAAAAGGGACAAACAAAGCATGCAGAGGAACATTTGTACTATGCTGTGTAACTGTGAAATTACAAAGCACACAATACTGTAAGTGTAACTGATGAAACTGACAATATGTTTTAAAAAAAAAAAGGAAATGTAAATAATTAAGACTCTTTTTCTATCAACAAGAATAAAGCTCTTCTCGATTAGTATGTTTGAATTTTCAGTTTTGTGTTCAGTGAATAAACTGGTTTTAACACATTTACACAATTTTCCCCAAACATATTTAGATATTATTAATGAACCACAAATAAAAATAAGTAAAAAAAAATAAAAAAAAAAATAAATAAATAAATAACATTTCAATGTTTCAAAAAAGCATATATATATATATATATATGTACTAAGATATAAATCTTATCACAGCATATATGTTTTCATCAACACTCAGAAAAACTCACTTTCAGAAAAACACCATTCTGCAGAAATAACCTTAACTATGTTAACCTTACCACTGCCTTTGTCTCAGGTGTGCTGGAATGCACCCAGTGTTTAAACTTTAACCATTTCTCATGGCCCACACACTCCTAGGCATGAGCAACATGTGCCATGTTTGACCATGCATAAGCCCTTTGAACGAACCACAAGCACTTCTATGGAGTCCAGCTGACCTCTGACCTCCAACGCATGAATGAGGAGCAGAAAATAAACAGGAAAGTACAACAGGGTGAAACCAAACATCTGTTAGGGAGCTCCAGAGTATTTGAATCCAGAGCAACCAGCTTCACAATTAGCTCTGAAAATAAATCAGTGAGAACTGAAGATTTATAATAAGTATATTCGAGACACTATTAATTTATATTTTCACATATTAAAATGCAGAGAAATGTCTTGCATTTAATAATTATAGAAATGATTATAAAAATTAATTATTCAGTCTTAATTGCTTAATCTTGTCCAAAACATCAAACCTTCTCACTACTTTATCCCTGTTTGTGCTGGCCTGTTAAGTGGTGCAGAAAGAAAAGCACTAGTGAGGTCCAAGTGATACAGGCAGTAGTTAAAGTATACCAATATAGCAGTTTAAAAGTCAGAATACAATTTTGCTGGATTGAAACGAGCAGGTGTGCTGACTCTAATAGGAATAAGATTTGAAGTTGTCGAAGTCAAAGCAAGGCAACAGACAGAATTGACTAACCAACAGTCTGCCGTCTGCCAAGAGACAACACCTAAAATAATCCCAAGAGATCTAAGAGGTTTGGGTGGCACTACTGGACCCATCTGCTTGAGACAGAAAATAAAAATACTGAATAAAATGTTCTAAAATAGACACACTAAAATCAATACCAAATAACCTCAGGGAACGTGCCAGTCCCACCATAATGCAAAGCACAATGCAATACCTCGAATTGCACATGACCTAATACCCATGCCACTTTTGCTACCGTACGTCAGAACCTACATATACCTCATATAGTGTACACACCTCTACTAAAAATAAATGAAAGAAAAAAGAAACCAAAAATAAGGGGCATCACTGGTCATAGAGCAGCTGCTCTATGCCCAGTCCACCATAGCTAGTTTAAGATGAGCAAACCCATGAGAGATGAAGCTCAGCTATGAACATAAAGCACGGGGCTTGCACAATTCACTTTTCTAATTCATTACTTGGTTATAGCATTTCCTGCATTCCCTTCTGTTTTCAGTTAATTTTTTTAGTTGTTACCACAAATTAGGTGAGGACCGGAAGCTTTTGTTTTCCTTCTAATATCTAATATCTAAATATTTGCATCATGTCACAGGTCCAGTCATGATCATTGAGGCTCTTGGGTCAACTGAGGCTTAGACCTCTAACAGGCTCAATGAAGATATCTTCTTAGATAAAAGGATTAGAAAACTCGTTTCCCCCAATACCTTCTGTTCTTTACTTTTAAAGCCATCATTCTGCTAATCTGTCCCACATAGTGTGTGAGGGTTCAAGTGAGCTAAACTGCATTCAGAATTGCCTTAACTGCAAGAACAAATGGGTCTTCTTGCGCTGTTGTAGTTTTTTTTATGTATCTTTGTTCTTATACAAGTTGGAAATGATTGTTGTGCTGGCTCTGTCTGATAGTGTTTGTAAGATCACAAGGCATGTGGAGGTCAAACCATCCTTTTTATCTCAATAACAGATAGCTCCTAAATGAGATTGTGAACGGTGCAAAGGTGAGTGTAAAGGGTGACTGTGAGAAAGCAGCAGAACAGAGAAAGCTGTATTGACATCTGTGAGAAACAAGAGTGAAGGACCAAACCATGATCTCTTTATACCACTCACGCAGAGAATGTATTTAAATGAGGAACGGATGTTTGGAGTAAATTAGTTGACCTTAACCCTTTGGGTCAGAGCCCTCTGTGTATGGGAGTGTGTGGGAAGTTTGTGTGTGTGTGTGCTTTAGAACCAGGGGGCCATATTAAACCATTCTCCAACTTGTGATTGACAGTCACTGTCATTGTGTTCTAACATCAATTGTTTTTTTTCCCAGGCATTGAGAATGTCACCTTAAATTCAACAGATGCTAAAGCTTTACTGCACCTTGTTTTCTCACCACTAGTCATCATTTACTTCTCTTGTTAGCATATTTAGTGAAGTTTAATTTCTTACTTTATTTCCTGATTGCCTGAGAAATAATTATAGACATTCATTAAGATTTTTTAAATAAACTTTATATAATTTATATATAAATAATATAATTTACATTACATATTATATATTAGATACAAATTATATATAATGTTATCTGAATGACTGTAAAAAAAAATTTGCCGCAAGCAGCTTTATAAGACAAACCTTGCTCCAGGAAGAGTTTAAATCTCTTGGTCTCACAACCTTAATATTCACAGGCTATAACACTGGTGCAGGCCGCCCTTTGACCTCTAGGGGAGTGACACACAACCTTTGCCTCAAACCTCTGACTGGCGTTCACAGCTGTGGCCGGCTGCCTCCAGGCAGGGGGTTGGGAGCAAGCAGTCCTGAGAAAGGTGGACAAATGGCAGAGCCAGGCCTCGAATGCTGACGGCTATTGTGCTGTTGCTTTTGTTTAACCAGATATTTGCGGCGTGTGAGTTTCTTCCAAGAGAAAAAAAGACATGACACTACTCCCTTTTTGTGATCTAGGGTTATTGTGATCTAGGATTTCAACAAAGCCACTCTGAAATAAGCAGGGTTTATTTTCCTCTGATGAAAATGATAAAACAGATTGTGAAAAGAACAATCAGCCACTAGACACTTCAGTAAGAAGTCAAACCTAGCAAAGGTGTTTTACTAAACATGATTTACAATATTAAAACCAAATAAAGCTTAATTAGTGAAGACTGATATATTTATAGAAAAAATATATAAAATACATTTTAAAAATGACAGAAGGGACAAAGTCAGTAGCCACATCTCGACTTGAGCAAAGAGTGCCTAAGAATTTTTCTCCAATAACCTGACCTATACACAATCAATTAAAAGAGGCACTAAAAAGTATTCACTAACCTGTTTTTTTATCATTAACCATAAAGTAGGAACATATAAAATAATAATTAATCATGTAATGTTACCAAATCTTTTGCTGATTATATGATTTGCAATTGGAAGAAAATTTTACATAAATTACAAAAAAAAAGCATTTAGACTAGCAGATCCCAATTTTTTTTAATTAAAAGTAAACTTATTTTAGTATAATCCTAAAACTGCAAAGTGTTACATAGTGTTTTAAATTTGATGTGAATGAGGTGTGAATATATGTTCAATGAATTGAAGGATGCAAAAGGTGTGGAATGAGGCAAAACAGTGAGCAATGCTAAACAGGTGACATCTTATGTAAAATTTCTCCTAGTTAAATCTACTCACTATGTCCAATGGGACAGAACTGAAGTATGATTAATATATGGACAAACTGATGATTAACTGCTTGTTGTAAATGTTTATACATCCTTGTTAGCGAACATGCTAGCAGTCTAGCCATCTTCAGACATGCAAACACACTCGCAGAAGACAAACATGCATCTAATTTAATTGAAGCACTATACCACCCTCTAACAAAGCAGCAGCAGAGAAAAATGCTATAATAGCAGAAGCTATTACTAGTCCTAGCTGGTAGCATTGATAATAGACAATTGCCAGGTAGGATTTAAACCACTACATAAAAAAGGCTTCAAAGTACAGTCTCCTCCTCTTTCTTCCACTCCAGTACCTCCAGAGTGTCTTTAAGTTGTGAAAGTTGAGCAGCATGGCGCTCTTGCATGACCGTCACTTCCCGTTCCAGTCTCCACAGTTGCTCGTGGTGCTTTTTGCGAGCATTCCTGCATGCAGTCATGGCTTTTCTAAGAGAAGAAATACACAAGATTAATCCAAACATCTGTTCTTAGCTTGCTAATGATTTTTAAAGGGCTCTTTATTCTACCAAAACTTAGATATAATTTTCTTCTAATTTTTTTAGGTTTACATTTTTCTATTTTTTAAATTTCCTTTCTCTCAGAATTGGTCTGTAAGGATGTTACATGCACATGGTGTGCTGATGTCATTTCTAGATACTAACTCAATAACAAAACCTATAAAAAAATTTTATTGCTTAAAAGAAAAAATATATAACAAAGATGAGACGTAATCCTAAATAATTGCTACAAATGTACTAACTCGATGGTTGGTCAGAGTACAGGGTCAATCATGATACAGCATCCTCTTGAAAATTAAGAGTTAAGGGCCTTGCTCAAGGGCAAACATTGGTAACTCTGGGGTCCTTGGGATTTAAACCACCGACCTTCAGATGGATAGTGAACACATTAAACACAGAGCGTTAAATGTAATTCACAGAATTAATTCATAGGATCAGGATTAAAATAGTTCTTGAGTTTCTTTGAGAAACTTTAGGGAAATGAATGAAATATATATTTTATTTTTTTCTTCTTGGAAATTTAAGGAAGCTAAAGAGCATTTAGGGACAATAAACACTTCTGACCCCACTGCCTGCTGCTTTTTGTTTTGACTTCTTGAACTGCCAGTACAGATCACTGTTTCAGAAGCATTGTGGAATCCCTGGGATTATCTCTTTATGCCCCAGACACAGCTATTTACATTTACATTACATTTGGTCATTTATTGGACGCTTTTATCCAAAGCGACTTACAAGGTGAGCACAGGGTTCATCACAACATCCCTGGAGCAATGAGGGTTAAGGGTCTTGCTCAAGGACCCACACAGGTAACTTCAGTGGACCTGGGATTTGAACCGCCAACCTTCAGATTGATAGCCCAATGCCCTATCCACTGAGCTACCATGCCCTCTATTTGTGATTGTAGAGTTCTTAACTGAGACTGCATTAATTGGCTAGTGTTTAGGCTGTTAAACCAATTAAGCACAAATAACAATCTTTTTTATAAATGTAAACCTGTTTTTTAACATCATCAGTGGGTAACAAAATGAATTAAACCAGCAGCTGTACCTGTGACAGAGCAAGAGGTGAGTCACTTCCTGTTTGGTGACTCTGCTGTGAGTGGTGCAGTCTGAAAGAGCTGAGTCCAGAGATTCTCTCAATGATGTAACATTCCTCTTCAGTTTTTGTTCTCTACAAAGTGACAAAAGGTTAATTCATTTCAAGTGATGGAAAGCTTGTTTATTTCAGAAGTTTACAGAGTTTGTAAATCTGAGTTTAAAATAAGTTGCAGTAAGTACATAAGCAGATTTTACAAGTGTTATTTAAAGATAATAATCAAAAGCAGTTCAACTTTAATATTAAAACTACCAGTAAGGGTTACAGTAGCGCTATGTTAAAACTGTCTAAGTACATGTCGAAAAGTTGCATTGACATCAATAAATATGACTAAGATGGTTTAAGACATTTATTTAATTAAAGAGAGTCTAAATCTTCTAGGCATGAAGACCTTTACATATTATAAATGATTTTCTTTTTACCTGAGTTGCACTGCTTGAAGTTCTTTACTGATCGCACGATTCAGAGGTCCAGGAATTCCTACTCTATTTTCTAGCTTTGCGCGATTTGCATCAATCCTCTACAACAAAAAAATGAAATCTTTCAGAATTTTCCTGATCAGACATTTTAGATAAACAGTCAGTAAAATAATCTGGAATTCAGTTATTCTTTAAAATGTGCTATTATATTACATGCTGTCAAATTGTACAATACAAGTGATATCAGATGAGATTAAGTATCAGTCACTGCAGCAGACTCTCTACAACAAAGGTTTTTTTGTAAATCTGGCCAAAATGAAATACTGTGCATTTGCCAAAATCAGCTCAACAATCATTAAACTTTATAAACAAAATATTGGATAAGGGACAAATATAAAAAGCTACAGTAAACAAAAAAAGAAAACAGTCACAACAAACATTTCACAAATTCTCCAAATAAAAGCATTTGTAACAACAATTTACTGCAATTAGGACAATAGTCACTCTGGACTACAGACCTTGAATTTTTAGACTTGTAGACCTTGACAAGTCTGCTGCACACTGCTGATGCAAAATTCATGGTATGTAACAGTCATAAAAAGCCATTTCTTATTTAATAAGAAATACAGTAGAATTTTAAGATATAATAAATGTAACAATAATACATATTTAATTGTATGTCGTATGCTTAAAATGGGCGGTGAGTTATTATGACACAGATGCATTCTGTTTTGAATAATTTATAATTGGAAAAACACATTGACTTAACAGAATTAAATATCCTAGGTGTGCAGGATTTCAGACTACTCAGTCAGTAAGTTGAGCCACACTTCTAGTACAACTTGGCACAATTCCTCTGGAGCCTTATGCATTCTCTTTACGTAATTTCATAAAGGCTCCATCATCCTAAGAGCAGGGCTCTGTGGGAACCACACCATCTGCTGCAGCAGCACAATATATCATTTTTAAACTGTAATTTAGTTATATAACTTATTTTAAGTAAATGTTAAATGTTATATACATAAACCAACACCTTTTTAGGTTGCACAGGATTATCAATAAGCTATATTTATGTAGTCATTAGACATCACAAGTTGTGTGAGAAAACTCAGTTCTTCAAAATGCAGCTACAGCATCATTAATTCTATATGTTTAAAATAATTGCATTATATAATAATAAATTCATTATGTATAATAATTAAATAATTTCTATTAATTATCTTTAATTAGTCACCTCACCTCATTATTATTATCATTATTAAACATCAGTACAGACTATATGTATATGTATGTAATTTTAGGTGTAGAAATTTTAATTAGAAAACATTTTGACTTAAAATGTATTTATATAAAATTAATATAATATACATATATGATATATATTAATAACTGTAGGTGTTGAATGAAATTTTTTCAGTTTAAATATTTAAATTGATTCATGCAGTATTTGGATGGTTTGGAAGGTTTTATCTTTTATTTCGCGTGCCAGTGTATTGTAAAGGTGTATTGTGAGTTAATGCCTCAACAACACTGACACATAAATCCTCTTCGCTGGTTCCAGATGAACTTTAATCAGGACAAGACAGGCTCTAATGCTAATGAAGCTAAACAGAATGAATGAAGCACCTGCTGCTCTGCTCTTCTGTCCTCCAGTTCATCTCTCAGACTCTGTGCCATGGCAACTCCTGCCAGGTCTTGACACTTTTGTACACTCAGTGAGAGATCCAAACAGCGGCGCTCCCTCTCCCGTAGCCTGATAAGTCTCCGCAAATCAGACATCTCATCCTGCAGCAGATGAGATAAACATTTAGTATTTAAGTTTGAATTTATTATAGGGACTCTGACAACTCTGAATCTGAATCTGACACAATGGTGCCACCATAAAAATATTGTATTTTCTTGTAAAATCAACTTTGTCATTGAAAACAATGGAAATCTTGTCCTTGCCTCCTTTTCTGATGATAAAAGTTTTAAATTACAGTTTTTAAAATGCATCTTAGAACGTATCTCAATGTTCCTTGAAATAGGGCTTGTGTTTCTAGTTTTTTATGACTCTTTTCAACATTTTAATCAATTAAAAAAATCTTAAAATATATCTAAAATTACAAAAGGTAGGCATAATATGTTTGTATCTGTAAATAAAATACACCTGCCTAATGCATTGTAAGAATTTAAACATCACATCTTCTGTATATAAGCACAGTGAAGATTGCAGTCTTATTCCACAGACATTGATAAAATTGTTTGGGATTTTAACAGACTACTTTAGTTCATGAGATTTATTAAATCTTGCACCACACTTGGTTTAAAAGTAATGGTCAAGCACTAGAAAAATCTTCCCAAAACTGTTGCCAAAAGTATGTTTAAAAAATCTATAATGATCAGTACTGTAGCAGTATGATTTCCTTTGCTTAAGTCATAATAAGTTTTAAAAGAAGTTGTAATGCATTGTTGGTGAGGAAGCTCTTTTTAGAATTGCTCACATTCTCATTCATAGAGTTTGACATAGCATTTTCCATTTAAAGTATTTTTTTTTAATTCCTTTCTCCTAAAAGTGGTTTGTAAATAATGATGATAGTCTACCCGAACATTAGCTAGTTCATAATGCAGTGCTGCTTTTTCTGCTTTAGGATTGTTAGAGCTTGAATTGCTGAATCTTCGAGTTCCAGCAA
Source organism: Corydoras sp. C115 (assembly GCA_019802505.1). NCBI lineage: Eukaryota > Metazoa > Chordata > Actinopteri > Siluriformes > Callichthyidae > Corydoras > Corydoras sp. C115. The sequence continues at coordinate 29,995 of JAFMOC010000020.1, forward strand.
GTGTTCCTGTGTCAGGACTGAGCTGGCCTTCTCCTGTCTTGGTTTCCTCTGGAATGCACAGTGCAGCACGGTCCTGTCTGAGTCTCACAATCCTCTGCTGAATAACTGCAGTCTTATCTTCAAACTGTTCTGTTGACAAGCTTCCAAAAAATATAAATATGTGTCATGCAAGTTCATCATTCTATACACAGCAGAAATTCCCAGTAGGAACCTGGGAATGTCCAGAGATTAAAAAGTCCTGATGTATTTCAGTCACATAAGGACTGGAATGGTCTCAAACCTCTTCTGCTCTGCCTTGGTGTGCTGTGCCATTGAGGGTGACTCATCGTAAGCTGGCATCAAACCAGAAACTTGTTTTATAGTAGATGCTCCTGTGAAAAATAGTCCAGAAATAATAAGCATACACATTATACAACCAAAAATATATAAACACCTGTCCATCACCATCCACTCCAGTGAAAAAAGAGGGCTCAATGCTAACTCCATACCTAATGCCACAAACAGAAATGCTAAAATAACAAATAGCCTTCAAATTGAATTTATTTAACTATCTTTGTTTTGATTTGTTATCTGTTACATTTTCATAGGGATGTTTTTTTAAGATGGGTCACCAAGTATTTCTTCAACCATAGTTTACAAACAATACAATCAGAGAGCAATTAGTATGAAGGCTCTGTGAAGGCATTGGCACTGGGAAAGGAAAGGTGGAGCCAACGGCATTGTTCATTGAAAGTAACAAACGCACCTGATACGGCTCTGTCCGATGAACGTGTGTAGCTTTTATAAGCTGCGACGTCTCATGCCTCATAGAAAGAGAGATCGACCACAAGCCGCAGAAACGCGAGCATACAGCAGATACTATTGGCCAACAAGGTGTAAATAGCCTGTTTCGGAGCCAGGTGTGTCATTTACTTTCAATGATCAACCTGTCAGCACCACCTGTCCTTCAGACAAAAATGACAAAAATGTGTATTAAACATAACCTGCTGATTTGGTGTTCTGGTGTTTCCTGACTTCATACATGGAGAGGAGATCACAGTAGGCCTCTTCACACTCCTCACTGTCAGACACAAAAGTGTTAGTCTCTCTCTCATTCTCTGATTCACTGTCTTTCATTCAGATGTTTTAATGAGTTTTTGCAGCTCATATGACTTGTCCATAAAGCTCTTCAATATACCAGTTAGATAAAAGTGTACCAGTAGTTAAGAGCCATGAGTAGAGCAGAGCAATCAGCCTCGTGACGACTCAGGACCATGCTGATTTGCTCTGATTCACTCTTCCGTCGCTCTAGAGCTGCTGTCAGACGCTCGTTCCTTGCCTTTAGTCTCTCCTGACACCTGCATTATAAAACCCTTCATTACAACTTCACTTACTCAAGGCCACCTTCACTCATTTTTCATTTTTAACAATAGGTACATTACAACCAAACATGACTAGGAACAGCTAAGAAAGCCTACCCTTATCAAGACATTCTCAGGAACCTTAAAATTTCAGGAGAATTATTATTCAATTAAAAAAATTATTTATTTAAATCTAGTTTATTTTTACTCTTAGCTTCTTGATTTATTTTGTATTTATTTCTGTGTGGTGGATTAATGTATTGCCTATAGATGCATTAAAATATGTGTCTATATAACCTTTGCCACACCTCTGGAGTCGATCTGTCTCTGTCGCCATTACGGGACTCGGTCTGGCTGGAGAGTCAGGAGGTGATATGGGCATTCTATGAGAGAGAAGTGGTGATCCAGGGATCACTGGAGATGACCAACATGGACTTGTGCTTCTACTTGAGGACAAGGATGGACTTCTGGGAGGGGAACAAGTGGTGGCAATCAGCCATTGGCTTTTCAGGTCATCCAACTAACGGCAAAAAAATGTCAGTTTTGTTTGTTGTATTAAGGACACCATATAGTACAATATATAACAAAAATTATATTAAAGCATGGTTAGTAACTTTTTCTTGAAGTCTTTTCTTTTCTTCATCCATGTCCTCAATAACTTTTTTTGTGTCAGTTAGCTCTTCATTTCGACTCTGCAGGCTGGTTTTCAGCTTGCGGTTTACTTTATCCAGCATTAGTATTTCTTTCTGATATTTTTGACGATGTTCAGTAGGGAGTGCTGATGGATACGTTATTCCAAGCTCCAGTTCCATGTCCATCAATACCTTAAACCACACAGTATAATTTACCAAACATGTATAATTGAATACAAAAAACATATATATATATATATATATATATATATATATATATATATATATATATATATATATATATATATATATATATATATATATATATATATATATACACATACATATATATATATATATATATATATATATATATATATATATATATATATATATATATATATATATATATATATATATATATATATATATATATATACACATACTGAACATACATACATACATACATACATACATACATATATGTATATATAAAAATTCATATTTAAATCCAGATTTAAATTGCAATATTAGCATTTTATTATACACCTGCATAAATTTTATTTTTTCTTTAGAAAGATTTCCCCAGCATTTTTTAGCTTTTCTTTTCTGACTGCTGATCAAATTATTCAAAATATTCAGCTACACACATATCACCAAGCATACAGAGGGAGATGTTTGTAATTCTGGTAATAATAGTCGTCAGTGGCAACCAGCAGGCTGAATACCTTATAAATACTTTCTCTATTTCACTATTTTTTGTATATATATGGTGGCCAATAAAAATATTTTGACATCACTGTTATACACATAGAATTAGGAACAAAAAGGAGATAAATAAAAAAAACAATAAGATGAGTACATGAAGGAATGATGAAATCGTACTTGTGTGGCCTGAACCCAGCTGTCCCGGGCCGCACTGATGTGTTCTGCTGGGGTGTTTTTTTCATTAAGAATACTGGGGGCAACCAGCATCCTCCCCCTGCTGGCAGAGCTTTCCAGAGAGGAAAGAACCTCTTGGAGTTTGATCAAGAGTGCCACACTGCTACCTGTAGTCGAACATTGTAAGTGCAGTACATTTTTGTATATAAAAATATATAAAATAAGATTTTAAAAATGGCAAAAAGGAAACAAAGCATTATACTCTCGGTCCAACACTGTTTTAAACATGAAGAATGTGATCTGTCTTAAAAACTGAATTCAATATAATGTATAAACATGTATTTAAATGTACATTTAAATATACACTTATGTGTGTATGTGTTTGTGGCTATTTTCATTGATCATATAGATGGACTTTGTAGTTCTACAATTACAGACTGTAGTCCATCAGTTTGTTAATACTTTAGTATGTTCTCTGATGATCATCTGACATGTTGTTAGTGTGTGCTGTGCTGGTACAAGTGGATAAGACACAGTAGTGCTGCTGGACAAAAAGAGACCCTCTGTTCTAAAGGAAAATTTGTGTCAGATTTTTTTATGGCTTATTTAAGTTGTCAGACTTATACGTCATCATTTTGACTACTACGAAACATTTGTGACAAGATTTTATGCTATTAGGTATCATAACTGACTAACAGCAAATTAGTAAAGTGATAAGAGTGATAAGTGACTATATCTGACTGATGGTAGTGTATATTAAACATGCCTTCAGATTGTCTGTCTGGTTCGGTATTGGATTTTACACATGCTTTACCGCAGGGTGTCTGTGCTTCAGTTTGCAGTGTGGGTGGACTGGAGGAAAGATGCTGAGCCGAACAATTCTCTTGATCCCTGTAAAGAACATTCTCTTAAGTTTTATTGTATTGTACTTTATGAATTTAAGTAAAAATGTGAGATCACCTCGATATCTGCAAGGAACCCATCTTTACATTGAGTTTTGATATAATTTGAAGCAAAGTTCCCATTTCTGCTTCACGTTGCGCCATCTCAGTGTCAGCACAGGCTAGAAAATCAGTTTTCTGTAGGGCACAGTTCAAATATATCCACATTACATGCACAAGTGGTACTAAAACTGAATGGACAGCATGCAATGCATAACAGTACAACAAAGGTACAATAACATTTATCTCAGTTAATTCATTTATTTCTTATGCATATACACTTCAAAATGTTTAATTCAACCTCATTTTTTAGGAAAACTAAAAGTTATTTAGATAATTTAGTATTTAGCATCTCTTTAGAAACCCAACACTTTAGAATCTTTAGAAAGCCATGGACAAAACCCACACTTCTTACCTCTATCTAATAAATCTTGAATCCGATCCTCATTGTGTCCCATTATTTAACATTTTGGGGCGAAAGTTCAAAGGAGGGCGGCACGGTGGCTTAGTGATTAGCACGTTCTCCTCTCAGCACTAGGGATTCCCGGTTCGAATCCCCATTTGGGTGGAGTTTCCTTGTTCTCCCCGTGTCCGCGTGGGTTTCCTCCCACAGTCCAAAAACATGGATCAAGTCAATTGAGTTCTCCAAATTGCCCCATGTAGAGTGTGTTTGTGTGCGTGTCTGTGTGTGTGAGTGTGTGCCCAGCGATAGATTGGTGCCCTGTCCTGGGTCTATCTGCCCAGCGCCCGAAACGTTCTCCCCTGGATGGGCATGGGGAACCCCACCATGACCCTAATATAGGATAAAGCGGAAGATAATGAATGAATGAAAGTTCAAAGGAGGTCAGGCAGCATGAAGGAGACACTTGCAGGCCTTTCAGGAAAACAAGAATCAGAGTGGGGAGGGCTATGGGATGGTTTCCATGTGCCATGTGTATCAGCATGTGCAGGTAGCTTTACACCAATATCAAGAACTCTTGGGTGGCTGAATTTGTAGCTGAGAGCATAGGGGCATACAAAGACACACGGAGACACTGTGATCCCCCTTCCCTCTCACATTGGTTCAGATCTCGCATTGGTCCAGCACACTGCCCTGGCCCAGCACACTCTAAACCCCAGGTCAGTCTGCAGAACATCTCAAAATAGTTAGTATTGCAGCAGCATGCACAGACAGACTCTGGGGTTGGAGAGGAGAGGCAAAACCAAGGGCCAATATAGGAGGGTAACTGACACACCTGCCAGAGTTTCTAATGGTTTGTGGGCTGGTGAGGAGAGGCGGAGTGTGACAGTTGTGATAGTTACATCAGCCAGCACAAAGCATAGAAATGCAATGTGTAAATAAAGGCTATTACTGTGTATGATAAATCCTGCCTATGATTCTTACATGTAACAGTAGCACAATTGCTTTGTAGAGTGAACATGGTCTTTTCTGTGTGTCCCATGTCTCCCATGTGTGTGCAGTTTTACCAGTATCTCTATAAAATATGTGTGAGGTGTAAATGTGTTTGTTTCAGTGTCTGACCTGTGATGGAAGTAGTGACCTGTCCATCGAGTGTACCACTTTTTGCTCTGTGACTGCTGGAATGGGCACCCCTTGTGACCCTCTAACCAAGATGAGCGGAAAATGTTGTTTTTATTTCACATTTGTTTATGTGTATTAGTAAATTCAGTGTGTAAATGAATCATGGACTAAATAAAAACAAAATGTATTAACTACTGATTTTGTTTGCTGCATAAGAAAATAATCAGTACATGTAAATATGGCAGATAATAAACGGCCTTTTGTTTTTAACAGAGGAAATGGGGGAAATATGCACACACAAACAGACTTCCTGCATCAATAGCTGCATCCCCTAAATAGAATATATGGTTCTTTGAGCGCTTTTGTATTCAGAAATTACTTGACCAACACAGTTATCATATTCATATTTTTTTACATAGGCTACAGAATTGATTTTAAACTGCTTTATGATAATGTAATTATCCTACAGTTTATCTGAGGAGTTTGAGTCTAATTCATTCATTCATCTAATTCATCCAAATCATTCATAAATCAGTATATGAGTGAAAAACTTTACCTCTGTCATTCTGTCGTTTCTCTCGGTCTCCTGCTGTCAGGTTTCTCAAGGAAAAACTTTAGTGCTGTTGTTCTGTGTAATTACAGCAAATCCCCCAAAGTTCTTATTCTGCTGCATCCATCAACCACTTCATGTTTCTTCTCTTTCCACAAGTTCACATTGTCTTTAAAACAATGCTAAAGTTTGCTACCTGATTAACACCGCGCCAACGAACCTCCACCCAGAGCTTTGTTGAGGTCTTTTCCTGTTTTCATACAGCCCAGCCTTCCTTTGGTGAAAAGCAGCATTAGAGAAGTAATCTCTTAATTATACAGTTTGTGCTGTTTCAACACAACATTGTAACAAATGTTTTAAATAGTAATTAATAAAATCCTTTTAATTCATACATTTTTTTATGATGAAACATACTAATACAACACAGACTTTTTAATAAAGCAAGAAATGACAGAAGTGTGTATAATAACACTGATGGGTTGCTTGTATTTACTTTAATATAGTTTAATACTACTACTACTACTACTTATAATAATAATAATAATAATAATAATAATAATAATAATAATAATAATAATAATATTCAGAGTTTGGGATCCAGGTTTGAATCCCGTGAGTTTCCATTTTCTCCCTGCGTCTGATTGGGTTTCCTCCCACAGTCTAAAAACATGGATTCAAGATGAAATTAATGCTCTAAATTGCCCCATATAGAGTGTGTGTCTGTGGGAGTGAGTGTCCTGGATGTATCTTCCCAGCATCTAAAACGTTCTCCCCTGGATGGGCACAGGAACCCCCCTCCCAATCCGATTGGTCTATTTAGAACCTTAGCTAGTAAAAGCAATGTACACAAACCGTTTATAATTTCTGTGCCCGTGAATTTTAGAACAGCTGCAGAAACAGCCTGAAATGAGAGGTGTTGCTGGTCATGTTGCGAACGCTAGATGGTGATAAAGCGTTTGTCGACGTTTTCTGCCGAAATTACTCTTCAGCGAAGCAAAGCTGTATGAGGAAGTGTTCAGAAAATTTATTTGTCGTCTTTATCTTTTTGAACACTTTAGGTAAGCATTAGAAATCCGTCTTTCATGTATTATAGTGTTTTTTCATATTTATCGTGTATCTTTCTATTCATCTAGCAGTTCCTGACTGCGGGATTGTGTTACAGCAGCACAAGATAGCGTGTGTTCTGTTAATTCTCCCTAATAGATATTAAGTACACTACATAGGGCGCCTAAAATCATTATATCTTATACGAGAAAGTCTAGATTTCACGGAGTTTGCCTGGGATTTGGAATACAACCGGTCACTGCTTTTATTTTTGTTTGAATGGGCCATTAAAATGTTGGATTAGGACTGTAGTTTGTTAGATTTACTCTGTAAAATTATATGATTTACTGATGGAACGATGTAATATGTCACTATAAATGCGGTGCATATAACTACAAAATAAACACACCACAGTGTATAATTTTTGCATAAACATGAGTAAACTGGGTAAAAATGTTTAATTTTCTTGCTAACGATTTGCTAACCCTGCTTATAATATATATATATATATATATATATATATATATATATATATATATATATATATATATATAAAGCTCATGTTGAGAGCTCAAAGTTAAGACAGCTAAATGATTAAATGATCTTTGCTAAAAGGCTCCTCTGATGGCACAGGGCTACACCTCTGCACTCCTGAGGGAGACCCAGGTTCAGAGTTACATGCAGTGCACCACCCTGATCATGTGCCCACAGTCACACCTGTTAATACCCAATGGGAGGGCATTGACATTAAGGTGTGAGAACAGAAAGCTGAATTGTGGTTCTGCATTCAAAAGCTTTGCAGAACGTTGCTGCTGGGTTGGTGATGATATAAAATTCTCAGTGTAGTTAGCCTCTCAGTGCTGGGGATTACAGGTTTTCATGTTCTCCCCGTGTCCGCGTGGGTTTCCTCCAGGTTCTCCGGTTTCCTCCCACAGTCCAAAAACATGGATCAAGTCAATTGAGTTCTCCAAATTGCTCCATGTAGAGTGTGTTTGTGTGCGTGTCTGTGTGTGTGTGTATGTGCCCAGCGATAGATTGGCGCCTTGTCCTGGGTGTATCTGCCCAGCGCCCGAAACGTTCTCCCCTGGATGGGCATGGGGAACCCCCCTACGACCCTAAAATAGGATAAAGCGGAAGATAATGAATAAATGAATGTTCTTCCCCAAAAACATGGATTCAAGGTAAATTGGTTACTCAACAGTATATAGTGTTGAGTGTATCTGCCCAGCACCTAAAATGTACCCAATGCAACCCTAGATTAGGATTAAGCGGAAGATTATGAAGGGATGGATTGTCTAGTACTATTTAAACAAAAGATTTATAAACTAAACTGTTTTGGTTACAAATCAAACTTTGGATTATTAAAAAAAAAAAAATAATAATAATCTTCAGTTGTAATATTAAAAGTGATATCGGATCTGATTTTGGTAATATATACAATGATGTGAGTTTTATGTACAGAGTAAACACTGGTTTCTGGTTGGTTTTGTCTCAGTTTAAGTAAGATGGAGGGATCAGAGCAAGGCCCAGCTGATGGAGAAGAGCGATTAACAGAACTGAGGCCTAGAACTCGGTCCAATCCTGAAGGAGCAGAGGACAGACGCAGCAGTAATGGTGGTCTGAATAGCCCACCTCCCTCTCAACCTGCTGTGGGCAGTCGAGTGGAGGGTGAGGGAGAAGCAGCCAGTACTGACAGTCCTCCGAGTTCCACCTCCACCATCACCACTGTTTCTGCTGCTGCCAGTACCACTGTTAGTGTTACCCCTTCTGCTTTACCTGCTTCCCTGCCTGCTTCCAAAGACTGGCCCAAACCATGCCAGCCTTCACTCCAACCACACGTTAACACAGCAGCAGAGCTCCACCTACGGGCACCAAGAGTCAATTGCCCCGAAAAAGTGGTGAGTCCCTGGCTGATGAGGTAATTGAATACCTTCTATGGCAGGTAATGATGTAATCCCTTTTGTCTGAACAGATTATTTGCTTGGATTTATCAGAAGAGATGTCATTGCAGAAGCTGGAATCTTTTAACAGGTAATGTGCTCTCACTCTTTTTGGCATTTGTTTGCTGAAGACATCTATCTATCTAATTTGAGACGAACCTCCCTCTTTTCAGTTCAAAAACTAACGCCCTGAATATCTCACAGAAGATGATTGAAATGTTTGTGAGAACTAAACACAGAATAGATAAGCGCCATGAGTTTGCCTTGGTGGTGGTAAACGATGACTCTCTATGGGTGAGTTTGAAAACAGGAAGTTAACCCTGTTCTGGCAGCAATTTACTAAAATTCAAGTTTAATTTTGTTTATTTGTTTTTTTTAACTGTTCTTGTCCCAAGCTTTCGGGTTTCACCTCAGATCCGAGGGAGCTGTGCAGCTGTCTGTATGATCTGGAAACAAATGTCTGTGAATCTTTTAGTATCCTTTTTCTGTCAACAGAAATAATTATTATTGTCATTATATTATTTATTGTGTATCTTTTGAAAGATTTCTTGACATTGAAACGCAGACCTGGAAGATCTTCTGAATCTCATGTATGTTGTTATTTAACCTTTCCTGTTTGTTTATAACATAATTTTGAACAAAGTTAAGTGTTTAAGTCGATTTAGAGTTTCTGATTAAGTATAAAAAGTATTATTCAGATTTTTCAGCCAAAGCCAAACAGAACAGTGGACATCGTCAAATTTGCTGGTTTATATCCAGTGTCTGTAGAGTTATGTGTTTTTTGTTGTTTAGAAATCTGATTACACGCTCAAACAATACTTTTTGTTCACAGTCTACAAAAGATTGAGCTTCCATCAATGGAGAATATACAAACGATTCCTCCCCCATTCGTGGTTCGAACGCTACTGATTTACAGTCGGCATGCAGGGCAGCTGCAGTTCAGCCCCTCAGACGCAGTCAGTGTAAGTGACACAGTTTTGCTTCTTTCTTCAAACTTTGCTTGGTTAATTAACTTACAATTCAAAATAAGTTGGGTTTTGTTTTACAGAAAATGCTTCGCTCGCCATATTTTTTCTTTGATGTTATTTACCTTCATAATGGAACTGATGAACAAATGGATGAACAAAACAGCTGGAGGGTATGTGTATACACACACACACACACACACACACACACACATATATATATATATATATAATTTTTGTAATTAATTATTTCTTTAATTAATCCAATAGCACACTTAAAAGAATAATCTTGAAAAGCGGAGGGAGAATTTGAATATCGTAGCTTAGAGTTTATAATTCATTATTTTGCTATTAAAATACATATACAGAATCATTTATTTATTCATTTAAAAACACTGTAAGGTTAATGACTTAGTTTTAAAATTTTTGTTTTATAAACACGTTTACAAAAAGTTTTTTGCAATTTACTGTATAACATCTGTTACAGCTGAAAATAAACACTTAATTTATTAATTAAATGTGTAAGATCTTACAGACCATATTGCAGTTAACTACCTGAAAATGACCTTCATGCACACAGTTATTGTCTCTTTTCTGCAGGATACATATGAAGCCTTCTGCAATTTGGACACTAAGGGAATGTGTTACCGTTTTGAAGTGTCCTTGTGTGGTCCTGCAATCGAGCTGCACAACTGCATGGCCAAACTGCTGTGTCACCCGCTACAGAGGCCCTTCCAAAGCCACGCCTCCTACAGCCTGCTGGAGGATGACGAGGTGCCAGAGACGGATGCCACAGTGTAGTGCAGCCATGATCCTGACTGATGTGGAACAAAAAGGATGACCTGCTTTAGCTACCCTCTGCTGTTGAAGGAACACTTGACACTCTGAAATAAAAAAAAAAAAACTGAAAAAATACATTTAATAAGTGGTTGCTCCAACAAAAAATCTTGTATGTGAAGTACTGTTATAAAAGTTAGCAATGAACACAATTCTGATGTTGAAACACATTTTACATTCTGATACAGATAAACTGAATTTCTAAATGCAAACTGAATTTCTAAGTATGAATATTATAATATGGTTTGTCTATTTGCAAAGCATATAATTAAAATAACGCACAGAAGGTCTTTTGATTTAAATGCTAAAAACTGTACATGTTAAATAAAGGTGAACCTCAAAATTCAAAGCAATTACTGTAAAATTATTAATAGCAGCCTTATGTGATCTTTGTTGCTAATTTCAATCAGCTGTTTCATGCAACAACCTTAAAAAAGTCACCTGCTAAATTAAAGTTTGATTAACCAACAGCCTTGCAAATCTACAAACAAGTTCCATTTTAAGAGAAAGGAGCAGCTTAAGTGCTAGAAAATATCTGAAAGTTCTACGGCCAAGTATTCAAGCGGAAACTTACATTTAAGTAAAAAAAGTGAATATCCCAGTTAATCATAAATTATTTCCTTATTATTGGTTTGTAAATATGAGGTTGATTGAATATTTTAGTAAGAAAAACCATGGTGGGTAAATTCTTTTGGCTCCCTGTTGTTCCTCATTACAATGTATCATATTGTGCCACTCTTTGTCTGTGAACTCTTTTGTATGTAAATTGTCAGCTGTAGTTTTCTAATGTGCTTTATGAAACATAAATTCATATTCACGTGTAATAAGATTACTTAACAGTACCACACAATGTACAGCAGGGTGGGTGTTTCTGATAATGTTGCCATTAAACGTGTATATCTGTAAATCTGATTATTTTATTTTATTTATTTATTTTTTTAGCATTTTAATTACACTGTAAGAAAATGCAGTAATTAACAGCCACATTAAAATTAATGAATTCTATAATGTTTTGAAGTAAAGCAAAATAAATTAAATTTCCCTACAGTGCAAGATAATTGTTTCAGTATGCATTTTAATCTGTAGATTTTTTTAAAACACCGTGCTTGTTTCTGGCAATTTTTTGGTAAAGTTAATTATTGCATAATGATTGTATAATCATGATTCCTTCTTCGTGCTGAGTCGCCACAGTGGAATAATTATTCTTCATTTTGCCATTTTCTACCAATTTCGCTATTTAATTTGCATTAGGTAATTTTAAAAGTTTTTCTTCACCTTATTAAACATTTATTAAACAGATTATACCAGGTTTAATTTCCATGCTGTAATAATTCATACTATGCAAAATACGTGTTGCTAGTTATGACATTATTATGATAATATGAAATAAAAAATAAAATAGAATAGATAAGATGCCTTTTTTGTCGTTGCACAATGGACGACAAAATTCAACAGCAATCCAACTGTGCCTAAACATCTAAAAATTTAGCAAGGGCTCTAAAATAAAATAAAAAATAATATCCTTATTTCAACCACCAGAGGGCAGTAATTATGCACTTATCAGTAATTACTCTAATAAACCCGATTAAATTGGTAACATTTAAACAAATACTACTACCAGGGCTTTTTGTAATTTTGTTGTTATGGTAATTAGATCAGATAATTAAATCAGGTATAGCAAAAGATTTTCCTGACCTTATTTCTGTAAATCTGTAGGACTATCCGAGGTTGTTATTGCAGCATCCTGTCAGGGTTGAAAATGAGAAGCTGATGACATTTTAAAGAAAACACAAAAATAAAACGGATTTGTAATTGCAAACTCTTATATCAGAATATCAGAATATTACACAGTGTGCTGTTGGTATGATCTATGTTGGACGACCATATTTGGGGAGTGTAATAATAGTAGTAAATTTCCTCTATTAGAACACAACCTGGATGAGATTGGTGGAGTCTAAACTCTTTAGAGATGGTTTTGTGCATTAATAAATCTTCTGAGGTTTTCAAAAAGCAGGCCTTTGTTCATGCGATGTATATGAAATGCTTTCACAAACAAGTGTTGGAAAGAGCAGACTTAAAACTGACAGACTTTAAAATCCATCCATCCATTATCTTCCGCTTCATCCTATATCAGAGTCGAGGGGGGGGGTTCCCCATGCCCATATGGGCAGATACACCCAGGACAGGGCGCCAAACCATCGCTGGGCACACACTCAGCTCACACAGACACATACACACTCTTTATGGGGCAATTTGAAGAACTCAATTGACTTGATCCATGTTTTTGGACTGTGGGAGGAAACGAGAACCCGGAGGAAACCCACGCGGACATGGGGAGAACATGGAAACTCCACCCACATGGGGATTCGAACCGGGAATCCCTAGCGCTGAGAGGCGAAAATGCTAACCACTAAGCCACCATGCCGCCCGACTTTAAAATCACCTGATTAATTTAATCTTTAAATTTTCATCAATTTCCTCAATCAATAAATGACTAATCTAATTATTTTGTTTTATTTGTTTAATCTGGTTCTCGTCAAATAAAGAATAGAAATTTATGTCTGCAACACAAAAAAATGGTTGGAAAAGACATTAAATAATAAATTGTGATTGTCAGTGTCCTCACCAAGGGAAGCATCGGCATAAAGCTCTCTGTGATACTACTGTATACTATTATGAATTTAAGCAATTCTTTCTCTCTCTTACTCTCAAGATAATATTTCTATTATCATAAGCTTTAAAAAATTATTATAATTATTTTACTTCTTTCCTAGCATTTTTATTTTATGTTCCAGAAATTAATTTATTTTCTATTTATATTCATCGAATACAATCCCCCCCCTCATTTTATCTGTTAAATGAAAGATCACATGAGTAAAAAAATATACAAAATTTTTATAAATATACAAAAAGTTTTAATTGCATTAAAATTAATTGTGTGCTAACTTTCTGGAATCAGGGCAATCATATCTGAAAAGTATTTTGCTAATACCTTACATAATGAGTTATAATACTACATTCCAAAGTCATTATACAGCCATTTTTAACTGATGCCATATAATTATAACCAATAATTATATTGTTATATTTCACATTTTTATTTAAGCATTAATTGACAGGGTGCTGGAATGTTGCTTTGAACTTGTATCCTGCCACATAAAGCTGTATGTGCATGGTTCACAAAATAATTGACGGAAGAGAGTTAATGGTTGTATTAATTTAGACGGTAGTTTCCCTGAGCTGATCCAGTATTTCTGAATCTGTTTTCTTTTTGGAACCTCCTGTATTCTCAGAAATAATGTTCAGCAACCCAGGTAGTCTCCCGGCTTTTGCATACATTCTTAGAATGTACATACTTGTTTGTTGCAATTGTGTAAGTCCAGTATGCCCTTTAACCCCCAAAACACTAAAAGAAAACAATAAATACATAATTTTGATTTTACACGGGTGTTACATGTGACTAATAATGGTTCAGCAAATACACAAAATAATAACAATAATAATAATAATAATAATTATTATTATTATAATTATTATTATTATTATTATTATTATTGTAATTATTATAACAATAATAATAAATCAAAGACAAAACAAAAAAAATATTTCAAACCTAAATATCCTGGCATTAGTCTAATGTATTTACCAGGTGCACCTCCTAAGCACGTGAAAAATAAAAAAAGGCATACATAAATATATAGAGTTGGTTAAAAAAGATGTGTGTGTGTGTGTATATATATATATATATATATATAGTAAATTTAGGAAATTGAAAAAAAAAATCTTCAAAGAGATAAAGAAAATAGAAAAAGACTACTTGACAGACCAAAACCAAAGCAGCTTAAGTAGCTTATTTATGTCTTCATCACTTTTACTATTCGTTTTATAGCACAATTCATCTTGCAGGTGTTATTCTGATAAACATTATCTGCAAGAAGCCTTTACTTGCTGCCTGAACAATTAAAAATCTGCTCATAAATCATGTTTTTTTTCTCTGAGGGCAGACTGAAGTGAACACAATGGCCTTCAGGAAAACCCCTACTTTCAGTATTTTCCTTTTTCACACCCCAGCGAACGTCATCCCTGCAAACAAGAAGCAGGAGATCAAACATCAGGATCAGGCCTGCTCCCACCTCCTGCATCGCTGGGAATATTTGTTATTCACTCAGTCAAGAAACACAGCAAGTTAGTATTGTTATTGTTATTAAAGTTCTCGTTCCAGCGGTCACTGCTGCAGCGACACAGGAAGCCAGTGATTGCTTATTTTCAACACTTATATTTATGAGTGGTGCTGATTGAGGAAGAGATTAGAGGGATGTTTGAATGTTGTTGTTCGCTCGCTTGTTGCTTTACTTGACAGGGTTCGAGAGTAAAAGGTCAGGAACTGTCAATTACAATCGAGTTAAATAAACAAAAGTTATAAATATGGCATAAAAGATTTATTATTAGACAGGGTATTTATCAATAAAGAACTGAGTCGGAGTCATTATGAAAAAAGTTGCACTAAATATTTCAAGCGGAGCCATTTAAAGCTGCAATATGTACGTTTATTATGTTTGAGAAATTTGTGGTTAACATCAATTCTGCTGAATTAAGAACTTACAGAAGGTCAATACAAAAGAAGCTCATGCTAAACAATTTGTTGACAAATGCGCTCATTCAAAAAATATAAAAAGCAGTTTTGTAATAATTCTAATAATCAGTATTAAAGACCTAACTTTATAAACCACTGGGTTAAACTTTTAACTTTTGTTTTTTCAATTAAATCCTGCGCTTTTTTAAAAAAAAAAAAAATAAACTCTGTACACTTCAGTGTATAAATTGTTATATTTTATTGATTATATAATAAAGATTTTAAAGTTAAACTATTTAATTCCTCTTCATTGACCAAACCCATTGTTGGCACTGTGGGGAAATGATTAGCATTACTGTCTTAAAGTGAAAAGGTGGAGCAGATAAGATTTTTCCTTATAATATTCATTTATTATTTTTGGATTCCTCCTACAATCTAAAAAATATATATATTAAATTGAATGTACTAAATTGCTCAGTGAGTATGTGTGAGAATGTCCAACGAATTTCCCCACCTTTCTCCCAATAAATGCTGGGATAGGTTTCAGCAACTCATGGGACTCTAATCAGAAGGTAAAATAAATTTTAAGTCCTAAATTAAAATAACCCATTTTCCCCCAAACGTGTTCAAAACAGTATTACAACAAAAACAAATGGTGACAGGTGTTCTTTTGTTCATAAGCCTGGTTCTTTCCTCCTCCAACATAGCGCTGGTCCATTGTCCCAAAGTTCTAATTTAGTTTCATCTGACCACAGTACACTGTCCCAAAACCTTTGTGGGCTTGTCCACATCTGAATATCTCATTATCTTCCGCTTAAACCTAACAACTAAGGTTGTAGAGGGGTTCTCCATTCCCATCCAGAGAAGAATATTTAGGGCAGTGGGAAAACAACCAGGACAAGGTGCCGATCCATAGTTATACACATACACACACTATATAGAGGCAGTTTAGATAGGGGCAATCAAATTATCTAAATACATGTTTTTAGACTGTGGGAGGAAACCCATATATATATATATATATATATATATATATATATATATATATATATATATATATATATATATATATATATATATATATATATATATATAATAAAATGTGTTAATCATTATATGTGAATAATTATATGTCAAGATGAAAGTATTTACATACAAAGAAATATTAACAAATGAATTAACATGAACCTTAACCTTAATCTGAACATGTCCAAATGCATGACCCCTGAACAGACTATGAGATTAGAACTAAACCCAAAAACAGAAGACATACATGAACACAAATTGAACTTTGAGCACATTTAGAAATTTAAAAAGTAAACAACAACAATCTGTAGGTACCACTGCTACCACAGTCAACTGGATGGTGTTCTGAGAATGCAGATTAAGCTGGAAGTCTTTGTGGGCTGGGTCTCATTTTAGCTGTTCATTGAATATTACATTCTGAGATTAGTCAGGAGGAGGGTCAGAAGGAAGCCACTGTGCAGGATGAGTCTCAGTATATAAATCACTGTGCATAAGCACAAGACTGCAGGGTTTACATGACTTAGGAGGCTTTAACTGCATCTCATAATATTTTGAAGATTTATACAGTAATCCAGTGTTAGCTTTTAGCAGAACTTTCTAAACCCACAGGACTTCATCAGATATGTATAACAGCAGCTACAACCGGCCCAAATTTACACTGGAGGCTAAGGACCCTCAAAAATCCAAAGGAAAAAGTTGTGGCTATTACCTGCGAATCGTCTTCTTCTTCTCCTCACTGATTCAGTCTCTTATCATAGTGAGTCTGGTGCTGTTCCTGGTGTATGGACAGCCCCAGAAGACGGTAGATGAGAAGCGGGTGGAGGAGCTGCAGCAGGGCTACAATAAACTCTCCGGAGACAACACCAAGTTAAGGAAGGAAAAAGCAGATCTTGCCACTTTGCTTAAAACAAAGACAGCAGAGAAAGATGCAGCTGAGAAAAAAGCATCAAAACTTAATACTGAATTAGATACGGTCAAAGATAATAACACCAAACTGCAACAATTATTGGTGAGTTCTTGATGAACCTGCATTTATTCTGGCACATTGTGTTCGTTTGAACTTTTAATGAATTTGGTGTTCACTTTGTTGTTTTGTAGGCTCAATGTAATGCAAATAAGGCAACTTTAGCTCGCAGTGTGCCTGCCTGCCCTCCGCCAGTAAGCACTTCAACTGGTAAGTTTAATTACTGAAAATACATTTTGGTAACAAAAATGTATTCACACAGCTAAAACAAACCTAGTCCTGTAATGTAAATGCATTTAATATACTGTTTTAGTGTTCTAGCATGAAAGATCAGTGGTATCTTAATGCTGATGGTACTTGAATAATAAATACTACCTTTCGGCTACTGTTGGCCCCTTGGACAAGGTCCTTAGCTGCCTGGCCTGCATTATGTAAAAAAAAAAAAAAAAAAAATAGTCACCTTGGGATGTACTGTAGATTGGACCTTGTTGGTAAGGGATAAGTTGTGTAAGTTATGTCTAGATAAATGTAAATCTAAAGGTTTGTTGTTCCCCTGTGCACCAAAGTTGCCAAGGTGAGCTCTTAAGCAAGACCCTTCACCCATATTGTGCCACAAGTGCTGTATCATGACTGGCCCTGTGAACTGACCCCAACAATCTTGTTGAGATGCATGTAAACAGCTTTGAATAAAAGCATCTGCAAAATGACATATTGTAATGGAATTTTAAAAATTAAAAGGGGAATAAGGTTAAAAGGGGAATTCAGTTGAATCACCATCAAGAAAAAAAACTAAAAACACTGACTAACACAAGTCTAAAAACTAAAAAACACTGACATTTCTTTCTTTTTAGCACAAATGAAATCTTTGCAGACTCTTTTGGACCAGCAGAAATCCCTTTATAACATTCTCCAGGGAAATTTCAGCCTCACAGTGAAGAATCTCAGGCTGGAACTGGATGCTGCAATTAAGGATAAAAACCAACAGGAGGAAGCTATAACAAAACTGAGACAAGAAAAGGAAGACCTGGACACTGAGTTAAAACTATACACCAAGAAGTGCAAGGAAGATTTCACATCTTCTCTGCAAGGTATTCAGGATGTCACCACTGCCTTTCTGAGCAAAATCGATAACCTCTTTCCTGATACGTTCACCTTCCACCTCACCTGCAATAAACAGCAGGAGCAGCTGGATAAGATCCACATAAACTGCACCAACCTCTCCCGCCAAGTGGAAAATAAATTCCAGAACTACTTGAACTCCGTTGGAGACAGAGTTTCCAATCTGCAGGCTCGGAGCAGTAAGCTGGAGGTTCAGAACAGACAGCTGAACGACGAACTAAAGAAGTGCAACAAGAGTCACACTCAAGATTTGGAACAGTGTAACAATCAGCTTCGACAGGCTCAACAGAGGCAAGATAGTGTGGTGGAGCCACTGCTTAAAGCTCAGAAACAACTTCTCACAGAAAAGCAGATGCTACAAGCTTCATGTATACCCAAGGTAAAATGTTTAGGCTTATATTTGTAATTGTAGAGCCTCAAATTATGTTGTCATTTTGGTGCAGATTAATGATTATATACATAATGTGCATTTGCATTATTAAAGTACACTTAAATAAGAAGGTAGAAAAGTATTTACAAAATTATTTGGAATGTAAAAAAATAAAGAAAAAAAAAAATCATCAGACTATATTTTAGTTGTTGGTAAAACTTTAGATTTTTTTCTGGTAAAGAAAAAAAAACACACACAATCTAACAATGATCATATAAAGATACTACAAAAATGATTGAGAGTCAATTGATTACAAGATTTTTTAAGTAACCAAAACTAATTCGTAAGCAGAATTACATTTTTTAAAATTGTCAATATAATATTAGTCCATAATTATAATAAACATAAACAAAAATTATTTTATACTATTTCTAAAAGGGAAAATAAATTTTTAGATCAAAGCTTTGGTATTTATTGCAGTGAGTTTAAATCATGTTCTTAACGGTATCAGCTTTGAGAACCTTAATCAATGCTTGCTTGTCCTAGTCTGATTGTTTTGAAGATATTAATGGTGTGTAAAAAAGCTTAATAGCCCAGATCCACCTCCACATGATGTGCTTATCTTGCATTTTCAATTATAAAAATATAAATAATATTCAAACTACTTGGATTGATTACCATTTGTTCACTTTTTTTACCAGCCCCCAATGCCGAAACCTTCTGGCCTGGACACTCCAATGATATATGGGCAGCAGGGCAGGGCAGGGCAGAGTACATTGGGAGCACATGGTGCGATACCTGTTGGATCCAGCAACAGCCAATCCACAAGGGTACAGCAGTCTCCACAGAACAGTAGGGGAGGTTCAACTTCACTGGGAACTCATAGCGGAGCATCAAGTGGATCCAGCAGCAGCCAACTCACAAAGGTACAAAATTTTACTATGTCTTCTGCTATGAGTTATAACAATAAATAATCACTGGACATTACACAAATGGGGCATGCACTAATTGTGATGAAATTCAAGTAGGGGAAAAATATTAAATAAATAAAAAGTAGACACGTGGACGTGGGTGGCCTGAAAGCCATTGCAGATCAGCAGAATGTTTTTTTTTTTTTTTACAGGTCAGGTGAATGTGAGAAAGCCGTGACATCTTTTGCAGCCAACATCAGAAAAGCTAAACATTTTTATTTTAAACTTCTCTTGATTCAGGTAAAATGATTTTGTATATTAACACTGTGAATGTTATTGTACATACACAAATACAATTTTATGGCTTGTAAATATAACAACATGCTTCTGGTTTACATTCTGAAATCTAATCTTTAATAATTGCCCTTGTTAGAAAAGCATAAGAATATAACTTCCTAAAATGTTTTAAATAAGTTACTGTGAAACTTTCTAGCTTAGCAACTGGTTCAAATACATGAACTAAGTATATTTAAAACTCCATCTTACATCATATATATGCCTTGTTATTTATGTTTTATTTCCTGTCTTTAATGTTATTACTAAATTTGGTTCCATTTGTTTGTAAGTACTAATTATTTTGTAAATAAATACCTGATTAAAAAAATGACTTCTTTTTAATACAGACTCATGTTTAAAGCTGACTGTAGTTGGGCAACAGACATTTCAGTTTATAGTTATGAATGTCGTTGTTCATTGTAATTAATAAAGATATTATTACATGCTATTTTCTTATCATTATCAAACAATTAGTATTTCCAAATAAAGAGAGATGGGAAAAGATGGCGTGATCCAGAAAAACTTAGAGGAATTAAACAGTTCAAAAAATATATTTAAAAAAGTGTCAGGCAATTACAACTTGATGAACTTAATAAAACAAAGTAAACAATAAAGCTTCAAACAGATAAACCATGAAAAAATACTGAAAATAAAATAAAAGAGACATTTTTGTCTTTGTCACCTATGTCTTCATAGAATGAACATAAGATATAATGTTTGAAGATTTATTTAATATAAAACACTTGTTTCTGCATTTGATCAAAAAAAAGCTCAACTTTTTTTTTTTTCTTATCTGCTGAGGTTTTATTGTGCAGTATTTTGTGCAGGCAAAAATTTTCTGTTTTGGCAACCAATATGATCATTACTGTGCAACAAGTGGAGAACCCAGCATTAAATTAAATGACCCAAAAAACCCCAAAACAACAATAATAATAATAATAATAATAATAATAATAATAATAGGGTGGCACGGTGGCACATTCGTCTCTCAGCGCTAGGGATTCTCGGTTCGAATCCCCATCTGGGTGGAGTTTCCATGTTCTCCCCTTGTCTGCGTGGGTTTCTTCCGGGTTCTCCGGTTTCCTCCCACAGTCCAAAAACATGGATCAAGTCAATTGAGTTCTCCAAATTGCCCCATATAGAGTGTGTATGTGTGTCTGTGTGAGTGAGTGTGTGCCCAGTGATAGATTGGCACCCTGTCCTGGGTGTATCTGCCAAGCGCCCGAAACGTTCTCTCCTGGATGGGCATGGGGAACTCCACCGCGACCCTAATATAGGATAAAGCGGAAAATAAAGGATGGATGGATAATATATATATATATATATATATATATATATATATATATATATATATATATTAAAATATATTTATATATATATATAGCGGCACGTGGCTTAGTGGTTAGCACGTTCGCCTCTCAGCACTAGGGATTCCCGGTTCGAAACCCCAACTGGGTGGAATTTCCATGTTCTCCCCGTGTCTGTGTGGGATATATATATATAGAAATTATATATACACACAGACACACACATTCACATCATCTTCCGATTTATCTTATACTACCACAGAACAGGGTGCAAATCTTTGACTGGCCAATTCACATTGAGTCCATGTTTTTGGACTGTAAGATGAATCCCGATAACACATAGAAAGCCCATGTGGCCACAAGAATAGTTGTCTTGAGATGTTATTTGTAAGCTGCAGATATTATGCTTAAATTGTTAAAAGTAGGATGTTACAACAGAGCTGTATCTGTACCAGTTATTAATTCTACTCAAATAACATTTCAATCTGAAGGTCAGGTCCATGCACTGAAGAAAACGTCCTGTTCTTTAAAGGGTTTTCGAAAAGCACAAACTGAACTGTCAGCACTGCAGTTCCTTACTGCACTAAACATGCAGAGTATCATATATAAAGCTTAGACAGCATTCTCAAGGAAAGTGGTTATCAAAGGGCAAATAATTCTTCTATGCAAACAATTGGTTTCAGGCAGTGCTGCACAGGTTGCCGGCTTTATTTGTTAAAGTAAAGTTCATACCTCTACTAACAGAAGGCAGTTTGGCATGATTTGTGAGACCTTTAGAACCTCTGCACGTCCAGCAGCACATTGCACACAGCATGACGTCATTAGGATGAATGGTAGGAAGAGGTGAGGGTACAGCATGCTGCCTAAAGTCTCCCAAGCACAAGGATACGCCTTCGGGATGCGGTGGTTAACTGAGGGGTTGAAGAGTTCAGCAAGGAAGTGAAAATATTTCAATGATGGCCAAACTGATGAGAACAAAGACCTGTAAGAATTTCCATTAGAACAGATAATATCATCCTGAGTTAATAAAGCCAAGCATACATTCATATGTCTGCGCAAACAATTCTGTCTCTGAAAGATGTGCAAGTAATAAAAAGCCTTTAGACAATAAATGATGGAGTAAGATTTGTTATATTCCCATTTTTGTTTGCCAGATTTTTCATACTTCTTATTAATAGATGATTTCATTTCATACATTTGGTTATTTAGAAGACAGTTTTATCCAAAGCAACTTACAAATATTCCGGTTAAGGTCAGAACACAGGGTTGATACAGCCTCCCTGGAGCAATGAGGGTTAGGGGTCTTGCTCAAGGACCCACATTGGTAACTTCAGTGAACCTGGGATTTGAACTCACAACCATCTGATTAATAGTCCAACACCCTAACCACTAAACTAAGCCACCCTTCATTACCCAGTGTGATTACCCTGTGTGTGTATAAAATATGAAGAATATGTGGAAGAATAGGCCATGTTTTATCCCAATGCAAAATTTCACTCGGCTTCTAATTTTTTGCAAGTTTGCTCAATTGCCTCATGACGTTGAGGTTGCTAACATGACTGCTAATTAACATATATTTATGCAATTATGGATCAGACAAGAAGTTTTACTCTCACCTAAATTAAAAGACCTGCTGAATATGGTAAATATTTTTCACTGTTACTTAAATGAAGCACGTTTTGACTTTTGAATTAAATTGAAAAACACTCAATTTACATGTTTGTATGTCTCTTGCACTTTCACCTTGCCTTCTCACATCCTGCTGTTCAGATAACATGCATATGTGTGATTCACAAAATATTCACTTTACAGTTAATACACAGCTTTATTGCTGCAATAATACAAATATGCACAGGCAACATGACCAGGCTAGTGACACCACAGAAACTTGTTAATGGATTTAACCTATTGAACGGACATTGCATTTGAACATTTTTAACCAACTGCTCATTTCTGCAATGCAGTTACTTCCCTATACAAAAATCTCTGAAAATCACATCCAGTATGTCTTCAGTGTCAACCCTGCCAGTGATTCTACCCAAGAACACAAGGCCTAAGCGAAGTCCCTCTGCAGCCAAAGCCAAGTCCACACCTTTGTATTGGTGATACAGATTTAAGGCCTCGATGCTCTTTAGCAGGTGCGTCCGATGCCGAGTTTGTGTTAGGCTCGGGTTACCAGTGAGTGGGTCTCCACACCTTCAATACAAGAGGAAATTAATTTGGTTTATAACTTCACACAGAATAATCACACATTGGATTCACTTACAGTGTTTTGACGTGACGCTGCAACAAAGTGAGCAACTCCTTCAAGCCGTCTCTGTTACAGCATGAGAGCATGCAGACCGAAGTTGATAAGAAGTTTTCACCAATGACTTTCTGGATCTTTCTTAATTGTTTAACGGAGAGAAGGTCACGTTTGTTGAGGATAATAATACAGCGCGGCAGTTCGTCTGTCACCTCAACAGGCAGCACGTTCTCCAAGTAGCTGGTCAAGAAGTTTGGCACCATATGAGGCTCTAGAGGAAGTCGGGATGAGTCAACGACCACTAATGTCAGATCTGCTGTCTCAACCCTACAAATAAAAGCAATACTTAGTCTTCAATTAGGTTTAGTTTAGTTTAATTTAGTACACTTAGGCCTATGTTACACCCTTAAAACAACCTATAACAACCTGTTACCCATTGCACTGAAAAGTTTAGAATATACCTTTCTAAATGAAGTCTGAGATCTTGTTCAGATTTGGCAAACAAAAGTTTGTGTTGTTAAAACATTAACACTCTTTAGTGAGTGTTCAAAACAGTATCTCTTTATGTATTTTTCAAAATGCTCTTAATCTGCTCTTTTAAAAATGCAATTTTTTTTAACTGCAATCCAGGCAAATTTCAGACAAAAAAAAAAAAAAAAAAAAATCAGCATTTCCATGAGGTCATTTTGCAGATGCTTTTATCCAAAGTGACAATTATCTCAACTTTATGGTTGGAGTTAGGATACAGAGTGATAATACAATAACCTTGCTGAAGAGTCCACACTGGCAGCCTTGGTTGACCTGGGATTTGAACCACAAACCTTTGGATCGATAGTTTTAGAATTTACACACTAAACTAGAACTACCACCATCATCTTCTACAGAGAAAACACATTTAAATACAAACTCTAAATTGTAATTCTAATAAAACAGTCTATAAAGTACTCTATACCAAAACTAAACATGAAAAAGACGTGTGGGAAGTGGATCAGCTGTAACACTTACAGAAGCATTACTTATTAAACCCTTTGAGTTGGGTTTGTTTGCTTCAAAAAGACTCTTGGAAATTTATGGATTGGCTTTTAATCACCATTTCAAATCACATTCAGTAGAATTGTCAAGGCTAGTTATACGCCAAATTCCACACCAAACTTGTAATGATGTTAAAGGAAAATACATTTCCCTAGTGTTTACAAACAAATAAAAGCTTTTAAATCATGTAAAATCAAAAATCTGTGACATTACAAAGGTTAACATTTTGGCAGTACCACTAAAGAGCGCTCTGAAGTTACCTGGTTGAAAATGGTTGAAATTAAACATGCTTGTATAATGTAAAATCAAAACACTCCTGGACTTATAACACAGTTTAGTTTACATTATTTCTGCCTTTTCCACCATAATGTCACTTACATCTTCCTTGCCCGATGCACGCCCTCTCGCTCCACACAGTCTTCCGTTTCTCTTAGGCCTGCGGTATCACTAAGCAGCACCGGAAAGCCTCCGATGTCCAACGGCTTCTCCACCACATCTCTGGTAGTGCCTGCAACAGGAGACACGATGGCTGCAGAGCGCTGACCTTTAAACAAAATAAATAAAACCTTTCATAAGAACTTGTTTTTTTTTTTTTAACTCACACCTGATTTAGTTTGTAACTAAAAGAGTTTGTGGCTTTGTATTTAAAACTTTCTATAGTTTTAAATACTAAAACTAAAATCAAAAACTACATTTCCTTTAAAAAAAAAAAACAAACAAAAAAAAACAACCTAAAAGACAAAAAAAAAGTTAAAAAAGTTTATAAGCCAAATCAAATGTTAAATGTCAGGGTAGTTTATACTGAGTAGTTGCACCATGTTACTTATGTAACAGTATGTTACTTAGATGTTGGTTTTATACTCCATGTCAGATGTTTATATCTTTATCGCATATTGTGCAAGATGTCCATTTTTACATGTTGGTTAGAAATGAACTATATGCTAATTACATTTCACAAACAAGTGGTTTAAGCTTTATAATGTTTTAGCAGAATGTCTAAGTATATCATCAGTAAAAACCGGACATGACTTGGTTGAGCTCTGCGAGTTTGAGCTGGAAACAATAACAGGAATAAATGTGAGAATGAATGCAGGTCATTTAAAGCAGGAAACCTTATGTTATCTACACACCCTTCCCTGTGCTCTTCACCACATTCAGTAATATCCAGAGACAAAAAAATGCAAACCTTATCAAAAGTACTTATGATAAGCTCTTAAAACCTCTAATATTTATTCACCTTATTATACTTGTCAACTCATATAGTCATGTGAGAAAAGTACACCTATTTTAAATCCTATGTATTGGAACTAAAAAAAAAAAAGCATTTGGACTCAAAAGCAGGTAAATACAACCTATGATAAACACTACCGCATTATTAATGAACAAGAATGAAGCCAAGCTCATTTTAGCCGTAGGAATTAAGAGGGTAAGTAGGAAAACTTTAAGCACGTTTGCTGGTCTAGCAATATTTTGTGAGTTAACACAATACTAAAAAGAAAAACATCAGCTAAAGAAAAGCAACTGTTGCATTTATCACCTTAGGGCAAATTCACCCTAGGTTCAGACTGTGCAATGCTCAGAGAAAATGGAAAAAAGACAAGAACTATATTTTAGACTCTACAGACCTTAAACATGTCTGACCGTACAATTAGAAGACTGAGACTGAGCAAGCATGGCTTATTTGGAAAGGTTACCAGGAGAAAGCATCTACTTCAGTAAACTGCATAGTTGCATCTGAAGAAAAAACACGGGACTTCTGAAGCAATGTCCTTCAAAACAAAATTTAGATATTTCATCATAATGCTCTGTACTTTTTTTTGTACGGTGGTAAAGGGGAAAATAATTACCGTACTTAAGCTTGTTTACAGGCACAGGACACCATTTTAATGGCTAAAAACGAGAACAAAATATGGAACATTGTAGCCAATAAACCCATAGTTTAAGATAGGTTTAAGATTTAACCATGCAGTCATGTACTATATTTCATGTGTCCTATGTGAGCAAATACACATAACTTTATAACATTATAAAACCTAATGTAGTTTGTGTTATTGGCACACAGTCCAAAAAAAACAGGAAAACTTTGGTGTGATTCATCACCCAAGAGAAAACTGTTATTTTACATCACTCCCAAAAATGTTTATAAAAAACACATGTTTGAAGCATTGATACTCACAGTACATTAGTAATCACAGTATGTTTAAAATTTCAGACAAAATGGCTTAATGAGAATGATTCTAATTATTTTACTCTGGGCAACTTACAGTGGGTTGCAAAAGTATTCATACCCCTTGAACTTTTCCATATTTTGTCACATTACAACCACAAACATAAATATATTTCACTGGAATTTAATGTGAAAGACCAACACAAAGTGGTATACAATTGTGAAGTGGAAGGAAAATTATACATGAATCAACATTTTTTTTTACAAATAAAAAACTGAAAAGTGCGACGTGCAAAAGTATTCAGCCCCCCTGAGTCAATACTTTGTGGAGCCACCTTTTGCTGCAATTACAGCTGCAAGTCTTTTAGGGTATGTCTCCACCAGCTTTGCACATCTAGTGACTGAAATTCTTGCCCATTCCTCCTTGCAAAACAGCTCAAGCTCAGTCAGATTGGATGGAGAGCGTTTGTGAACAGCAGTTTTGAGATCTTGCCACAAATTCTCAATTGGGTTTAGGTCTGGACTTTGACTGGGCCATTCTAACACATGAATATTCTTTTTTTTAAACCACTCCATCGTAGCTCTGGCTTTATGTTTAGGGTCGTTGTCCTGCTGGAAGGTGAACCTCCGCCCCAGTCTCAAATCTTTTGCTGACTCCAACAGGTTTTCTTCCAAGATTGCCCTGTATTTGGCTCCATCCATCTTCCCATCAACTTTGACCAACTTCCCAGTCCCTGCTGAAGAGAAGCACCCCCAGAGCATGATGCTGCCACCACCATATTTGACAGTGGGGATGGTGTTTTCAGAGTGATGTGCAGTGTTATTTCTCCGCCACACATAGCGTTTTGCATTGTGGCCAAAAAGTTCAATTTTGGTCTCGTCTGACCAAAGCACCTTCTTCCACATGTTTGCTGTGTCCTCAACATGGCTTCTGGCAAACTGCAAACGGGACTTCTTATGGTTTTCTTTTAACAATGGCTTTCTCCTTGCCACTCTTCCATAAAGACCACATTTGTGTAGTGCACGACTAATTGTTGTCCTGTGGACAGTTTCCCCCACCTGAGCTGTGGCTCTCTGCATTTCATCCAGAGTCACCATGGGCCTCTTGGCTGCCTCTCTGATCAGTGATCTCCTTGTTCGGCCTGTAAGTTTAGGTGGACGGCCTTGTCTTGGCAGGTTTACTGTGGTGCCATACTCTTTCCATTTCCGGATGATGGATTGAACAGTGCTCCGTGAGATGTTCAAAGCTTTGGAAATCTTTTTATAACCTAAGCCTGCTTTAAACTTCTCCAAAACCATATTCCTAACCTGTCTGGTGTGTTCTTTGGACTTCATGATGCTGTTTGCTCCCCAATATTCTCTTAACCAACATCTGAGGCCGTCACGGAGCAGCTGTATTTGTACTGAGATTAGATTACACACAGGTGGACCCTTTTGAGTCATTAGCACTCATCAGGCAACTTCTGAATGCAATGGGCTGCACTCAGGGAAAAGGGGGCTGAATACTTTTGCACGTCGCACTTTTCAGTTTTTTATTTGTAAAAAAAATGTTGATTCATGTATAATTTTCCTTCCACTTCACAATTGTATACCACTTTGTGTTGGTCTTTCACATTAAATTCCAGTGAAATATATTTATGTTTGGGGTTGTAATGTGACAAAATATGGAAAAGTTCAAGGGGTATGAATACTTTTGCAACCCACTGTATCTGAATATTAAAACTGATTTTACATTTGCCAGTTCTTATGCATCTTATGCACCAAGTCACTTAATCATGCACAGAGAATTTTTGTTCACATCCAATCTTCAAATGAAATTAGGACCAAGTCAGTAAGTATAATTCATCCGACAAGATAATGCTTGTAGTATTCAGCCTTTACTGTTTTAAATGAACAGAAAGCACCACCTGTTTTGTTTGTAGTTGACAGTGATTGGAAGGGTTAAACAAGTGTTTATAATTATCTTATTAAATGATCACATAACATGCACCGACGTAACCAAACAATTGCAGGATCCAACATCTCAACTAAGGTTAAGACATAAGGAAACCTTTTTACAAACAGAGGATGCTTAGTTATATTAACAGGAAGAGCATCTTGGATTAATATTAAGTGTCAAACCTTTAGCACAAGTTCAAGCAAACCTGATCAAGATGTAATTTATAATAATTTCGTAAGATGTGGACAGTACAAAAGAAATAAATTATTTAATTGCTTGACAATGTGGCAAACTCTAAGTCAGTATACAATAATTGTGTCTATGTCATTGTTACCTGGCTGTTTGACACAGCATATTTAGTACATGAACTGTAAAGAAACAGTTTCTCAAATTGTGCAAATACAACTATTTTAGTCGCCATTGTTGGTGATTAATGTAATGTGAAGTGCTTCTTACATAATAGGTTAAAAATGCTGCTCTTGCCCACATTTGTGGCTCCTGCTATGACGACCTGAACACCACAGCGTAGCCGCTCCCCTCGCCGTTCATCAGAAAGATGCTTCTTTATTTGTACTTGCAGATCTGTTACCGCTGTGTCCACTGTGTCAATAAAAGAGAGATTTAAGTCTGTAAGTTTGTATAAAAGCGATCAACAAGATATTTTTAAACTCTCATATTGCTTTTTAAAACTTAACAATATAAGAATTATATCTGAAAAAAATCTAAAAGCTAAATCTAAAAATAATAAATTAATTACTAATCAATTAAACTACTGCAGTTACACCTGACTAAGAGAGATGCAACATCAGAGTTTTGCTATATTGATGCACCTAACATTTAGAAACTTTAATATTTGTAGACAATTTTCTGTCGAACACATACTGAAACATTTTCACCCTGTTGAATGTAGCATTTTGTATCACATCCACAATTTACACCTTCAGATCTGGTCTAAATCATACACCTCTGTGATTCTTTCAGAAGATGTACCACTTCTCAAAGAATAATGATGCAAGTGCAAAAGCTTATTATTTACATGTTTCAATCAAAAAAAATTTAGCACTGGGAAAGCCAAAGAAAGGTCAAACATAAGATAATTTCACACAATCATTAGTACTTTGTTTTATTGTAATGAATTATTAGCTTAAATTGTGTAATGTTTCTGTACTGTGTATAAGTGGCAAGAACAGGTTCTTCAATAAAGAAATCACATGTTCAACCAGTTTAAAATAACAAAAAGCTAACTCAACTTTTGTCTCTGTGTACCATACTGAACATCAAGAAGAAAAAGACTGAAAACCATAACTGCAGACTGGTATCTACAATAAAGGCTACAGAGTCCATCCCCAGAGATCTTTCCCTGTGTGTACTGTGCAATACAAGTCATTGCAGGTCTACAGTCCACGGCACTGTTGCTAACCTTTCATGAACGTAAATGCAGAAAATATTGAAGGAAGCATCTTAAAATAATTAAAGGCAAACCAGCAATAAGTCAATATCTAAGTCATTTGGAACATTTGTGGAGAGATTTTAAAATAGCAGCTGAGAAAAAAAAAAGCCTTAAATCTGAGAGATCGGGTAATGGTTACAGTAGTAACTAATTTTGGGTTTTTATTTCAATGAAGAAAAGCAAAAAAAACCTATACTAATAGCATAAATAATGTCCTGTGAGAAGTGATGATTGTTCTGAAAGAACTGCCACGATTCAATTAAAAATATTTTTTGACTATAAATATTGAGTTACCAGGCTATTAATCAAGTAAGTTTGCTGAAGATTGCCCAAATTTAGCATTCGGCTTAACACAAATAGCTCCTTTTACCAAAACAACTATTTAAATACATTATTGTTCATGCATTAAATAATTTGCTAGCTAACAATGTTTTCAAACGACTATATATTTTTGCCTGAATTTTGCTAGACCAGGTCATTTATTTTAGTTTGCCCATATCTTGCTACCAATTTTGAGTTGCTACCAATTTTTCTTTCACCCATGTCAAAACAAAAGCCATAAATCCGAACTTGTAAAGAACTGACAGTACAGATTCTGGTTGGTGTTTGCACCTGGACCGCTTTCAGGGGATTACCCAAGGCTTATGTCTGTCAGAGGAAGGAGACAGGCTTGTTTTGTGACAGACTTGTTCCTTGACGCACAATGAAATCACTAAACTCTCCCGAGTAACATATCAAACATGAATAATGAGTGGGCTCAGCATCACACAGGATAAAAGGATGTAAGACATTAAAGACAAAGTTGTGACCTCCGCAGCCATTACACTTATTTCAGATGTCTTGAATCCTGCTGCAGTTATCTGAAAAAACTTTGGTCCTCGTTCAAGAGGATATTTAACCTTATTAATAACTCACAAAGACATCTACTCTCTCACAGCACTCAGGAAGGACCCAAATAGCAATCAATACAGAACCCCCTCCCAATAACACATTAAGCACTATTTTTTAAAAAGAATAAACCTTGCTTCAGAACTCCATCCTCTATGATCTCGTCTTCACTAAAGTTAATAAAAGCCTCCATGTGTGCCAAACTCTGCAACAGAACAAAAATATGCCACATATTATTTAGTTAATAGATGTTTATGAAGAACAGCACATAGAGCTGTGGCCTCACAGGAGTTTAGAGTCCAGAAGTATAGAGACCAGTTTGTTTGAATTTTAAACATTTTATGCATCACAGTGCTTTTTACTACAGCCCACATGCAATTCAGTTGAATTAAAGCTATTACATTGGTCCTGAATATGAATGTGTTTATGTGAATGACCAGTGATGAGCTGGTAAAATGAGAATTTCAGATAATTCTCAGAATCTATTACTGGATGAGGGCGGCACGGTGGCTTAGTGGTTAGCACGTTCGCCTCTCAGCGCTAGGGATTCCCGGTTCAAATCCCCATCTGGGTGGAGTTTCCATGTTCTCCCCGTGTCCGCGTGGGTTTCCTCCGGGTTCTCCGGTTTCTTCCCACAGTCCAAAAACATGGATCAAGTCAATTGAATTCTCAAAATTGCCCCATATAGAGTGTGTCTGTGTGAGTGAGTGTGTGCCCAGCGATGGATTGGCGCCCTGTCCTGGGTGTATCTGCCCAGCGCCCGAGACGTTCTCCCCTGGATGGGCATAAGGAACCCCACCGCGACCCTAATAGAGGATAAAGCGGGAGATAATGAATGAATGAATATTACTGGATGAAGAAATTTACTACTTATAATCAGTTTATTTACTCTTATTCTCCTGACCTGGATATTTTCTTGCATTTGCCCCATTAAAAACTGGAACAAACACTGTAATTCATTCATTCATCATCTTCTGTTAAATCCTCTACAAGGATCACGGGGGGTTCCTCATTCCCATTTAGGGAAGAACGTTTCGGGCGAGATACACACCTATCTATGGGCACACACTCAGTCACACAGACACACACAAACACACACTACATGGTGCAATTTAGAACTTTCAATTCGAACCTGAATCCCCAGTGTTGAGAGGTGAACGTGCTAACCACTAAGCTACCCTGCCGCCTATGTTATGCATATTATAGAATAAGTGAATAAAATACTTATTCAATGTTTGGGTCAGGATTAAAGGTAATGGTCCAACATCTTAAGGGGAAGGCAAAATTTATTTCCTTTCCTCACCATCTAGTACAGAAAAGTAGTATACCAGAACAGAGTATTCTGACTGAGTAATGAGTAATTAAAACAACTTTTTTACAATGAAATCTCATCTATCCTTCTTAACCAAATGAAATTACTGATCACAATTCTAATTTTCCTTGATACTTCATATGACATATGATACAGACACGTTGCCGTTGAATCTAGTTATTTTGTTCGTAGTGAACAGAGGGTCACTACAGGTCATTGACCGTTAAAAAAACAGACGAGTCTCTGCAGGTTTCTCACCGGAATGTTCCAAGGTCTTTACAAACATCTTTAAAATGAGATCACTAACTGGCCAGCAACTGAACTGAGAATCAGTTTGACACACTGCAAGAACAGGATGTCCTGCTCCCTTAACTACCAACTACGAATCATGGTTGCAGCATTCAAAGACAAACAGATGTTTGAAGAAGAGCAGAGATACATCAACAATTATATTTGTGTGTATGTGTGTATATATATATATATATATATATATATATATATATATATATAGACAAGCATGAATATATATACACACACACACACACACACACACACACATATATATATATATATATATATATATATATATATATATATATATATATATATATATATATATATATATGTTCATGCTTGTCTTATGGTGATAATGGTAATAATGGCTGGTACATTTAATGGTCCATATCTAACTGTTTTCATATTTTTACTGAATGAAAACATAATAAGAAAAATATAAAAGTACACTTAGAACTTACTTAGAACTTACTGAGTGGCTGCTCAGTGAGCATGACTTTGGGTTATTGATCATAAAGTTAATAAAATGGGTTCTAATTGGCACTCAGACAAGGTCCATAATCCTCATCATTAGTTCAGTCATAAGTTCAGTCATGCCATGACTGACGATTTAAACTCATCTTAACTCAGTAACCAGTTGAAATAGAAATAAAAATGAAAAGAATGGTAACATACTGTACACTAATGTGTATACAAAAGACAGCTGGTTGTTTCTTATTCATATTAAATAGCAAGATTTTATACAACACATAACCCTACAGACAATATGTCCTGACCAAGATTAATTTTTGGAATTAATTATTTTGAAAAACAAACTTTTTTTTGTTTAGTTTCTGATAAATTTTTTTTTATAAAATTATTATATTTTAATAAAAACAAAAAATATATTAACCATTTTTTAGCCCTACAACAGTATTAAATTTATGTAATATTATTATATATGTTTTACATACGAGCTTTAACTGCTGACTCCACTGGTTATAAAGACGACTCAGATCTCCACCCATCTGTCGCAGAGCCTGTTTCCTCTGTGCTTCTGTCTCAGCATGGATCAGATCTCCCAAACCCTCCACTTCTGTCAGGTCTAACTTTCCTGCAAGGAACGCTCGTCGTGTAAACTCTCCAGCCACAGCAGGACGTAGACCTGAAACACTACCTGTATACAAAAAAATATTTTAATCCTTTAGATTTCATTCTGCATAGAATCACTCCTGGAGCATTAAAACATCTATCAACAATTAAAAGTTTGTATTAAGAACTGAATTTTCAAATTTAATTTGCTTGAGAGATCAGGTTCTTGGAAACAATATTCAGTGTGTAATATAATATAAACATTAACAATAAATATAATACTTGAGCAAATATGATATTTTTAGATCGACTATTTTTGATGAAACCAAGCTGTTTAAAAATTCATGCCACTGTACTGATTCTGGCATACTGCAGTTTAAATGTGTTTTGTTATTTTAAGTTTTGATTATTTAAATGTAAACCAAAATTACTAGGAATTTTATCAAATATTTGCAATAACATTCACATTGTATATTTTATTCACTATCATTTAAAAAGTCATCAGGAACAGTTAGAGTTATTAATAGTTATTGCTTTTATTTAGGCTTACATGTGTGGCAGAAAAAAGTGAGTAAATGCGTATATTTACTGACAATTTATAGAACATCAATATTTTTTACTGTTTTTATATTCACACAATTTAATGACTTAATTTTGCTTTGAATTTAGAAGAATTTTGAAACTAATGAACAATGTAAAAAAAAAAACATGGAATTTTTTGATAGAATTAAATTTAGATTTTGGGCTCAAGGTAGCACCTCCTAAAGATATAGCAACTGAACACAATCAATGCCTTCTTTTTATGATGGAATATAGATATTGTTCAGAAACAAGTTGCACCTGTAGTTTGTTTTGTTTTTACCGTTCAGTTTAGTTCATTAAGATGAATAAGGTTTTATTCTAAAGATTTTGCAGGACATCCCATTCATTTAAGCCGACCACCTTGTTTTTGTTTTCTAATGTAGTTCTGAAAAAACCTAGAAGTATGTTTTGGATTACTGGCTTGCTGTTTGAACTGATCAACTAGCCAGAGGCAACAGAGTACTGCATAAAGCATTAAAATGCTTTGGTAATCATTTTTGTTACCTATGAAACCGGCTAAACACAGTAAACCATCCTTTCACCTACCTAACGGTAAACAAACCCTTGTGTAATGGAACAAATATTATAATATAATAATGAATAATTTTTCAATTAATCAGTTCAAAAGAATTTTTTTACCATTTCAGGTTAATCACTGTTGAAATATGCAAAGAATAAGTATATACTGAAAATATATATATATAGTCTTTTGACTGGTGGTTTAAGTATGATTTGTTTTCCACACCCGTATTTACATAAGAAACATTACTAATTTTGTATTTAGTAAATTCTGGTTGATGCAGTAGTGTCGTAAGTTGATACATGACACAAAAGTAAAGCCTTTGCTACCACCTAGTGGTTGAATATGTAAAACGCAATTGAAAAGAAATACCTCTATGTAGCTATGTTGATCGTTTTAAGGATATTGATATTATTATTAACAATAATAATAATGATGATGATGAGAATATATTATTATTACTATTATCATTATTATGTTTAAAATGGGGCGGCACGGTGGCTTAGTGGTTAGCACATTCGCCTCTCAGCGCTAGGGATTCCCGGTTCGAATCCCCATCTGAGTGGAGTTTCCATGTTCTCCCTGTGTCCGCGTGGGTTTCCTCCGGGGTCTCCGGTTTCCTCCCACAGTACAAAAGCATGGATCAAGTCAACTGAGTTCTCCAAATTGCCCCATATAGAGTGTGTTTGTGTGCATGTCTGTGTCAGTGAGTGTGTGCGATAGATTGGCACACTGTCCTGGGTGTATCTGCCCAGTGCCCGAAACGGTCTCCCCTGGATGGGCATGGGGAACCCCCCGCGACCCTTATAGAGGATAAAGTGGAAGATAATGGATGGATGGATGGATGTTTAAAATGATTACCAGGGACATGGGATGACCCTAGTGGAGAATTAAGAGGAAGATAGTGGATGGATGAATGGATGTTTACCAAGGGCTTGTAAAACACCAGTAACTACTGCAGGTCCGCCATGTATGTGAAACTCTGCACTGTCCTCTCCTGTAAAGCTGTGAGGTCCTAAAGCAAAATTATATACACATTTTACACAGCAGACACAAACCCGTAACTCACAGTACCAGTGTTTTATTGTACATTGTAATCGATTTATATATACATTTACAGTCTATTATTGTTGTTGCTAACATATATTACATATATTATTGCTATTTTTGTTCTGTATTTTGATTCACCATAAGAATATGATGATGTAGTACAATAATGTGAACATGAGTCTTAGTGATATTGTGCTGCACCTGGGAACCAGAGAACCAGGCCACGATCCAGGAGCTCCTTGGATGAAGGGTGAACAATGTTGCGTAGAAGAGCCGTGCGAGGGGGAATGTGGTGTTTAAGTCCAGTCATGTCACATAAGGCTCCAGCTGCACCTGGTCCACTCACCCGCACCACAGCTACACCGCACCGTCCTCGTCCGGATGATAAAGCGAAGATGGTTTCCTCTGAACACTGAACAGCACTGACACACAGAGACCTAAAACACAAGAGCAAAATACTGAATACTGGTGAATACTGTAATCCTGATACTGAAGGTTTCAATGATAAATTACTGAATTGAAATTGAAAAGAAAATATATTTTTATTAATTTAAAATCATTATTCTCCCTCATATTAGTTACATTTACTAAATGACCATGTAGATCACACTAACCACTGCCACACCCACAACTGTCCAAAAACACTGCAGCTACCATGTGCTGCCAGCAACACTAATTAATCAGTAGCTATGGCTGCTGCAGACTGCTTTGAGGCAACATTCTCTTTTATGTTTGATGTTAAAGTTTACTTCATTCAATTTGCCTTTTAACCTATGTATGCTGGGATAGACTGTAATTCCAGTTATGATGTGTGGGTTGAAAATTATAGAATTTAAAAAATGAGTAAACGTTTTAAGAAATATTTGCTTTTAGTTATATCCAAGTTTGTGGTTATGACTTTTCTCTTTTAAAATGCCATATGTACCATATGAAGTTTATATTTTGATAATTTATTGTTAATTTGAAAATGGTCTATTAACACATTGCATTGTGCTGGTTTTACATTTAATTGGTTTACTATGTAGATTTTTATATATGTTTAAATGGCATTGACTTAATTCTCCTTAAAATTAATGGGCTTATGCTGTTTGCTGTACAGTAAAGATATCAAAAGATGAATATGACAGAGTTTAAA
This sequence comes from Corydoras sp. C115, assembly GCA_019802505.1. Taxonomy (NCBI): domain Eukaryota; kingdom Metazoa; phylum Chordata; class Actinopteri; order Siluriformes; family Callichthyidae; genus Corydoras; species Corydoras sp. C115. Next base: position 66,939 of record JAFMOC010000020.1, read on the forward strand.
CACTCGGATATTAGTTTAAAAGTGTTTAACAAAATGGAGCATAGCACATTTTGGATGAGATTACACACTCAGCATGAAAACGAGTTGGAACACTGTCTTGATGTTACCTTGGGGCACCCATTGTTCCTGCGTCTGCATGTTTAATACGATATCAATTACACCGACTCTAAATTTCCTGCCTGACAGAAAATCTGATATTAAAACTAGGCAATTGAGACTGTAGACCCATCTAGTGCACGTTTATGATTTTTCTTCCTTTTTATGATGCTCAGTGGTACTACGCATTTGATTTTATGTTTCTATTGTGTACACAAGACGATTGTTCTTATATTAAGCTTATATGTTGAGTAGTAATACAAAGGTTTTGTACAAAAGATGTTGAATTGTTATTAATTACCTGCATTCGACTTTAGATGTTCAATTCATTAGATTATCTCATTTTTTGGATGAAAGGAAAGCAGTTTGAGGTTCATGAAATATTTTCTGGCTGGCTGGTTTTGTATTTATTCATTTATACACACCGCCATTATTATTATTGTACTCTCAACGTAGCTTTATAAACCTCTAATGTCTGTAGTTTGAGTAGGTAGAGGTTAAAGCCTGGAGATTTTCCTTTTTTTTAGATTCTTTGTATCAAGTTTCACGTTGTTTTTTTTTTAATGATGTAGATCTCTTTTAAAGACGGACTCTGTGCCTTCATTGTATTTTTATTCTATGAGCTCTGCTAACTATTACGTTACAACATTGTTGAATTGTCTCTCACAAACCTGACATTGGTGAAAAGGATCTTCCGCCAGCCGAGATTAAAAGACATCCTGACTCTTAATACGTCTTAATGAAGCTGAATAACAGCCCCATGAGGCTGCGTCTCTTCATCTAACTTCATTTCATTTCATTAATGTTTTTATTGATATATAAATAATAAAAGCCATGAGTTTTGTAAACTTCAACACGTGAATACGTCGTTCAGATTGAGTAAATCTTATTGGTTAGCATTGGCGAAGGGTCCGCTCAACTAGCCTATGGATTCGCTTATTTAGCCGTCAATCAAATATAATCCCTGCCCATTGTGCGTCTGCGTCTATGGCTCGTAATGCCACGAGGAATGAAGAAATTAGTCCCATATCACCTTTATAAATACTCCTCATTTAATGATTACACAAAAGAAAAGTGTCAGTATTGAAACAGCATACATTATGTATTTCTGCACTTATAAAGTGACAGTTTATTGCTGGGATACCGTCCTGATAAAACCAGTTTTAAGCTATATATATATATATATATATATATATATATATATATATATATATATATATATATATATATATATATTCATTCATTATCTCCCGCTTTATCCTCTATTAGGGTCGCGGTGGGGTTCCCCATGCCCATCCAGAGGAGAACATCTCGGGCGCTGGGCAGATAGACCCAGGACAGGGCGCCAATCCATCGCTGGGCACACACTCACTCACACAGACACACTCTATATGGGGCAATTTTGGGAATTCAATTGACTTGATCCATGTTTTTGGACTGTGGGAGGAAACCGAGGAAACCGGAGAACCCGGAGGAAACCCACGCAGACACGGGGAGAACATGGAAACTCCGCCCAGATGGGGATTCGAACTGGGAATCCCTAGCGCTGAGAGGCGAACGTGCTAACCACTAAGCCTCCGTGCCGCTATATATATATATATATATATATATATATATATATATATATATATATATATATATATATATATATATATATATATATACATATACATATACACATCAGAGTAACTGCAGAACTGACAATAAACAATACACCACCACCCAAATTACACCTGTTCTGTGATGGATCCTGACGAATAAAGAACATAGAATCCAGCAGGGGACTAACAAAAACAAGAAAACAGAGATATTACAGTCTGTAATTGTACAGACTATAATCGCAAAGTCCAGCTATATGGTAAAAAATAGAGAATAAATCAAGAAGATGTCTGTCCAAAATTTTTGACTGGTACTGTATATTGAGCCTGAATGAACCATTTTCTTCAGAATGTGCTGGTACTGGATTTAACTATTCATTTATTTCTTTTTTTTAATTAGTGTTAAGGATGGTGCTGAAGCCAACCCAGTGCTCACTGGATAAAGGCCAGGAAACACCAGTCTAAGCTAACACACAACCTTTCAGGTTTCCAGCTCTTTTCAGACCCCAAACTATTACTTTTTTTTTCTTTTTTACACGGGAGTACTTTTCTTTCTTCAAATCATCTTCAGAATGGTCTTAAATACATTTGAACTATGAGGGTGCCTACAAGGGTGGTGGGTGTCTTGTCCTCCAAAACATTTAGGCTTTATGTCGTTACATGCAAAAGTGCTGAACACAATGTCATAATCTCTTATTATTTGGCACCGACAAGTTGACTGACATAAATGTTTGTTTTGAGGCAAAAACTAAAAATTCTGAGTTCGGTATGGGCAATTGCAGGTGTTTTATTTACTTTTGCTGTTTGCATTAACTGTTTTGAGAAATGCACTTGTTGTGGTGTCAATATAAATAACGATGTGAGAAATTAACCAAATCGACTGAGAAAAACTGTAACAAAGTATGAAAACTCTCGACTACAGAGCAAAGCGCATCTATTTGTAGGTGTATCTGATAAAATGGGCAATTTTTTTTATTGAGGTGTTGTCAAGTTTAATTTGTTACATATAAAATAGGAATTTATTTTGTAGATAGATAGATAGATAGATAGATAGATAGATAGATAGATAGATAGATAGATAGATAGATAGATAGATAGATAGATAGATAGATAGATAATAGACAGATAGATAGATAGATCATTTTTTATGTGTTTATTAAAGTTTTTGGCACTAGTAATGAAGTCTGTTGGTGGCTTAGTGGTTAGCACGTTGGCCTCTCAGCGCTAGGGATTCCCGGTTTGAATCCCCATCTGGGTGGAGTTTCCATGTTCTCCCTGTGTCCGCGTGGGTTTGCTCTGGGTTCTATGGTTTCCCCCCACAGTCGAAAAACATGGATCAAGTCAATTGAATTCTCAAAATTGCCCCATATAGAGTGTGTCTGTGTGAGTGAGTGTGTGCCCAGCGATGGATTGGCGCCCTGTCCTGGGTCTATCTGCCCGGAGCCCGAGACGTTCTCCCCTGGATGGGCATGGGGAACCCCACCGCGACCCTAATAGAGGATAAAGCGGAAGATAATGAATGAATATATATATATATTAGAAAAAAATATTAGAAAAAAATATTTAATGTATGTAATTACCCTAATTACACAATTATTTTAATTTTCTCAAGTTTTAATTAAAAATACAGGAACGAAATTAAGAGAGAGCGTGTGGGTGAGAGGGGGAAAGAGAGAGAGAGAGAGAGAGAGAGAGAGAGAGAGGAGTGACTGTTGTCTCCTTTGTTCCTCCTCCTGAGTAAAGCCCGTTTTCAGGACGAGGATCTGATCTGTACATCAGGATGAAATTGAGGATGAAGCTCACGCGTCTCTTCACGTCCCCGTCCCCCCGTCCCCGTCCCCCCCCCGGCATCCCCGCACACGCTGTATGTTTCTATAGCCTGAGACAGTAACCCCCCTCCCAGCGCTTCAGCCTCCCCAGCCCTCCCCGTTCCTCCGGAGAACCAGCCCAGAACATCAGCATGCCCGACAGCAGCGCAGCAGAACCGGACCCTTCGCGCCACCGCCACACGGAGAAGCCGGAGCAGAGCGCAGCGTGTCAGCCTCCTCCATCTTCATCATCGTCTTCATCTTCCTCCGGCGTTCTGGGTGAGTTCCTCTGCGCGTCAACTTCGAGTCGAGGCGAACCGGGCTCGGGCGTCAGGGCTCGGGCTCGGGACAGGTGCACACGCGCCGGCGGGGGAAGCGTTCGGCACAGTGAGCGTTCAGCACCGCGTCTCGGGCCTGGAAGGTCAAGCGCCTCGCACTCGAGCCTTTCCCCCAAAATAAAGCCCCTCCATCCAAAATCAGCACGACAAAAGAACCTCCGCCAGCGGGCCGCGCGACCAGCCTCGGCTTCCTGCTCCGTTAAGCTTACTCTGAGACGGGCTCCGTGCGCTCGTGCGATTATTTATTTATTTGCTGAATTGTTTGTTTGTTTTATTCATGTGGCCTCGTCTGCGCGGCTGCTCTGTTCACCTGGCCGCCGCGTGCGATCGTTGGAGTCGGCTTTAAGACTCTCTCTAGCGGACCTCCGTCTCTCTGTGGCGGCTGTTCGGATCTCAGCGGCTCCGGCGGCTCGTCCTGGTCCGATTGGAAAGCGAGCGCTTAATGGCAGCTGTGATGTTGGGGTTCTGTCTGTCGTCAGGCATTATTTGGTCGGGTTCTGGTGTTCAGGTTCCACATCGTGTGCATCCTTCTGATGCGGCAGTGTGATGCAGTCAGCTGTAATATCACCTGAACCCGCTGTCAACACGCGCATGTTGCGTCTGTGCACCTACAGTCTGACATATTATGAATTATGACATATTATTATCTATACTTTGTATAGTGTCTATATATTCATTCATTCATTCATTCATTATCTCCCGCTTTATCCTCTATTAGGGTCGCGGTGGGGTTTCCCATGCCCATCCTGGGGAGAACGTCTCAGGCGCTGGGCAGATAGACCCAGGACAGGGCGCCAATCCATCGCTGGGTACACACTCAAGCACACTCTATATGGGGCAATTTAGAGAACTCAATTAACTTGATCCATGTTTTTGGATTGTGGGAGGAAACCGGAGAACCCGGAGGAAACCCACGCGGACACGGGGAGAACATGGAAACTCCACCCAGATGGGGATTCGAACCGGGAATCCCTAGCGCTGAGAGGCGAACGTACTAACCACTAAGCCTCCGTGCGGCCCGGTGTCTATATAATACACACAAATTAAAGACTAACGACATGACAGCAGCATTACTACAGCTGAACATCACCACCTACTTGTTTGCTGTTTTTTGGGGTTTTTTTTTTTTGTGAAATTGCAAAAATAAGTTCTGCTTTTCCTTGTCTCACAGTTTTGCAATGTTAAAATAGGTAACCAAATATATGAATCTCTTTGAGCCCTTATGATCAATCAGGATTTAATCATGGTTGAAGTAAACCAAACATGGGCTAATCTAACACAATTCCAAACGAAAAATGCCTGTACATCACATCTTCCAATGAAAATATATATTAAATGTATATTAAAACCATTACAAATGAAATAAAACCTACATTTTCTTTAACTAAACTAAACTTCAATTCATGTTAACAAAGATTAACATTTTATTTTAGCAATTTATAGCATTCAGTTACCTTGTATCAGTGATTTTGAACTGTGGGAGGAAACCGGAGAACACGGAGGGAACCCACCCTGACAGACATGGGGTGAACATGGAAACTCCACCCAGATTGAGATTCGAACCTAGATCCCCAAAGCTGAGAGGCGAATGACTGTTCAATGAGAAAAAGTGAATTTATTTTTATCCAGTGGGTTAAGCAATGCAGTGACATAGTACTGATTAAACTCATACCACTGAAGAGTATATTCGCATGGATATCGATATTGCTTTAGGTGTAAAAATGAGAAAAAGTTACATTTAACACAAAAAAACTTTTTCACTTGAATTCCTTTTATCATATGGCCTGTCCTTGTGGCACATTGAGTCAGTCTACAAAGAGCAATCTTGAGAAAGGAATGGATAATGTTTTATAATGTTCCCATTACTTTTTCTAACCACACAGCAGTATAATATACACAAACTTTACCTGGGCTGTTAACAGATTTTTTTTCTCTTTTAACACTTTTCTCTCATTGAATCTCATCATCTTTGTCTTTGCAGAGAACTATTACACCATTTTGATATTACATACTTTTTAAACGCAGGATTTTTAAGCAGAACCTAATAATTCTTAGTGCAGTGCTACATGTGGGAGGTGTTCTGCCATTACACTTTATTGGATTAGATCTGATTGTTATTCTTTTTCTCACAGATCAGATTTGTATGTGGCTTGCCAGTTTGCTTTCCGTCATTCTGCTCCACACTTGCTGTTTTTAATTGGAACGATATGGCTTAGAACCGCATGTACATATCAGCTGTAAATCAAATTATTTCATAACTGAGAGATAGGCACTGCTATATCAAAAGCTCTGATACTTGATTGTACTCAGCATTACTGTCTTTATACTAGTATAGCCAGTAGAGCATTGACATAAAAACATGGCAAATATGTGTATTATGGACATTGTAAACAAAAGACAATACATGCAACTGCACATCCTGCTGAGAGATAAATACAATGCTGAAATGTATGCAGCAGCAGGTGCTGAGAGAGGAAATACAAAATGTGAGTGTGTGTGTTTGTGTGTTGACAGATTGGTTGGATAAATTGTACTTAGTTGTAAAATATAACATTTTTTGAGTTTTTAACATATAGGATAAAGTATTGCGAACTAAACTTTAAATGTGTGCTCAAAGGGTCATGAGGTTGTAGAATCACTGTATGGATGAGTGCTCGAGTGCAGTGTCTGTGTATAATGCAGTGCATAGTCAGTAGATTGTAGTCTTAGTGTTCACAGTGACTTAATGGCCCTATTTACGTTTGGTTTTAACATGTATTTTGAGTAACAGAATTAGACAAAGTGGGTATACAATGAATAGCAATTTACACTTGTACTTCAATGTGTCCTAAATACATCTCAACTTCCTTTGAAGTAAACTAGGGGGCTGTGGTTCAGGATAAGGATATGGCCTGGGTTTCAGTTGTCTGTTGATTATAAGGGGTAAAGAGGTGCTACTAGGATTCAAGGAGACTCTATTGTCATTTGCATCATATGTGGAACAATTTGAGATGCCTGAGCTCAGCATACTTGATATGGGCACCCTCTACCCAGGGTCTACACTGGCTTCAGGGTTGGGCCATCTGGTGTACATGACCTCGGTATGCCTGGCAAAAAGGGAGACACTCTGTAATCCTGAGAACCTGGGTCAAGTCATTCTGTTGGCTCTCAAAAGTATGTGGAGTGTTATCTGATTTGGGAAAGAGTACACACCCATATTCAGTACCTCTGGGACATGTACGATAAACACTGGTGACCCTAGTGCTATTGAAAACCACCTAATAAACCAGCCCTGTTTGTTCTTTGTTGTTATTATTTAAAATCGAAATTTGCCCAAGAACATCTGGTGTATTAATTCACTCTGTTTGAGACAGTGTTAGAATTAGTAATCAATCTTTGCATTGAGGGGTTAAATAATCATAATTTCCTATTATCAATTTCAAATTTTAAATTATCTTTTTATGTTGTTAGAATACATTATACACATTTGCTTTTAGTGTTAAGACAGATGATGAGTATGTTAGCATTTAAATATTGTACACAGTGGGATTTAAAAGGATGAGATCATCTAGAAAAATCATTCCGGATCACATTTATTGCAATTGCAATATGTTTTCATTAATTATTAAATACATTTCATCATTGATTACTCCTTAGTATATGTTTCTTTCACTGAAATAACAGCAGGTGCTGTAGATTTGTACAATTATGTATAGTTTCCAAGTTATTTAGAACAATGTCATATCATTCCACAGAGTATCTTGTGATGTTTTTGAAAGCCTGACCTATTTTTGTATTAAATGCAATATGAATGCTGAATGGCGTTTAGGTTAAGTAACTGAATAAAATGGCAGCGGCTGTCAGCACGCATTCATCTAGTTTTATAATAGTTGTTGCAAAGTGCTGAAAAGTGTTTTATGTTATTATCCTATTTGTAATGACATGCTTATAATACATTTAAGTTTATGCCACATGTGACGCTGTAGGACCAAACAGTACTAAGAACATATTTGAAAGGAACAATAACTTACTGTATCAATGCTAAAGTAACATGAGCAGGCAAAAGGAGATAAAGGATTTCCTCAAAATGGAGTTCTAAGTACAACAAGCATCCATGAATCTTATGTTGCAAACATTTTAAAGACAGATAAAAATGTTTAAGTGTTCTAAGAACTAGAAAACTGTTCCACTGGAGTAAAAGTGCTCGTTGACAAGCACCAGACAGAAACACTGGCTAAAACTGCTGGCTTTTTTTAAACCAAAGCTACACATGATTTCAATCTAACAGAGAGTTTATTAAAAGATACCTGGTATAAATTGTGCATGTGCTGAATCTGTGCTAAATCACAGCGTCTGTCCTCATGCCTCTAGGTACAATGTTCAAGGTCACAGAGGAAGCAGGTCCATTAGTCCTCATTTAAAGAATTCGCACTGGAACTATGTGAACTATTTAGGGTACAAGAGCTGCAAGATTAACTGTTATCCCCGATATGAACATAATTTTATATCCTTTGTTACGTAATAGATTGTAAAGCTGTAGCAGTATTATTACAAATATATGTAGTATATAAAAATACTATATAGACCTTTGCACATTTTTTCACAATCAAAGCAATGATCTATTTTGTCAATGACCTAGGTTTTGTTTGTACCATTTACCTAGTAATCTACATTTATTTCATAATTGCTGAAATTTCTATTCATTTTATTCAGTGGTATGTTTTTGCTATCTGTGTCTTCATATATTTAAATAAAAGCCCAACATAAATTAGCAAATAAAAAAATAAACATAACAGATTCAGATTATTTGTAGATACAAACAGGCATGTTTGTATAAATGTGTCTGTAGTTCAGCCCTATAATGGACTGGCTACCTGCCCATGGTGATAGCTGGAATTCTCCTAGATGCCATCTCCATCTATGGCAATGGGCCAAGCAAAGCTTGTAGGTCACATTTCCTTCCTGTCTGTCAAGCGTGAGCACCTGGGAGTTCATGCGTACAGAAGGAGGACGGGGCATTTCTTTTTCTAAGTGCAGGAACATCAACTAGCAAAGCTTTATTGGCTGGCATCACATTCTTCAGTCATTACACATGATGGGAGTCACCCTCTGTGGTTGGTAGGAGTCATGTGATACATGTCTACACATGTGGGAATTGAACATGGAAAATTTAATGATCTTCAATGTAATATTTTATAAAGGTACATATATTTTGTAGATTTTCTTCATGTACCATTTAAAAGAATTAATTTACATATACAACATAGCATGATTTACCCTCTTGTGTGCAGATGTCCTATCCATCCTAACATCATTGTGTGAATCAGATAGATCATATTACATAATTGGTGCTGCCACAACTTTTCACAAAGACACACCCCTGGTTTAACAGAAATGACTGCATGAATGGTTTGGACAAATAAAACCTGATGTGAATACTGAACTCAGTATCAGGACATACCTACTGTATGTAAAAGCCCAGTATGTAAAATGCACCTGAACCTAATGCATCAGCTCAGCTCACCCTGTAGCAGGTGCTATACCTGAATAGAAAAAAATGCTTTACTAATAATATAGTACTAATATGTTTTGCTAATCCAGTTATGGCTTTGTGGTGGTCCTGTGGTAATTATCATTGTCCTGCTGTGGTTTCCTGTCAAGGTCTAAAGTACAACTGTGTACTGTGCTGTGTGTCTGTGCATTGCGGTTATAATTTAATGAGAATTTTGTTGGGGCACTCTTGTGATTCTGTGGAGGTCTTGCAATAAAACCGATGATTATCCATTGGTGGTATCATGATGAAGCATTAATAGTTTTAATGCTGCTTTTTTAAAGGATGGTAAAAGGTGCAGGTTTTTTATGGTAGTGATGATATAAATCTGAAAAACACAATGATAATTAAATCTTAACAATTTTACTCCAATCAGAGTATTACTTTCCAAAACCTGTCACCATGTGATGTTTTAAAATGTTTTAATGTTTTGTTTTTTCTAAACAAACTGCAGCTGACTGAACAACATGGCAGACACAGTAGCTAACCTCAGCAAGTAGTTTTGCTAATGCAGCACTATACCCCTCCCTCCTGCCTGTCTCAGTGCTTTTTACACAATACCAAAGACCTTCTCGGCAGAACTAATATCTACTGCCTAAAATGTGTCTTTTATTTGAATCCATCAGTGCATATTTTCCAACACTTCAGACACTCTGACAGTAAAATCATGTACAGGTAAAAGATAAACAGTAGTTATTTAAAACAGTAAAGTAAAATAATAAAACAACTGTAGTGCAACTATATTATTCAGTAATGCTTCCTCTGAATTAACTTTTGAACATTGATTAGAGATAATTAACGCCCCTGACACAGCTCCGCCTCATGAACATGTGTGCTCTTTATAACCTGTAACATCACATGCTACGAGAAGAGAGATCACAATAATGTGAGTGCCCTGCAGATCCATCGGCCAACGCGTGATTCAATGAATTTAAAATAATGTATAAAAAGCTTGTGAAATCCTGTTTTCGGTCCTCATTCATACCCACCCCATTATGGTGTAGCCATGCATAAAAAAAATCACATCAAAACATTAACTTCATAAAATTGCTATATTATTTATGAAAATAAAACTCACCAAAAATCCTGATTAAATCACTATTATTTGTACACAAAATCCATCTATTATAGTTAATATAATTATTTAATGTTTTCTTTATATCTTCCTTTTTTTTGGTTTTTACATGGTTTGTATTTATTTTAATTAATCCTAAAAGATCATTAATCTTACCCTCTGATTAAAAAGTTATATTAGTTTAGTATCCTAACCTTTCTGAATTCTGTGGTGTAATTTATCAATTCCATTTTTAAAATGTATTTACAATGTTTTACAAATTAGTGTTTTAAACAAATGATTTCGAAGCAGAGAGTTTGCTGTTTGATTAGTGCTTGACTAAGAATCATAATGAGCTGACGAGGACAGAGTGAGCTCAGCTTTCATCTGCTAGATTTCTGACAACAGCTGGTTGGGATGTTCCAGGAAATCGACACGCCAACCTTCAAATAACTGTTGTGGCCTAGGAACATAAAACCATTCTTATAACGATTAAAATAAAAACTAAAAATGTAACAGTGGTGCAACCTGACATTAGCTTTGCAGACTATATTTTTGTCTGTCGTGCAGAATTATGTTCTTATACATTATTAAAACTATTTTAGGTTTTATTCTTAAGTAACTAAAACCATTAATGTGGCCAGGTAGCCACAAGTTAATAATCTGTAAAGTGATTGATTGTATCCAAGCAATTATTCATTCATTCATTATCTCCTGCTTTTTCCTATATTAGGGTCGTGGGGGGTTCCCCATGCCCATCCAGGGGAGAACGTTTCGGGCGCTGGGCAGATAGACCCAGGACAGGGCGCCAATCCATCGCTGGGCATTAGGTAATTAGGCAATTAGGTTTGTATTATTACAATAAAACTTGTATTCTTTCCGGCGACACGGTGGCTTAGTGGTTAGCATGGTCGCCTCTCAGCACTAGGGATTCCCGGTTCGAATCCCCATCTGGGTGAAGTTTCTATGTTCTCCCCGTGTCCGCGTGGGTTTCCTCCGGGTTCTCCGGTTTCCTCCCACAGTTCAAAAACATGGATCAAGTCAGTTGAGTTCTCCAAATTGCCCCATATAGAGTGTGTTTGTGTGAGTATGTGCCCAGCGATAGATTGGCGCCCTGTCCTGGGTTTATCTGTCCAGCGCCCAAAACGTTCTCCCCTGGATGGGCATGGGGAACCCCCCGAATATTTGTTTATATAAGTTTTTATGAACTCACCTGGCGGCACGGTGACTTAGTGGTTAGCACGTTTGCCTCTCAGTGCTAGAGATTCTTGGTTCAAATCCCAATCTGGGCGAAATTTCTATGTACTCCCCATGTCCGCTTGGTTTTCCTCCGGGTTCTCCAGTTTCCTCCCACAGTCTAAAAACATGGATTCAAGGTAAAATTGAATTCTCCAAATTCCCCCATATACAGTGTGTCTGTGTGAGTGTGTGTGTGTGTGAGTGAGTGTGTGCCCAGCGATAGATTGGTGCCCTGTCCTGGTTGTATCTACCCAGCACCTGAAACATTCTCCCCTGGATGGGCATGGGGATCTCACCCCCCCCCAGACCCTAGTAGAATGAATGGATGGATGAACTCACCAATGTTAACATGCTATTTGGAAGATTGCCATGCTGTCACCAATACAGTCAGGGCCACATCGACGCCAGTTGTGGACTATTTGTCTTATTTATTCATACTAGTCGGTAGGTTGTTAAAAATGTGAGGTCCAAACAAACCCAAACAAGATATTTTACCAACACTTCCTAGCTCTAGTGAGACAAAAGGTACAGATTTACATATTTTTTAAAATAAATGTATTCAGGCTCTTAACATAAAAAATAACCCAGTAAATCAAACCACTGCGGTCTTTTGAATCATTTCCTTTGGTTTTAATCAGAAAATATAACCAATAATGAAGTTATTGTATGAGAATAAAGGATACATCATTCATCATTAAATACTAGTACAAAACATAAAAAGAGGAACACAAAAATGTAAAAAAAAATTGCAAGTAATCATGTTCATGTTGGTGTGAATAGTACATAACACTTTCAGTAACTGTTATTTTCTTGACATTAAAGCTGTTAATATATGGAATGAGTGTAAAATGCTGCATAGTGACCCACATTTCACTGATAACCTGCATACAAATGTAAAACCCAAAGTATGAGAATGCATTAAAAAAGCATTTTTTTAGGATTAGCAAAGGATTTAAGGATATAATTTCAAAATTCATTTTAATTGCAAAAACAAATTAAATTGCAGTAACTAAAATCAGTTTGGTCTGTTTTTTAACTTGAAGTTACACTTTTATCTTCTTATATAGATTAATTCTGTATCAGCTCCTGTGTGAAGTATGTCGTGTGTTAGTTTGGTGGTGTATTCTTATTTAGGTCAGCATGTTTTGGGGATAGTGTTATATGTCTTGTTATAGTGATTGTTAGTAACACTGTCCTACTGTAATACCGAAAGAAATGTGGGTGTCCTATTTGCAGGTTCATGTTTTATCCTCACGTTTGCTTGGCCAAGATATTCTTCAGGTTCTATATATAACTAAATAGACAGTAGTACTGCTGACACTGCTAAATGCAGTTTGTGACAGTGTTTCTCATCTGAAGCCTAAACAGGGCAACATAAATGTGGTCAAGTTTGTTGGTCATGAAACCCCAAGTTGGAATGTGGGTGATTTTTTTAATCCATACAACATTAAGGGGCCTTCAGTAACTAAATGTTATTGTGACTCAATGTTCGAGTTTGTTTGCCTTTTAAAACAGCACAGACAAGAATTACATCACCAAAAATAGGCATTCAAAAATATCTGCTAAGGAGTGATGATCTTTACACACAACCTAAACAGCAAATACTCATCAACTAGTATACAGCATGAAAGACATTTTCTAATTCAGTAATCATAACAAAGAAAAGAAAATACTTGAAAAATAAAAGTAACAGGACACCCAACAAAATGTTCCATTATTTTATATTTAGCTTATATTTGTTAAGCCAGTGAGCATTTCAGGACATTTTTGGTTTACAATTTAGAAATAAAAAAGCTGTAATGTTCGTTTTGAGCTCTAGTGGTTCATCCACTCAAGCACTGCTTGGTGACAGATGTTTGGTGTTAATTATTCTGATGGCGTAGGAGACAATTTTCCATTTCTGAACATTTGTGTCATATGTGGATTGTATAAGACAAACTGATATAGAAGCATTTTGTTTTAGTGTTTACATGTATTTAAGAGATAGATCATTGCAAATTATTAAGGTACAACATCTCTCACCAAAAAAACCTTCTAAAAACTACCATTAACATTTCTATTACAAATCATGTAACAACATAACTTTGTCAAATTTGAGCAAAAATTTGCAAATCTAATATTTCATAAGGCACTTTTATATTGTAAAAAAATTCTAACCCAGTTATTCTGATCAGGGTCATATGGTTAAAATTGTTTGGTCAGGTAACCAGTACATATAAATAGACAGGACCAACACGATCTCTAATTAGGCACCTAGTATGTTATGGACTTTGGGAGGAAACCAGAGTTCCTAGAAAAGACCAAAAAATGCAAACTCCACACATAAAGTTTTCAACCTGGGAATCGTGTGCCCAGGACATTCTAGTTGGCAAGGGCGCTAACTATTTGGTCATCTGCACTGTTTATTTGCAGTATTGAGGGCATAGCAGCAGTTCTTTGCAAGGAGTTTTTTAAGCTGTTTTGACAATAAATTGCTGCAGGGATAATAAAGAGTCATGGGTTAGTCATGTAATCATGGGCTACCTGACTGCTGCTAAAAAGCAAATATTTCCAGAGAATAAAACCATTAAATATTGAATAGTATATTTACCAGGTATTTTATAACACTGTCACAAAGAACCATGTGCCCCAAACCACATTGTCTGGTTTACATTGATACATTATACATAACCTCAAGATTGTCTTTACTGACAATTTTAGCCTTGGTGTGGACAATAAAGAATGGAATATTGAGTTCATTTCTACAATATTCGATTTATACAAAGTTTATTTATTGTTAACAGAATAATTTTACAGGAATTTGTTATGTTATAAAAACATAAGCGCTGTGTAAAGCAGGAATGGCACTTTTAATATTTATGCTGATTTTTAAATAAAACAAGTAAATAATAAAATAAATAAATAATAATTATGTTGCTCATGGAGATCTGCTGAAAATGCCATATTTAAATAAGTTTTCTGTAGGAAACTCATTTACTGACACCCGGAAAATCAACAAACCATGTCATTTAAGCAGGTGTGTCCAAATGTTTGTATAAGTCATGTACGTGTTTTCTAAAAAGTGCAGTTCTGACAACAGTAGGTTATAGTTTTTTTTCAGCAAATAGTAGGCTACTTATTCATTAATCATTTGTCTCATTCACACTTTTATAAAATCATTAAGACCATAGGTACCAATGGTTGTGTTAGTTGTTTACTCCACATCTCATCACCCCTACATCACCAAATGTTGCTTATCATTTAAAAATAGCATCTAATGAGCTGTTAAATACTTTTTAGGCAGCAGATCACGTTAGAGCTAAATGATGACTGGTTAATGAGAGAGGCTCTAGCTATACTAGTGAATTATGGGAGAGATCATTTACCTCAGGCAGTCTGCAGTTGCAATAAATCATATGTCTTTATATAAGAGCTAGGAAAACAAAAGGAGACTATGAATGGTCCCAAACTAGGTTCAGAAGTAAAAACATAAGCATTAGTAATGCATCCTGTTTAGAAAACAAGATGTAACCTATGTAGATGCTTACTCAGAGAGTCAAATATAACATGCATTAATATGACATCAGGTTACTATTTTTGAAGTTAAAACATCCGCAGCTATTCTGTGTACCCTGTCCACAAGTGTTTTTAGAGATTTTTACCATTCTACCAAAAGTGAATTTGTGACGTCAGAAACGGATGTAGGATGGCTCGCCAAGTCAGGACTTAATGACGCAGGCCAAATTAATTTGGCGGTCCGCAGCGATTGACTCTGCAATATGTTGTCGATCCCTGTGCACTATCTGTCTTAGCATTCACCGACCCACTCTGTCATTTTATGTGACCTTCCACTTCATGGCTAAGATGTTGTCATTTACAGTTATACTAATGTTACAATACTACTGACAGTTGACTGTAACTCACTGCGTTTCTCAGAGTGCCTCATTTTTTCGCAAATCATTGATAAAGCAGTCTGCATGTCTTTGTGCATGGTTTTATACACCTATATACACCATGTAAGTGATTGGAACACAATTTTACCTATTTGAATAGGTGAGTAAATATTTTTAAGTATGAATATTTGAATGAATATGAACACATCTGTAACACACATCAGAATGTTAAATTTTTTCTTCTTTTTTCCCAAAACGATTATTTCAAAAGCTGCAAAACATAAACATTTAAGAAAATTAAGGAAAATGGCTATCAGATATTAACATACTTTATTATTTTCTTTAATTGTTGTTGTTTGTTGCTCAATTTGCTGGTTGACCCATTATTTATTTAAGCAGACATTTAGTTTGAAGGCTGTTTGTAATTTAAACTGTCATTATGACTATAAAAATAATAAAAAGGAGAACATATTTTTTAGTACTGTTGTGGGCGATGGAGTGGCTAGCATTCTTTTCTCACAGGTCGCGCTTTGATTTGTAGGTTCTTTCACTGTGGGGTTTTCTTGTTCCTTCGTGGCATTGTGTTTGCTTCAGTAGCTCTAGATTCCTCAGGCTGGTGAATTAGTGTCCCAAATTTACTGTGTAATGCCGCTTAGGTGCTCACACCACATAGCGAGAACATTTAGGTGTTTTTATCTTTTACTGCAAATAAAAAACACATATGATAAAATATTATTGTAACTTTAAAAATGTTTTTTTTTGATTTAGAATATTATATTTACAAATGTAAAAAAAAAACGTAATGTGTATAAAAATTCCACTTGCTCTGGTGATTGTGTTCTTGCTGTCCATTGTGTTTAAGTCTCCAGTTCTCATACGTGAGCAGAATAAACAGTAGTCCTGAT
Organism: Corydoras sp. C115; assembly: GCA_019802505.1. Taxonomy (NCBI): domain Eukaryota; kingdom Metazoa; phylum Chordata; class Actinopteri; order Siluriformes; family Callichthyidae; genus Corydoras; species Corydoras sp. C115. The sequence goes on from JAFMOC010000020.1 coordinate 83,379, forward strand.
TCAAAGAATAGAAGAAACGCGTCATGCATAGGCTTCTCTTTTTCATGGAACACATAGTGACATTTGAACAAGACAAACAGAAATGCTAGAAAGTAAAGAAGAAGGGTGTCTCATAGCAACATGTATTCTTACTTTTTATTTTCTTCTTCCTTCTGTCTATATGGTCCTCCTTCAACTCTTTCTTTCTCTGCCCCCTCCCCCCTCATTTGGTCTATAGATAAACTGTTTGGAAGGAGGTTGCTGCAGGCTGGACGATACATCATGTCCCATAAGTCCTGGATGAAGACTGTGCCCACAGAGAACTGTGACGTCCTAATGACATTTTCAGGTGCATTTAACTACATCCCATGTGGATAATATACTGTTTGCTTACTAGTGGTTATAGTTTTATTGAAGTTTTCTTAAATCAGCGCCAATTTGGCTCATTGATGCCAAGACTGTCAAAAAACATCATGATACTTATTCATAATGTTTATTGTAGCAGTTCCTACAATGCTTCATTATTTTACTTACATTTGTGGTTTACAAATTCATAAAAAAGAAACCATAACAAAATGCACAAGATTTAATCTAAACAAAGATAAACTAAATACTAACCCTGAATTGTTTTTATTTCTTTTAGACACCACAGATGATCATACATTACTGTGGCTCCTGAATCATATACGTCTTGGCATTCCAGAACTTATAATACAAATACGACATCACAAACATACAAGAGTTTATGCATTCTTTGTTACGGCAACTTATGAAAAGTAAGTGTTCTGTTCATTGTTGTTATTATTAATTAAAACATATATATTTCTTTTAAAAAAACAGACGAAACAAGCACTTTTTACTACATATTTCACAGAATCAAAATCTAATGTTTTAATTTTAACTCTGAATATACAGTAGACGTTTTTATGTTTCCTTAACAAGCACTTTGTGGGATCAGGGTGTAACTGTGTGATTCACACATGTGTTTGGTGTAGTCTGTTACGAGGAGCAGAAGAGATGGGACTGAGGAAAGCAGTGAAGCCAGAGTTTGGAGGCGGTTCTCGCTGTTTCTCATGTGAGGAGGACTACATTTATGAGAACATAGAAAGTGAATTGTGCTTCTTTACATCACAGGTGATTCACTCCACTATCACCTCCCTTTTTCAGACATGTTAGCTTAATGTTGTTAACATTATCATCTGCTTAAAGAAAACTCTTTGCACAAATGAGGTGCCAGTGGCCAGAGGCCAGACTGTGGACTCACTGCTGCACGGTTTTGAATTTGCAGCCAGTTTGGTGTAATATCTGGTCAAGGCTGCAAGTGTGACGGAGGATACACACGACAGCTTGGGCCTTTTTTTGGCAGCAGTAAGAGGGGGTAGCAGTGAAAGTACTAATACATGGAAATTGGATATGACATAACTGACGAATAAGTAAGAGAAGACCACAAGCAAAAAGAATGATCCCCTCTGGGTCAGGGATGAGATCTTGCCTCAAGTGGAGGAGTTTAAGTATCTCGGGGTATTGTTCACGAGTGATGGTAAGATGGAGCATGAGACTGACAGATGGATCGATCGGCGCAGGCTCAGCAGTGATGCGGACCCTTTACCGGTCTGTTGTGGTAAAAAAAGGAGCTAGGCTATAAGGCAAGGCTCTCGATTTACCAGTCGATCTACGTTCCTACCCTAACCTATGGTCATGAGCTTTGGCATGGTAATGACAGAAAGAACAAGATCACGAATACAAGCGGCCGAAATGCATTTTCTCTGCAGGGTGGCTGGGCTCTCCCTTAGAGATTGGGTGAGAAGCTCAGTTATCCAGGAGAGACTCGGAGTAGATCCGCTACTCCTCCGTGTTGAAAGGAACCAGTTGAGGTGGTTTGGGCATCTGGTAACAATGCTTCCTGGGTGCCTCCCTAGGGAGATGTTTCAGGCAAGTCCAGCAGGGAGGAGACCCCATTTAAGACCCTGGAAACGCTGGAGGGTTTATATCTCCCAGCTGGTCTGGGAATGCCTTGGGTTTCCCCCAGTTGAGCTGGTGGAGGTAGCTGGGGCGAGGGAGGTCTGGGTCTCCCTACTTGGTTTGCTGCCCCCACCACCCCAAACCCCGGACAAGCAGAAGTTAATGGATGGATGGATGGATGTTCAATTATACAAACACCATTAAATAATAATAATAATAATGATAATAATAATATATTTCTGTGTCTGGACTTTTACAGGAACGCCAAAGCATCATTAAATACTGGCTGGACAATCTCCGCGCCAAAGCAGGGGAAGTCCTTCATAACATTCACTTTCTTGAAGGACAGCCCATAAGTGAGTGTTCTAGGAATTACTTTGACCTTAAATAGTTGTCTACAGTAGCCTATAGACTGGCATTTCTACTGATGTATGCAAATGTATTTTGCTTGATTACTTACTAAAATTAAAAGACCAAGCTGATGGCAAGCTTTTTTGTTTATGAAAGTGCTTTAATACTCAAATACATAAAACTAGCGTCAATAGTAACTATTTAATTAATGTTCCTTTTTGTATTTTTTAAAACAAGCTAATAATTTTAATTTGTGGTTTACATAAAAAATTTTTTTGCAGTTCTGCTTGCAAAAAAAGTATTAATGAAATAAATATGAGATAAGCCTAAAAGTCTGGCAGGAACACAAATGTCCTGCTATTGTTGTGAAGGGACATAGTAGTTGTGGCAACTGTTTTTTTAATGAAGAAATATAATTGTATTTGCGGCAACTCTTCCATTGACCACAGATGTATACAATCAAAATTATACATGGCAGCATTCAGAGCAGTAAAACTTTAAAATCCCTCTAGGAAATTTCCAGCCTCCAAATGATTTACTCTCAAAACAATATAGATGCCACCAGCAACTACTTTGCATTAGTAGTATGATATTAATTATAACAAATGAAATTATAAAAACAGCATAACTTTTAACTTTAAAAGCAAATTACTAAAGCAAAAAAAGTAAATATATAATAGTAAAAAAAAAAAAAAAATAGTAAAATCTTATTTCCATACGGTAGAGTTTGATATTAGTATACTTTAATTCTTCACATGTTTTGTATTGTGTTTGTTTTTGAGATTAAATTTACTATATTTTACTTTACATTGCGTCATTTTAGGACTTTGTTATTCAAAGTGACTAACAAGTACGAATTGAGATTTAGGTTAGAGCACAGGGTCAGCCAGGATACAGAAACCCTGGAGCTTTGAGGGTCAAGGACCTTATTTAATGGCTCACACTGGCAGCTTTCGTGGATTGAACCCTTAACCTTCCTATTAATATCTCAACACCAAAACCACTGAACTAACTCTCCCACTATATATAAGCCCTTATCCACATTGTCTTGCAGGAACGATTACATTATACAATTCAAACTTTGTACAATAACCCAGTAGTGGTAGATTGGCATTCTTTGACTTGATCCATAAACTGTCTGGTCTTTGGTCAAGTGCTTTTCCTGCTAAACCATGATACAACTATTTATTTACAATTGTTTGCATTTAGACTTTCCAGATGCTCAAATAGCAGTCATACTACAGTAAAAAGTGTGCATCACTCTAATTGGTGTGTTGCTCACAGTTCCAGAGCTTAGGGCAAGAGGTGTGATCCAAGAAGTCTTCCCACTGCACGAACAAAGAATTTTGAGCCAGCTCATGAAATCATGGGTGCAAGCTGTGTGTGAAAAACAGCCCCTAGGTTTGTAATTTGCTACTATGTGATGTTGACTCATGCATCTGAAATGTTCAGGTGCTTTCTGTATTATTTAACCTAATGATGACCATAAATATGTTTTTATTTTCCTTTTGTTAGATGATATATGTGATTATTTTGGAGTTAAGATTGCAATGTACTTTGCCTGGCTGGGTTTTTACACCACCTCAATGCTGTATCCTGCTGTGATAGGCTTTGTACTGTGGATGCTGACTGAAACTGATCAGGTAATACTAGTAATTTTGTTTTCTTTGTATTTGGAAACAACTTGAAGTAAAAGCAAAAGATATTGCAATGATACATTAAGTACTGAATGGCACATGGATGTGAATATGCTCTTGGTTACCTATGCAACATTTTACATTAAACTGTTATAATGTAGGCAATAAAATTTGTACTAAAGGATCAGCAAATTGTTGGCATCAGGTGCATAATTAACATTAAATCTCCAGGCCCCTGAGCAGTGCAAGAGAAAGATATTTATCTAATCATTCTGGTATATCTGGTTCAACTTTTGTAATGTGCATCTGTGGTCATAATCTAAGAAAAACTGGCCATGCTTTATTTGCTGTGAGTTACACTGTTGAAATCTAATAAAGAAAATATGTGAGCTTATATACCGTATATTAAATAAAAATGTCAGAGCACTTTCCTCTGGGTACTTTACACTGAGCCACTTGATGTTGTATGGACAACAGTTTGTAAAAAATAAGGTTGGCTGGTTTTGAATTTCCTTAGTAAGCATGTGATTTAAGCTTTAATTATCCATTGTTGGTAGGGTTAGTGGAGTCAAGTGCTAAATATATCTGATAGTTGAGGTTTAGACATAAGTAATAAACAGAGAGGAAATATGTATTAACATTTAAAAAACACAAAATTATTTGTAACCTGAACAAATCTGCAAAATCATTTCAGTGAGCTGTTTAAGGTCATTTTTGCTAAATGCATGTAATTATAATTAAGTCATAATTTTATAAAGTAGGGTAAAGAAATAGTGCTGATATGATGATTAAAATAATGTAAGTATGCTATAAAATTTGTCTTTTTGAATAAATGTGACATATTCAATATAGCATTATAACAGTGTAATGAACACAGCTTTTAATGAACACAGTTTTTTTTCCATTTTATTCACTAATTTAGTCATATTTATTTCTCATTTGTGTTGCACTTCTACAGTTATTTCTTATGTTATTGTCCAACAAGTCCTGCAGTGGTCAGTGAGGCATTATACACATCACAAGTCTGGCCTCCCCACTATCAGACATGTCCAGTTTCAAGACTTTAGAACTGAGACTTCAATCAAAGGAAGGGTTAATGCAGTAGTGTTCTCATATTTAAACTGTTCTGCAATTCTAGCTCATTTAAACCCAGGCTCTTAGACAAATAATGACATGCATTCTGAATCAGGTCAAATGCAGGAAGGCTAATATCTGGGTGATTATGTGGCACACACACATATACAAGCACATGCACATGCACAGATATAGTAAAACATAACATTAAACATGATAAAAAGATTTAAAGGGTTAGTTCATGATATTTACAGCTGGATGTTTGATACAAGTGCATAGCACATGACACATTTTTATATCAGACTACCCAATTATTAATTTTATTATTGTAAGTATCTCAACATGATTTTAAATGTCTGAATTGGCCACTCAAGCCACACAAGCACTATTGCTGAAAACAATGTTAGCTCTACCAGCTGTAAACATAAACAAAATCTGCTCATAAACATAGGGACTTTAGGCTTTAAAGCTGGATTAACACATTGCACTGTAATAAGTGATAAATTAATGAGTAAACTTGGAACTCAAATTTTTGTTATTATATTGTATTTGTGTAATGGATGGAGCCATATACAGGGGTTTAGGTGTGTTTATTTCATGTAAATACTACAAGGCTGAGGCAGTTTAGACTACAGAATATCTGTTCTGACTTTATATTGCATATGCAACAAAGATACTAAAACACTATATGTGCATATATATTGGAACATAATTGTTTTATTTATCATTTTGCCACATCTGTACACTTCCCCACTTTATGGAAAGTTTAGATAATCCCTATTCTGGTCAAGCATAATTGTCCAGTACACATAGCAAGGATCATAAAGGCATGTTTGGATGAGCTTGACTGAACCACACAGCCCTGACCTCAAGCCCTTTAGTATTAGATTTTGCCAGGTCCACTCATCTAATATTAGTGTCTGTTCCCACAAAAATTTCTACAGTCACTATCCATACATAGAAATAGGAGAACCGACATGAAATGCTTAGATGACCCACTACTTTTGTCCATACAGTGTAAGGAAAAAGAAAATGTACAAATATATACACCTATAATATGTAATATAAAGTGTATGCTTCTCATGCCACTCTTTTTTTCAGTTTGTAATGTATATATCATGTTTCTGCAGACCAGCAGAGATATATGCAGTGTAGTTTTTGCCCTCTTTAATGTGGTGTGGGCCACCCTGTTTCTGGAGAGGTGGAAGCGAAGAGGGGCAGAATTGGCTTACAAATGGGGCACACTGGACACACCCCCTGAACTGCTAGAAGAGCCCCGGCCTCAGTTTCGGGTAAACCAGTGGTTTATTAAATAAAATATTGATAAAATTGTGCGGACTAAAATAATATTTTTTGTATAGCCACTAAAACTAGTTAAAGAATTATGTAACTTTAGTCATTTAGATCCACCATGTGGTTACAACGGGTTATTACAAGTATAAATTTAAAAACCAGATTAACCTGAAGTCTATAGTACAATTCAGAAAGAAGGAATCAATGTATAATAGTAATTATTGACTTTCTAATACAAATTGTCCTTAAAAAATATCCTTACCTGTGTTTCTGTCTTTCTAAGGGTGTGAAGCGCTGCAGTCCCGTGACAGGCTGTGAAGAATTTTACTATCCACCATGGAGGAGAAGGTTGTTTAGATGGTTGGTTAGCTTTCCTGTTTGTATCTTATGCCTTTGCTTTGTCTTCCTCGCCATGCTCATCTGTCTTGAGCTGCAGGTGAGTGCCTTTTCTGTTAAGATAAAATTATCATAGATACATTTTAAGGTTTATACACAGTTTAAATATCAAGTATATAAAAAATAGAAAATTTTTTAAATGAAAAGTTTGCATATAAAATTTTTACTAAATGTAAATGATTCGTGCTAATATAATTTAAAAATCTGAATTACATATGATTGCAGGAATTTGTGATGGGAATTAAAGAATTGCCTCGTGTAGTGAGGTTTATTCCTGAAATCATACTAGCGATCACTGTGACTGCATGTGACGAGGTGTACAGAAAGATAGCCTGCTGGCTTAATGACATGGGTGAGTCCATTTTGCTTTTATAATGCAAAAAAAAATGGATGTAGATGTGATTCAGGAATAAACATACACTGAATCTCATGGTGATAATACAACAATTGTAATAGCAGTAGACTTAACATGAGTTGCTGTGATGGATATTTCCACATTCTCATATTTCCACAGAGAACTACCGCCTCCAGAGTGCCTATGAGAAAAATCTCATCATCAAAATGGTTCTTGTAAGTACATCTATCATATGAGAGAAAGGGTATTATCTTCATATGTGAATGATCTGCTTCAATACTTTCATCTCTATGAAATAAGTAGCAACATAAGGATTGATTAAACATATGAAACATTTTTTTAAAAAGCAGCAAAAGTTTGTTGAGCATGAAATGATCCCATGCTTATCCAGGGGAGAACATTTCAGGTGCTGGGCAGATACACCCAGGACAGGATGCTAATCTATCGCTGAGCACACATTCACTCACACAACAGACCCACACTAATTATACTGTAGGGGGCTCATTAGATATGGGAAAATTAGAGCAGCCAACTTTTTGGAAACCAGAGAATCTGGGGGGGAACTCCATGTTTCACTCCACTCCACTTCACCCAGATTGGGATTTGAACCTGGATTCCCAGCGCTAAGAGGCAAACGTGCTAACTACTAAGACACCTAAGCTAAAATCTGTAATATGTTAATTCATTAAACCTTTCAGTAACACTTGCATATTATGAGATATTGTAAAGATGTACAGTATATGAATTAAACACAAAAGCAATTGCAATGTTGTCTTTCCATCACTTTGTTTCTCTTCTTTTTAGTTTCAGTTTGTAAATTCATATCTCAGCCTTTTCTACATTGGATTCTACCTCAAAGATATGGAGCGTTTGAAGGAGGTAATATTTCACCCTGCAGTTGTACACATAGACTATTAGATAGGGGGATTAGTATTAAAAAGTTCAACTCACAGCTGGGCCTCGGTGTGTCTCCTGCTTTACAATAAATGTACATGGTTTAAATGTTTTATATACATTTATAGCTCTGTAAATCTTGAGTTAATTCAGCTTTGTGTCCTTTCAAAACCTGAAAAAATGTACTAACTCTAAACGAGACCTTCCTGTCCACTGCAATATGTAAACAGTGCCTAAAATGTCCAGTATATAAACAGTTATCGAAATAATGGAAACATGGCAATTATTCTAAGGATAGATAATATCATTCTATGTTTTTGTGCTTTTCTTGCAGATGTTAGCGACATTGCTGATTATCCGGCAGTTTATGCAGAATATGAAAGAGGTACTGCAGCCATATCTGTACGAGCGTCACCGCCTGGGCGAGCTCACGCTGCGTGCCGTGTGGGACCTACTAGTTTCAGCCTTGTTAAAATACGGGCGCCTGGCACTTGGTAGGGCGCAGGTATCCCCCAGTAACCCCACCATATCCAGGCAAAGCCTGCAAGGAAACCGTCAGGGGGTTCTGGGTCAGCAGGAGCGGCTTGAGCGCAAGTGCCTAAACGGGGGGTGCGGGGTTCCGGATGAAGAACTGGACGAAGAAGGTGGAGAAAGGCATAGCGAAGAGGAGAATGAGGAGGAGAATGCTATTGATTGTGGTCTGAAATTACGTAAAGTCAGCTTCATTGACAAAGTGGAACGCAAGTCAATTGGATGTGTGGGACCAATAGAGGACAGCTTCCTGGAGGAGGGGAGTCCCACTATGGTGGAGAAAGGCATGGACCCATCTTTAGTGTTTGAGATGTGTGACGACGATGATGATAACTGTGCTCCTGAGACTAGGGAGACGGCAGGGACCGTAGAATCAGCTGGGACTGAGAGTGACATGCCTAAGCTGAGACGGAGAGGTCGCAGTCTGGAGAGGGCTGACAGCAAGAGCAAGAGGGAGTCATGGATGGATCCACCAGAGGAACAGGAGACCACTACTCTCACCCAGGCTGAGATTGAGAGCTGCATGCAAACCTATGAGGTAAAGATATAGTGATTTTTTTTTTTTTAATAAAACATATATATATATATATACATGTATGTATGTATATATAAACATAATATATATATTGGGCGGCACGGTGGCTTAGTGGTTAGCACGGTCGCCTCTCAGCACTAGGGATTCCCGGTTCGAATCCCCATCTGGGTGGAGTTTCCATGTTCTCCCCGTGTCCGCATGGGTTTCCTCCGGGATCTCCGGTTTCGTCCCACAGTCCAAAAACATCGATCAAGTCAATTGAGTTCTCCAAATTGCCCCATATAGAATGTGTTTGTGTGAGTGAGTGTGTGCCCAGCGATAGATTGGTGCCCTGTCCTGGGTGTATCTGCGACCCTAATAGAGGATAAAGCGGGAGATAATGAATGAATGTATGAATATATATATAAACTATACTGTTTAAAAATATTTTTTCTTAAACAGTTGCATTCTAAAGAATTATTTATCATTACTTAATGTTATTTTTTTTATAGCTAATATCAAAGGGATACAATTAATAGTTATTTATTAGTTTATTAGATACTTCTCCTGTTTTGGTATTTTCATTATTCATTTTATTTATTCCACTTATTGTATATTTAAAAATCTGCTCATAAAGTGAACATAATCCTGACCTTTACCTGTTTGTGCTTCCAGGATACATTTCAGGATTACCAGGAAATGTTTATCCAGTTTGGCTACGTGGTGCTTTTTTCTTCTGCCTTTCCACTGGCTGCCATGTGTGCCCTAATTAACAACATCATAGAGATCCGCAGTGATGCTTTCAAGTTGTGCACAGGCCTGCAGAGACCCTTTGGCATGAGAGTGGAGAGTATCGGACAGTGGCAGGTTAGCATGATGCAAGTTGCACCCCAGACTGATAATGGACGTTTTAAGAATTGTTGAAAGAAATGCGCTTGACTGACTGTATGTTGTGTTATTGCACAGACAGTGATGGAGATCATGGGCCTAATAGCGATCATTGTGAACTGTTACCTGATTGGTCAGTGTGGTCAACTACAGAGGCTCTTCCCATGGCTGAGTCCAGAAATGGCAATCATCTCCATTGTTATTTTAGAGGTACACACATGAAAAACTGTCTTAAAAATTTATTTATAGTAAGGTGTTCTCTGTGTAGTTGTAGTCCATCAATTATCTTCTGCTTAGTCCTCTATGATCCCACTATGATCGCAGGGGTTGGGGGTTCCACATGCCCATCCAGAGGAGAACGTTTCAGGCGCTGGGCAGGGCACTAATCTATTGCTGGACACACATTCACTCACACACATACACTATATAGGGCAAATTTCCATCCATCCATTATCTTCCGCTTTATCCTATATTAGGGTCGCGGGGGGGGGGGGTTCCCATGCCCATCCAGGTGAGAATGTTTCTAATGTTTCTATGTAATCTATCGCTGGGCATACACTCACTCACACATACACACTCTATATGGGGCAATTTGGAAAACTCCACTGACTTGATCCATGCTTTTGGACTGTGGGAGGAAATCGGAGAACCCAGAGGAAACCCACGCGAACACGGGGAGAACATGGAAAACTCCACCCAGATGGGGATTCGAACCGGGAATCCCCAGTGCTGAGAGGCGAACGTGTTAACCACTAAGCCACCGTGCCACCCTAGGGGAAATTTTGAAACAGCTAATTCACCTTGAATCCATGTTTTTGGACTATGGGAGGAAATCCACAGGGACACGAGGAGAACATGGAAACTCCATCCAGATCGGGATTCAAATCCGGATCCCCAGTGCTGAGAGGTCGAACGTGCTAACCACTATTCCACTGAGCCACCCTGTAGTTATAGCATAATTATTTGAAACTATCCTTATTTTTAAGTGGAAATGGGGTTTGTAGAAACTGTATTTGTACAAGTTTTAAGGTTATGTTGAATGATACTTCAAGGTGATTGAAGCTCAAAGTAATGATAAACATTAATAATAATAATAATAATAATAATAATAACAATAATAATGAAAAATGTGAGGAATAACAAAAACATAAAATAATTACAAAAAATGTTCTGTTTACATTTCTTTTAACATATAATAAACATATTTAGTGGTCCTGTAAAAGTGCACATCATGCACAATACTTGTTTCTAGATCTACAAATAATCCATAGTTTGATGGATTTTTCTTTTTCTTTTTCTAGCACTTTGCAATCATGTTAAAATATATTATTCATGTGGCGATCCCCGACATCCCTGGCTGGGTCGGAGAAGAAATGGCCAAACTTGAGTTTCAGCGCAGGGAGGCATTCAAAGTAAGTATTTATTGTATTTTAATCTTTACTGTAGACTGTTGAGATCATATATATTCTATAGCATTTGTAATGTGGTTGATGAATTAGTGGTTTGTGTTTGATCTCTGTAAGAAACACGAGCGTCAGGCACAGCAGCACTTCCAACAGCAACAGAGAAGAAAGAGGGAGGAAGAGGAACGCCAACGGCAAGCCGAGTACCAAGCACGACGTGAGCGTGATGACGGGAGGCCTGACGCCCCCGGCGGTGACCACCATCATGAAAAGAGCCAGGGAAGCAAATCCCGATTAGGTGGAGGAGGTTCAACAAGCGATAAACCCAAAAGACCCAGCTCACTGCTAGCCAACAACAATGTCATGAAGCTTAAGCAAATCATTCCACTGCAAAGCAAATTCTCATCTGGCACAGCCCGGTCACCACAGTCACCGACAGGCAGCGAACCCAAACTCCCTGGTTTCCTCAGCTTTAAGTTCCTCAAGTCTCCAGAAAATAAGAAAGAGCTGGCAAATATTGCTGCTACTGCTTCCGCTACCTTCAACTCTAGCGCTACTGCAGCAGCTCTGGAAAGGTCTCAGTCACCCAGCAAGTCCTTTAATCCTGGAAAACTGTTTAATTTTGGGAAATCGGAAGGTGGCGGGACATTTGTGAATGGGGCCCAGACCTCTAAACCAGCAGAAGGACTGCAACCTTTGGAAAAGCAGCTCACAAAGTCTGACCTCAACGACGTGCCAAATGAGATCCCATCACCTGGGGGGGAGGAGCGGGAGAATGGTCATTTGGTAGACCCCGAGTCATCGGGCTCTAAAATCTAAACCTAATTTAAAACGCAGTGTGGCAAATGACTATGAGGATAAAGGGGAAATTTAAACTGTAGTTCCAGGAACAACTGCTGAAATTCCCGTCCTGAACCTCTAAGTAATAATACGAATAAAGGAACTGTCTTCTTGTTGGTGCAGGCATTTCGAAGACAATTACCTTACTTCAAACATGCTCACCCCCTCTACACTCACATATACACAATGCCTTTTGTCTACAATACACACAGGAATGCATGAGCAACGATACTTATTGTAAAGGTTGTTCCTAAAGAATTGCAATTTAAATAATATAACAGTCTTACAATTGCAAGTATTTCAGTGCCCATAGTATTTAAACCATCATTTTTTTAACACCCACAAAGACTATGTTTAAACCATATCAGTTTGAACTGTGATATTTTTTTGATTCTAGACATTTTTATACTTCTTTAAAGCAGCTTTTTTATTTGAGTAATAACAGTGTTTAATAAGAAGGTACTGCAAAGCTGTGAGATTCCAGAAAAACGAAAACAAATTCCTACTGTTCATTCTCATTTTTAAGTCATGCTCATCCACAACACATACACACCTCCATGCTAGCCGTTCAAAGGTTTAACCAGTTGTCTACTTCTTTTCACCAACCATCAGTCGACTTTTACTGGGAGCATCGGTGTGTGTGGAGGACCAACCTGTACTCACTGGATCCCCATTGCCAGCTCTTCATTTCACCTACAGCAGCAGAAATCTGGAACACAAATCTGAATCATCCAATACCAATTCAGCTGCATAGAGTCTTTTAACCGATCATTTCCACTGTGTTGGGCTGCCACTTATTTGGATTTGCTCCTTATTTTGTATAAAAATGTCTGAAGCTCTGGGTTGAAAAGCTGTCAATGAAAGTATGAAAAGTACTTGGGTAAAAAGCAACATGGCTATTCTAAAAGAAAATCTATTTTTCTATGCAGTATCTTATCTGCTTTACCAACAAAAGAAAATGGAGAAGACTAAAATCCAGAAACCTGAGACATACTGTGCATTGTTTTTAAACAAGGCGACACCATCCCACCGTGTTTTTCTGTTCTGATTCTAGAATTTTAAACTTTAAAATCAGATTACAGTAATTTCATGCGCTGGGATTCAGTGTGGACATAATGCGTAGCATTATCATTTCCATTTCATACTTCTGCAGCCTCAGAACACATTTTTGCACTAAATCCTACTGCTGGTGACAGAAGAGTTCATTTTTTTTTAAATATATAGAACACCAGCCTGCCTCATAACATATGCAAATGCTTTAATTATTATTTTCCTTCTGAAGCACTCAAGCATTATTCACTCGTATGGTTTCTCGACCACCTGGTGCTTTGTCTGAATCTTTGGTTGCCTGATTCCTGTTTTATTCGCTCTTTGTTTGGCCATTATTGTTTATAAATTGCCAAAGTAAAATGAGTAAAAACACTGTCTGTCATTAAAGTTAGTATTATTTTTTTAAAGCTATAGATTTAATCAGAAGTGACGTTTATTTTGTTTATTATTCACCTTTTGAGATTAACTAAAAAAGAAAATTGCAATAAAGGTTTAAGATCTGGATTTTAGGGAGTTTACGTTAGAGGGGTTTCAACAATTAATGAAGCAATAAGGTACGAAAGGGTGTGCATTATTGTAAATAAATTACAAGAACACGGTATTGTTTGCTACAATGCAAAGGGGAGTACAGTTACATCTCTATTATATAATTTATTCACAATAATACACAGCCTCGAGTTCCTTATTGCTTTTATAAAATAGTTACAAACACACTAAAATAAAAACAAGGATTAATTAATAATTGTTTATTTAAAAAAATAATAATAATAACCTTATCTTCCGTAATCTAATCTAGTCCTGTTTTTAAAGTGAACATTGATACAGTAACAGGACGCAGGTTTAGTGTTCATCGGGAATTGGCTCGCTCTTTATATTAATCTGTATTTCCATTAATGGTACATGATATAAAATAATGTATTGTATGTCAGCATTGATATGAATGTAAAGCCGTCAGAGGTGTGCATTATTGTTGTAATAATCTAAGAGATATTTTTGAGTTCAAAGCTGTCTAAAGTTCCCAGAAGATAAACAAAAATAAATGAGGTTACAGGAATCAGAAGCCAGTTATTATAGGTTGTATTGCTAAGCTAAAGCAATTCTGTTTGTTTATGTTATTTGGGTATCTGTGGTTCGGTTCTGTGCACATTAAAAGTTACCAGAAACAAGATGAGAAAGCTACGTTAGTAAACACTTAAACTATGCACTCTTTAAACCACTTCATCGACAGAGCTGGCGAAACATCATTGCTGCAATAATATTTATCAATGATCCTCTCTGATCCAGATTCTGAACGTTCCTGTGTTAAGTGTTGGGTCAGAACTACATACCAGGCTGGTTGTTTGCTTTTCTGTTCAATGTTCTTGATACAAACCATCTGCCATCAGCTTTAAATAAACTCTGTGCTTCCTGTGGTTCAAAAACAGAGACTATATTTCAACAAATTCAAACATTTGATTTCACCCAAAATGTTATGGACAGTCTTCTGAAAATACTACGGATGTTTCTGAAATTACTACGGTATTCTGTTGTTTAATAATTTTACAAATGCGTACACATTCCATGGTGCCCAAACCCTGCATTACACAATATATCAATAATTGCTAAAAGTCACAGACTTTTAAAAATTATAATGTGGGGTTGCTGTAATAGATAAGGATGAAGTCAGCTGAGTGCCTGAATGAGCAGGTTTATCCCATCAGTGATCTTTTTTTCTGAGGGGTTCAGGGAGCATTACAAACCATTAGCTGGCTTAGTGGGGAAATTTTTATATTTTGTTTCTCATCAAAACAAAAAAGATGTGGACTAAAATGCAACTTTAAAAAAAATGTGACATTGCGTAAGTGGTTGTAAGTAAGTAAATACACACCATGATCAAAACAAAAGGTGACCTTTTTTGGCCAGTTTATTTTAGATTACAATATTGACAATACGGCCAGTATGATGTGCTTTGGAAGTATTTATTAATGCCTTAACATGTTTCTGCTAAAGTAGTTAATTTTAATATAAAGATAAAAACACAAAAAAAGACTCAAACATAAAATCACTGAAATGTTTCTGTTTGTGGAAATAAAGACTGTGCAATTTATCACTGCATAAAAGTAATCATGTCTAGTGTATTGAAAACAAAATAAATACACGGCTGAAATAATTTTTGCCCTGTAAGGAGGCTTGATCTCCACAATGTTTTTTTTTTTTTTTTTTTCCTCAAATTTTTTGAAAAAAATTGTTAACTTGCAAATGTGTTAACTTTTTTTTATTTATGTTGAATTCTGTCTGACAAAAAAAGACAGATGTCTGCTGCAAGGTGTCCACAATGTGATCTCTGTGCAGATATTCATGTTATCACTGTTTAATAAACTCAATGGGTTTCATCGCATTACTAGTTCAAATGCATTTTTATGCGAGTCAATAGCTGTAGTTTATGTTCAACCCTACTGTGAAATATCAATGGGCTACTGATGTAGAGGAATTGCAGAGCTCATGCTTGTAGATGGTGGAAAGTATCGTAGTACTCAAGTGTGTAGAATTCCTTCTCTGAAGGCAACCTTACAAAGTAACATGCTCTTCCAATACACCACTGTAAACATTTTTTTAAAGAGAGTTACCATAGAAAATTAGCTTATTTATTTCTGTTGATTTATTTTTGTCATATTTTTGTAAGACCTGATATGGAATAATAAACAATTTTAAATTTACAGTTTGATTGTTTTTCTTGCAGTGATAGTTGCAAGATGTGTTTTTGGATTTCTACTATTACATTTTATTACCAGCATGAATGTGGTATGTTTTATGTTTTATGTTATCATACATGTTAAGGGACAAAGCTACAGGACAGAGTGGGCAGGCAATTCAGGGCACAATATTTAACGGCCCCTAACAATTGATCAGTTACAATCGTAAACTGTCCAAAACCCTATGAACATGTTTGTGGACCCCAAAAGGTTTCAAAAAAGATATATATTTAAAAGGTTTACTTTTTGTTTAAAGTGATTAACTTTCTGAAAATAGGAATAAGACATAATTAATATAAAGTACAGTTTTTTAAAATTGCTGAAAACACAGCTTTCATACAAAACATATTTTAACACATATAAAAAGCCGCTTCTTAAGAGATTTCTTTTTAAAAATGTCAATATCCAGTAAGCTCCAATACAGTAAGTTAATACAAAGATTGCACAGACAAAAGCGACATCATTATTTTCTTTTTTAACATTAGCATAATATAAAATTTACTTCAAAGTCCAAAAAAATTCATTGATTTAGATATTTTTGCATGCAAAAAATGTAAAGCTATTCAATTACAAAAAGATGCTTCAGTTCATGTCAGAAGTGCTTAGCGTAGTTGAGGTCAGAAATCCCATTCAAGCAATTTTTTGGTTTGTATTAAGTTGGAACAGGAGAGAAAAAATTTTCAAATATATTTCCTACAACAATTCTAAAATTGTCTAAAATTGTTGAATTTGTATGCATCAGCATGAATTAGCATTTAATGAAGGAGGCTATTCCTGCATACATACAGGCTATTCCTGCATGCTCTATAAACCAATGCTAGGTTTGTATTTATAATCAGATAAATCGGTGCGGTCCTGGAAGTGCAGATCGACATACTGCAGAATGTGATCAACGGCGTTGAGCAGTAGGACATCCATGTTTTTGTCCAGTGCCAGCTGTGAAGAGTAGTTTCTCACTGGTACGATGTATGACGTGGCCATTCCCAACAGCTCTCCGGCTTTAGTTATCTGTTTATTTAAGCACAAAATAATATTAAACACACATACATACAACTTGTATTTATACTGCAGCAGTGTGGCTGTATGCCACAATGTAGAGTTTTAGGATTATTACAGTTATATATAAAAATATATAAATATAAAAAATATAACCCGCTTTCAAATTGGGTACAGTGGTTACAGTAAAAGTTTATCAAAAGTTTAGCAATTATAGTTTATCTAATTAGAGATATAAGGAGATACAAGGCTTCCTTACATGGATTAATAAACCTTAAATAATAATTTGCCACCCACAAAAATATGATTGCTTGTTTGTGCTGAAGGTAAGAATAACTTGTGTGGCAGATTATTGATCTTAACTTACAGTGACAAAAAGTCAGTTCTGACCTTTTATTGTTAAAATTATAGTAATAAAAACTGAGCAGGTTCTGTAAAAAAAAAATTTGAAACTTGATAACGTTAAAATTTGTAGGGAGGGTAAATGTTTCCCCTGTACTTTCTGTTTACAGCATCCCTAATTTAAAACCCAAAAAATATTCGTTGGTCCTGAACTATGAAAAAAAGGATGTTCAAAAGAATCATTTCCATGAACAAAAGGTGTAATGACACATCAATCAGAATGAATTACATTGTCAGCGATGCCAAATCACATTTTTGGAGAGCACCTGGGGCTCCAATGAATATTGGAAATGAACCATAACTGCAGTACAATAACCGAGATCCAGGTGGCGCCGTCAATAGCGCTATAAACGTTTTAGAGGAGATAAAAAGTTTCATAGGTGATAGATGACAGAGCAAATCTGACTTAAGTACAGTGCTGTTAAATCAACAAAGGATAAACTTGAAAATAATTGTAGTGGTCTGTGGTGACGACAGGAATAGAGTTTTTTAAGATGTTAGTTATCTGACACATCACCTCGGAAACGCTTGAAAGATGTTGTAGCGACATCTAGTGGCTATATGTGCTACTGCTTTAATATAATTCAAAATGCATTCGATGACAATTGCGTGTGAGGGAGGGAGGGAGGAAGGAGGTCAAGATAAATAGGTGGTGGAAGTTAATAAATAGTTATATGAATATATAAAACTATGTTATTTTGCTGTAAAAGTTGAAAATCAGACCAAATTTATTAGATTTAATGTTAATGTTGGCAATTACTAATGTCAGCGTTTATTAAGCTTGATGTTTACATTGTTATTTCTTAATGATGAATCACTCAAGCAATACTGCAGGTTGTTCACATTGTCCTACCAGCTGCTTAATAATGCTGCTCCTGTAAATCAGACTGATGTCTTGAGCTACATCTGTGCAAACTTCATCCACGTGAGTCAGCAATGCTACCTGGTGCACACCTACAGTAATTAAATAGATAAATACACATTAGTAATAAAAAAAAAAAAGTTTAATAACAGTTTAAATAAAAAATTATATCACAGTATAGAACATGGTTAAATATGGGAACTGGTGGATAGAATCACAGCATTTTTTTATGAATAATTGAAAATCATAAACAAAAAGGAAAAAAGTTGGAGAAGATACAAGGGTGGGAAAGCTCCGTGGTTAGGGTGGTCAACTGACAATCTGAAGGTTGGGAGTTTAATGAGGGCTGTCATTGTAGGGTCTGACCCCACGTTGCAATACTTGTAAGTCAATGGATGAAAATGTCAGCAAAATGACATAATAACAGAATGTAATGTAATGTAACTGTGTTGATGTTATTATGACACTCACCCAAGCTACTGATGTGTTCTCTTAACTGATGGAACATGGTGCTCAGGCCTTTAGGGTAGGTAGGGACTTTCTTTGCATCCAGCACAAACACCACACAGTGAATTTTATCTTTAAAATTTGGTTTCTTTATGAAGCCCACAGTATCTGATGTGACTGGTTGTTCTGCACTAAACTGTAAAACATATCGAGGGAATTCAGCAGTAATTATTAAAATATAAATTGTTAACAGGTATATATATATATATATATATATATATATATATATATATATATATATATATATATATATATATAATCAATACTACTAATAGTGATATCAACAACAGTGGCCCCTAGCGGTAGACGTGTGTGTCTCTCCTGTGATATTCGGTGATCTAGCATAATGACTGGTACAGGTTTCATCCCACCCCACTCCCCCCCCCACAACCTTAATTCAAATAATTAATCATACAGCTTATATTACAGGGTACTACTGAATACACCAGATTCAGTTTTGACTGAATTGGATGGAACAGGTGGAACAAAAGTAAAAACTCAGCAGCAACATGGTCAACACAAAAATCATAGTGACCACTAAAAGCAGTTGATGTGATAAAATAAATTTTCTTGCTTCAATAATACTAAACGACATATGAATGTACACGGATGTATTAAATACCCAGTGTCCTTCTGGAACATGTCCTTTAATAGCACACAAGGCATCGTAAAGACTCAGTCCTGTGTAATCTCCTTCTCCAAACCCCATAATGTCGCACAGCACCAGGGAGGTGCTTTCTGATCCGCTTCTGCTTGGTTTGATGTTAAAGGATTGCAGCTGCAGGAACATACAACAAATGTATTGTCTTTAGTACAGCTACACAGTAAGAGCATGAGAATGATTTGCTGGCCATAAGGAAATTCTAATGACAAATTTAACATAGCAAATGCTGAAATGACACTAATACAAATCCACCAGTGAAAAACATTTTTTTGGCTACCAAGACTAATTCTTGCTCAAAATAATCCTATTCTCATTGCTAATGACTAATGTTGCTATTTCTATAACTATATTTCCTTTTCTATATCGTCCATGTCCGGCTCCATATACACTATCTGCCAGTGAGTTCAATATTATATCACATTTAGCACTGATCATGGCACAACTTATATATACAATTGGAAAATAATTTCTCATGGTTCCTGAATTTCCCAATTAAAATTACAATTGATGAATCTTGGTATTGTCTTCTGTCCTAGTAATTAGTTGGTTTTTATGAAAATCCACTGATGGAATAAGCCTGGTCATTTAACTTTAATTTATTTATTGACATTTTTTGTGTAGTTGCTGCATTTGAAGCAACTGTGTTTATATAATAATTAATAATTAAAACCTACTTTTAATTTGAAAGCCAGTTTTAAACATTTTTTATTACACTCTTTACCTTTTTTGTGCAACTTGAAGAAGAGGATGAACCCACAACGGCCCGGTTCAGGACACGTCCAGAAAAGACTGACTGCACTGAACTAATGAAGCTGGACTTTCCTGCACCGATGGGACCCAGCAGCAGAACTCTGGCTTTGGACACATCATCGCTGGCTGGTTTGTAAGATGTAACCATATTCAGCAGTTCCTCTTTGGCTCTGCAAAAACAATTTATATAACACCATAAACCTCAGAGATACACACCTCAGACACAAATTAAAAGCAAAGCTGATGGGATACCCACTCTGTGCTCCAGGTCAACTCTCTCCAAGGTGTTTCAAGTAGATTAAACTTATAACCTGGCAATAAACAAATAATTAAAATATCAAATCAAAACTGTATTTCTATTTTTTTTCATTATTCTTGCTTATTAAATTATCAATTGTTTTAAAAATAATAAAATGCAAATTCAAATGTTTATATATATATTTTTATTGTCATATTTAGCAATATCTCCAAGAGTATAATTAAACCCCAAAAATGTTAGAACAATAAATCAGTGCGTTAAAACCATCCAGAGATGTAAGGACAGTACCTGGAAGAGGGTGTATATTTATACTAAAACAGTAAATATAAAGTAATTAACATATCCAAATTAAATCCTCATGGATCACAGGAAAGAAATTTCAGAATTTTAATCTAAATATGACCCTAATAATAATTAGATGGCATATATATGGCATCCAAAGGCTTTAGATTTTAAATTGAAGCCTAATTCCCCAATCATGTGAACATTGGGTTGTTATTGGATCTTTGCCAAAACGATGTTATCATGGCTTGAACAGTTCATTAACCAGAGAATAAAGGTTTTGCAATTACCACCTAAGTCTTCATATCTAATCCCCATGAAAATCATTTTTGGTGATCTGAAAGCAAAGGCCATAATCATGGTGCTTAAAAAATAAATGTTGCTATTAATGCCACGTAGGTATTTTTTAATGATTATTTAATTATGTTAGTTCATTAAACCATTTTCTTAGGTGAGGAATTTCCAACTGACTTTGCTACCTTAATAACAACAAATGGATTCCTATTCATTCATTCATTGTCTTCCGCTTTATCCGATATTAGGGTCGTGGGGGGGTTCCCCATGCCCATCCAGGGGAGAAAGTTTCGGGCGCTGGGCAGATAGACCCAGGACAGGGCGGCTTTGGGGATTCGAACCGGAGATGGGGATTCGAACCGGGAATCCCTAGCGCTGAGAGGCGAACGTGCTAACCACTAAGCCACCGTGCCGCCCACAACAAATGGATAAGAAGTTAAAATCTGCCAGAGGTCTCAAGCTTATTGGATGCTTATAATTTCATTGAATTTTAAAATATACTAAAATTCATATTTAGTGACATGCACCATAAAAAGCTTTCATTTGCCATTATTAGCCTTACATGTGTTTTTCTGGTTATTTGTTTGGTTTCCCAAAGTAAATGCTGCTTGCCCAAAGGTCGGTGCTCTTGTCTTTGTTTCCTCCTCTTTACTGCCTTTGAATGACAAGCAAATGAAATTAAGTGTTAATTTATATATATTTATAGACAAGACAACAACAAAATGTAAACTTTATGTTAAAAGTAGTAGTAATTAACTTACTAAGAAATGCTTGCCAGCACCTCATTGTGCCTTTTACAAACATTAACACCCATGTTTAAAATAAGATAAGATAATATAGACCTTTATTTGTTTCACAATGGGGAAATTCACATTCTTAGCAGCAAGTTACATTAGAAAAAGATGAAAAAGATACTTAGCAAATAAAAATTGACTATAAAACACTTGTTTGTTGATTGTTGATATTTGCATTTCCTTCCTAAATCAGTGTCCTACCATCATTTTAAATGTTATCAATTAACTTTTTACATGATATCAATAAGGAAAGATGAAAAGCACTACAGCCTCCTTTTGTATAAATGAGCTCACATATGCTCATGATTGGTAAACACAGTGTTTCATAAGTAATGAGTGAAAGGATTATAATCTCTATCCATCCATCCATTATCTTCCGCTTTATCCTCTACTAGGGTCGTGGGGGGGGGGGGTTCCCCATTCCCATCCAGGCGCTGGGCAGATACACCAAGGACAGGGCGCCAATCTATTGCTGGGCACACACTCACTCACACAGACACACTCTATATGGGGCAATTTGGAGAATTTAATTTACTTGATCCATGTTTTTGGACTGTAGGAGGAAATCGGAGAACCCGGAGGAAACACATGGGGAGAACATGGAAACTCCACCCAGATTGGGATTCGAACCGGGAATCCCTAGCGCTGAGAGGCGAATGTGCTAACCACTAAGCCACTGTGCAGCAATCTGTACAGCAAAAAGCAATTCAACTCCAATCACAAAATAATATTTGGGGATCAAGACTTCATTTCACTTATTAGTGAAATCCCCCATAAAAAGCTTCCATTTACCATTTTTAGCCTTACATTGTGTTTTCTGGTTATTTGATTGGAGGGGATCAACTTTTCCCAAAGTAAATACTGCTTGCCCAAAGGTCGGTGCTCTTGTCTTTGTTTCCTCCTCTTTACTGTCTTTGAATGACAAGCAAACGAAATTAAGTGTTAATTTATGTATATTCATAGACAAGACAACAACAAAATGTAAACTTTATGTTGAAAGCGGTAGTAATTAACTTATTAAAAAATGCATGCCAGCACCTCATTCTGACTTTTACAAACATGAACACCCATGTTTAAAATAAAAATTGACTATAAAACACTTGTTTATTGATGATGTTTTTGATTTTTTAAATTTTAAATTTTTATGTTTTTGATTCCTAAATCAGTGAGCTACCATCATTTTACATGGTATCAATTAACTTTTTATATGATATCACTAAGCAAAGATGAAAAGCACCTTCTCACTCTTGGAAAATTACTCCAGACTCCTTCTGTATAAATGAGCTCACATATGCTCATGATTGGTAAACACAGCATTTCACAAGGACTATATCTGTGCAGCAAAAAGCAATTCAACTTTAATCACAAAAAATATTTGGGGATAAAGGCTTCATCTGAGTTCCAGTAATTTAATGTCATTAAAATAATTCCACTGTGAAATGATGCATCATTTTGTTTAATAAAAAGTGGAACATTAGTTTAAACATGGTTTAAAAAAAACTCCAAAGAATTATGGAGGCAAAAGACATGCATGTGTGCTTGTAAGTGGGGAGTTATGTACTATTCTAAAGTTCTGAACCACTTTGGGCTTTGAGATCATCAGAATAAGACATACTATATCTTTTGTTAAACCACTAGAATAAAGGACACCTATAACTTATAAACCTAATATGTTAAAAGTAAACAAAAGTTGCCCAAGTTTACTTTTAGATGGCTGAAGAGGAATTGATGTTGCAAAGGAATAAATTGCAGCTGATTCATTTTTATTCTCTTTACTGACTGGAACAGAAAACAAAAACAGGTTTTTTTTCAGTGCATAAACAACAACAAATACAACAAAACAAAAAATATAGGTCATTTACACACATTTAATTATCTGCCAATTTATAAACCTACTTACCTTAATGTTAAGTGTTAATTATTTTAAATAATAAGCAGAATAAAATACTTTTTATTTGTATTAAAAAATATTTAATAACACTACAAATGAGGTACCCTACAAATAATAGTTTTAAAGATTTGTTCATAATCGATTTTAATGACATTACCTTTTTTTTTTTTTTTTTACTTTTCTGGAAATAAATCTTGTAATGGATTATATGGTAAATCAACAACAACAACAACAACAACAACAACAAAAAACATGCTACAAACCTGGTATTGAAGGCCCACTAAATAAACTCATGGTGAAATCCTAATCACAAAAACAGACAAAGTATACACATAATCAAAGTAAACACAGATCACAGTCTGAGAGAAGATATATGGCTAATTTTAAAATGCAAAAAGATGTAATAAAGAGGCCACTGCGAATATTAAAAATGTATTCAGTTGTATATTAGTAATAACTAGTAAAAACAGATGGTAAAAAGCTGTTTACCTGAAGGTTAACTCCAGCAGACCAGCTAGGAAATGAGAATGGAAACCTAACCGAGAGCCCAGAACCCAGAGTCTGAAATGAAAGTAAAACTTTGAGCTTGACAGATCAGACAGAGGGTGTGCCGAAAACAAGCCATTCTGTAATATAAAAACCTGTTTCAAAGCATAGTTTATTATTCATTTATCCATCCATCCATTATATTCCAATTTATTGTCTACGGGGGGGGGGGGGGGGGGGGGGGTGGGGGGGGGTTGGGGGGGGGGGGGGGGGGGGGGGGGGGGGGGGGGGGGGGGGGGGGGGGGGGGGGGGGGGGGGGGGGGGGTTAATAATAGTTTATTATTCATTTATCCATCCAGCCATTATCTTCCACTTTATTGTCTACTTGTCTAATAGTTTATTATTCAATGTCTTTAAAAAAGTTTGCAGTAGTATAAATATAAAGTACTAGCCTTAATCAAAAGTTTGAGCTTTTAATAAAACATTTGACTGATTTTGTAAGATAAGTTTGCAGATCCTCTAACAGGTTGCATCTCTAAATCAAGTTCTGTAAATCTTTATAAACATTTATTTCTTAATATTTTTTTCTAGATTTAATCTGATGAAAAAATTGATTATTGCTTTAATATGCAGTCAAAATGTATGTTTTACTTTTTAAGTCAATTTTATACAAACAAGTTGCATTATAAAGAGTTGCTTTAGAAAAAAAAAAAAAAAAAAAGATGGAGGACACTTAATTAAGTGCCATAAGTTGTAAGTGCTACATAAGTTGTAAGTTATTGTTTTAAGTCTTAAAGTTTTATTTGTTGTTGTTCACCATAATACAGAAAAAAGAAAAAGTAAGGCCTTACTGAAATAATTCCAGAGGTTTAATAAAAATATTTAGATAAATTGTAATATTTTGAAATAACATTACAACCTGCTCTGGATGGTGATTGGTTTTACCTGAAGAGGAAAGAGATGTTATTTTCATTATTAATTGCATTCATTGGTTAAAATATTTAGATACAGCTGTTGTAAACTGCTGAGATGTTTGATGATCTTAAATAAATAAAGACAATAAATAAATACAAAATAAAAACACAATTGTAAGATTTAAGGGAGTAGAGAAGATGCATATGCTATAGTCATTCTACAGGAGGGACAGCAAAGAAATTTAAAACCTGGCGAAGCTTAAGACTGAACACAAACATGTATTTCATTTTATTAAGATTACAATACCAGCGATAGATTGGAGTCCTGTCCTGGGTGAAAGGTCTACAAAATATAGGGATCAGACCTGAGCCTGTACTTTTAGTGAGGAATACTGTTAATGCTTCTACATACAAAAGCATTTCAGTCAGTTTATGATTCCAATTTGAGGAGCAGCGACAGCAGCATTACGATGACCGTGTGCATATTTGATTGAAGTTTGTTGTTATACAAACAGTGTATTACTACAAAAGATCAAATTTAAATTGTTGAACTAAACGGTGCAGTAACAAAACTTACACTTACCACGCATGTTATTACAAAAACCTATTGGTGCAATTAAACCACTAGGTGGCAGCAGTGTAACGCATAATCTAACACATACTGTTCAGCCGAACAGAATTCTACAAGAAAATGTGATCAGACGTTCTGACTGTGGTGCTAGTGTTGATGTTGGTTTGAGCATTTCAGTGGTTAGCACGTTCGCCTCTCAGCGCTAGGGATTCCCGGTTCGAATCCCCATCTGGGTGGAGTTTCCATGTTCTCCCCGTGGGTTTCCTCTGGGTTCTCCGGTTTCCTCCCACAGTCCAAAAACATGGATCAAGTTAATTGAGTTCTCTAAATTGCCCCATATAGAGTGTGTACCCAGCGATGGATTGGCGCCCTGTCCTGGGTGTATCTGCCCAGCGCCCGAGACGTTCTCCCCTGGATGGGCATGGGGAACCCCACCACGACCCTAATAGAGGATAAAGCGGAAGATAATGAATGAATGAATGAATAAATATATATATAATATTAAGTGCACAATTCAAAACAAATACAACAAGGAAAATGGCAACGTAACAATTTTTGTGCTTATTTTTATTATTTATTATAAAGAGCTCAAAACAACTTCTCCCACTGATAACTGTAAACATATAAACAGTGTCCCTCAGGTCAGACTTCACGTGCACTGTGTTGTTTGTGAAGAGAAACATGTGTTCACACTGTACCATAAACAAAGAGGAAAAAAAACAATCGTCCAGCAGGTTAATTACTATGTACATTATATCACTGATGATCAAATACTGGTCTTTTTGTGTGGTGCATGATTATACTTCAATGAATCTAACACTGTACCTAAACATGCTGTTAGGAGAAACTGATGAAAATTCATTTGTACACAAAGAAATAAGGAAAAAGAAACAAGGAGTCAAATCTGACAAAACAGGCAAAGTGTATGACATTCACAGACAGAACTGGGTAGTACAATTCTGCGGCTTTTGTACATCATGTTTTCTGTTGTGTCTTCAAACTGTTTACAAGTGCAAAATGACAGACTGTAGTACAACTGAGTGACTTCTTTTCACTGAAATCAGCTCCGTGCATGTTTTACATTGGCTCAAAATAAAGTACGCACAGCTTTTCCATAAATGTAAAGGTTATTTCATTAAAATGTGGAATGGTATGGTTCCTTTTATAGTTTATTAAGCTTGTGGCAATAGAAATCTGCAGTTTTTTGAGGCCAACCTGGAACATTCCTATTATAAAGGAAGGCTATGCGACTAGCAGAGACATTAATATATGCTAAGCTTGTAAGGAACTGCATTCTACCAAAGTTAGGGTTGAGGAAAAGTGCTTAAGTAGTTAAAAGTGTTTTCTTCACTGAGGGGACAGGTAGCATACTCAAAACTCCACTTTGCAGGCAGGAAAAGTCTCCGTCTGCATGGCAACGGTGTTGTTGCTGGCCAGCACTGTTATCTCCAGCTCTTTCTGTCTTTCATGTGTCTCTTGGTACCAGTCATGCATTGTCAGCGAATCAAATGTGGGTATCAGTTTAACCTAAAAAATCAAATGGACATATTTGTTATAGTTCTAATAATAAAAAAAAGGTAAGAATACTTTACAAAGACCTCTTCATTACTTACCTGTACATCTGGCCATGCTGCCTTGCCCTCCACAAGTGATTCAAGAATGGGCCTCAGGACTGACTCTTTAGCTGACTCTTCACCACTTATAACAAAGCAGGAGGATCGTACGTGTCGAAAGAACTGAACATCTACAGTAGATGCCGCAAAGCTGGAGGGTAGATAAGCTAAGTCCAAATAAACTACTGGAACATTTGACTTAATACCTGTTGGTCCTGTTGGAAGGAGAAATTAGAAGCTTTTAAATATTTAGATATTTTGAAACCATATTTATTTTACACTGTGATGGGCAAGTAAACCATCAAATGTGTTTACCAGCTTTAAAACTATTTCCTTTTTAAGTCCTATTAGGATAAGAGATTTTGAAACACTTGTGAATAACTACTAACCTTTGGGTACATATTGATTTTCAATACCTTTTTTTTGTCTGATGTTCTTAATTTCTGACTTTAACGAAAACAAGAAAACCTCTCTTAACTCATCAAAGCATGGCAGAATTGTAGTGGTATGGAATTTGGTGATGATGTTGTATAGAGATTTCAGGACAACGGATGGGTGTCACTGTCCATCACTGGGAACACTTACTCACTCAGACACATACCATATGGGGCAATTTAGAGCATTCAATTTACCTCGAATTTATGTTTTTGGACTGTGGGTGGAAACCAGAGAACCTGGAGGAAACCCATGCAGACATGGGGATAACATAGAAACTCCACCCAGATTGGGATTTAAAACTGGATCTACAGTGCTGAGAGGTGAGCATGCTAACCAGTAAGCCACGGTGCCACCCTCCGAATAATCAGTCCTTATTAAACTTACTCTTTCTAACTCTAGAGACCAGACCAGAAGAGGCTCGACACTATGGAAACCCTTACAAATCAAAATAAGGAATCTTATCAAATCGTATCAAAATAGTATTACAAGTATGAGTATTAGTACATGAGCATAGTACTGGACTGAATAACTATATGATAATTAGATGATATTGGTGAGTCCCTTTAAAAAATAATAAATAAATAAATAAAGTGAGTGTACAAACCCAACCAAAGGCAAAATAAACCCACTCCGGTGTGTGCATTTACTCATCACACTGCTGTTCTGAAATCAGTAGTGTTATCTGAACAGGTACAATCTGGCTCTGTGACTATTTCACTCAATGACACTCACTCTGTTTGCCTCACTACTCTGCATATAATGTACATAGGTATGCTAGGCCAGCCATAAAAAGTCTTTAAAAAGGGCCACCCTTTCCCTCTGTGTGTATACATTTCTGTCACACCACTTACACAGCAACCTAAACATATGACAGTAATGCCCTGTAATTTCCCTATGGGTATTAATGAAGTATTCTAATCACTTACAATACAAAAAAGATAACACACACCTGAAGCAGGCCTGGAGCTTGCTGATGAAGGCCTTGTATTACCAACACCACTTCGTGAAGTAGGCTTTGCATCCACGTTGGACACAGAACGAAGCGAAGCACTGGTGCTAGCATGGGTAGTTGGCTTTGTTCTAATTACTTGTGCTGAACTTCCTGAGGCTGTAGCCTTTAGTGTTCCAGTGGTTGTTTTTTTCGCTTTTGCAGCGGATGTCTTTAAAGATTTGCCTTGAGCATCAGACTCTGGGTCAGTCATGCAGGCGCCAGGCTGAGGTGGAAGTGGTGGCAGGTCCTTCATTGGGGCCGGTGGAGGATCGTGAGCAGTATGTAATGAGTCTCTGTGGAATGAGTGACTACTTGGTTGTTCATGTGGATAAGTTGGAAACAGATCGGCAGATTCGTCATCAGAATCTAAGTCCTCACTAATAGAAGGACACTCGCCGGTTGCAGGTGGGACATCAGAGTCAGAAACTGAAACTGTTGGTAAAGAGTCTGTGACAGAAGTTGGTGTTGTGTCCTGACCTTGGGGAGACTGGCAGTCACTGTTGTTGATGCACTGTAAGGGCATCTTCTCGCCATCAGGTGACCGGTCACTTCCATGGCAAAGATTTTGATTGTTTGGGCTGGGCAATCCAATTTGGTTGTTCGGTGGTTTGTGATGTTCGAATTCACAAGGTGAAACCAAACACAGGTCAACATCATGCAGTTGGCCATCACAGAGATCCTGTGTGCCACAGAGCTGTTTCCTAGTCCCATTACAAGTTTGTTCATTATAATGTGATGTCCTCAACGGTAATGACATTTGTGTTTTGGAGTCAGTATTTCCCAAATGGCCATTGGAGTATATTCTGCCATCTAGCTGACCAAGATGGGGTGGTTGCTCAAAAGAAGCTGACAAAGAATTGTCAACCTCAGTGGAGTGGGGTGAACAGTCTTCAGCAGGCAGAGATAAGACTGTGGCTGAGTTCGTCCTTTTTGAGGCATGAGAGCCTGAACTACCATCCTCTTCTTGATCATGGTCTTGATCAATTAACCTGTGTTCCACTGGTGTCAGGTCAAAATTGACACTTTTTTCACTTTTCGGAGTCTTTGCAAGAGGCGATGGAGATCCCACAGCAGAGTTTGATGCAGACAGACTGTCTGTACATCGAAACTTCTCTGGACTTTCTGATCCATTTATCTGTTGCTCATCTATAGCAGTTTGATCTGTACTAGTGGCTTCTAAACAATTTCCCTGTTCGTCTAGCACATGACCCTCATTTTCCAATCTTAACTTTTCAAAATCTTCTGTCAAGTCTTCTGGAGTTGACATCTCAGAGGGTCCTTTTAGAGTTTTGGTTTTGTCATTATTTTCAGGATTAATCTTTGTACCTTTTTTGGTGATTGTTAAATCCTTCTTCAAAGAACCATTCTTTCCTGACATCTTCCTTGCGTCTGTCTGTGCAGTTGTTACACTTGACACCTTTTTTACATCCTTAACAACAGGCTTCGCCATCAGCTTTTTCTCTTCTGGTTTAACTTCCTTTCTATTATCCTTCTTGATGTCGGGTTTAATATCTTTTTTAGCTTCGGACCCAAATCTTTCTTTAAGTTGTCCTTTTTTTTCTCAGCATTTTCATCTTTCTTAGGAAGACTGGTTACTGGCTTTTCATCTTTCTTAGGAAGACTGGTTACTGGCTTTTCATCTTTCTTAGGAAGACTGGTTACTGGCTTTTCATCTTTCTTAGGAAGACTGGTTACTGGCTTTTCATCTTTCTTCTTTACTTCTTTCTTCTCTTCTTTAACTGACTCTTTTTTGACCCCTTGCTTTTCAGTTTTAGAAATTTTTGGTTTCAAAGTGTCATCTTTTGGCTTTACTTTCTCTTCCATTTCTTTGGTTTCTTTCTGGCTTGTTTCATTAACTGATTTGGTTTTGGCCTTTGTGTCTTGTTTTTTTATATCCACTCTGCTTACTTTGTCTTTGAGTAGTGAGGCACTTCCAGGTCTAAACTCTTTGGTAAGAGACTTGAGGCTTTCCTTGCTCTCTGTACGCTTTGGCTGCTTTTCAGATTTACATGATTCAAGGTCCTTTAAATTCACAACTGGCTGCTTAAGAAACTCTAAATGTTTTAATCTCTCTAAACCTTCAAAGATCTTAGCTTGTGGAGTGCAACCAGGAAAGAGAACACGAATTATTTTCTCATAAGGGCTGGCAGGATGCCAAACTAACAGAACACATATGGAAGCCAGACACGGTAAAGGAATTTCTTTTATTCCAGTAGCACTGATAGGCCAGGTTTGCATAATAATCTCAAATTCTTTACTACCCCTAACAGGATTGAGAATGTACATCTCAAGCCGCCCGACCCCCATCTTCTGAAAAAGAATCACTGGCTCTATACTGGGGTTATTTGGCCGAATAAGAGGTTCAGGTGAAATTGATAACCTTTCTAAGTGCTGTAGTGTAAGTGCAACTTGATCACAAGCACGTAAAAGCTTGGGATCACCTTGGAGGGTCTTTAACCTTTCGGGTGCATTAAGGAAGACAACCCCAATTTCTGGAGATATCAAGTTCCTTTGCCAATCTTCATTACTCTGAGAGCCAATGGATTCCTCTTCCTCTTGCTCTGCAACTTTTCTGCGAAGCAAACTATTTATCCCAGGCAAGTTATCCACACCTATGTGAGTAAGCAATACAGCATCAATTCGGTCTAAATGTCTGACCAGCTTCCAAAAACAAGAACGTTGATCAGAGCCTCCATTCACCAAGATGTTAAAGCCATTTACAGCAAAGAATGCAGAGTCACCTCTCCCACCAGGGAAAACGTAGCAGCAAGGGCGGGACAGTTTTAAAAAGCCAACTGTGTTTGGTGGCTCAAGCAGTTCAAAAGAAGACCTGGGTTCAAGAGATTCTGAAAGGTACTCCGTGAACTCCTGCAAACCCTCCATCTCAGGCAACACTGACGGAGGATTGGTTTTGATCTCTATAAAATCTTGTAAAGTGTGCAACTCTGAATGACATTTCTTCCACATTCCTGACACAGGGCAGCTTAGGGTGAAAGTTGCTTTTTGAGAAGGTTCCGTCAAGCTTAGCATGTCGCTAACCTGTATTAATACAAAAATGAACAAACAAGTAAGTGTTTAATTTACTTTGTCCTGGAATTAACTTTAACAATAACGTTCAACAATGTCAAAAAATAGGCATATTATTTGCAATGTATTCCAGCTGTGTTAAAACTTTTTACAGTTCACAGCCAGACACAGGCATCCTAGAAAATGCTTGTTTGAAAGGTCTTGTTTTATTCATTTTAAAGCGTTCATACTTTTGATAATGTAGTGTAAAACTGACTATAATTTAATTTCAAAGGTTTAAATTTACTTCTAAACTCAGCGTGTCACAGAAAGACATTAATGCTGTTAAAATAATGCATTAAAAAAAAAAAACAATAAACTCCTATATTCCCTAATGTATTTTTTTAACCAGGACTAGACAACCATTCACCAAAAATCTGTTACAAGTGAATACAGTTTCAGATTTATTTCTAAATTGTGGAATTAATGTAAAGTAAATTAAATGTGCTGAAAAAAGTAAAGTTGTTTTTACATCAGGTTGTGATCTGCCTCAACTTGAAACAAAAAAAAATGGTAAAACTACAGGTGCTTTTTTACCTCATCATCAGCAATGATCTGAATCAAGTCATCAAGTGAAAATGACCCAGTCTGTAAAACCAGATCACCAGAGTGTTCCACACACTGTCCGGCAAGGATGAGCAGCTTGTGACCAGATGCATCAGTGAGAAGTCGACGAACCTGTGATTCATAAAATGAGTTAAAAGCTAAACGTGTACAATGACAATTTTTTTGTGATTACATTACTGCAGAAAAAGTGTAGCAATGACAAACTACTATAGTTCTTACTGGATACATGTACTGTATCTTCTAAACGTTGCAAATGTAAACTTTGGTGCAAATCAAACTTTTGGCACCAAAATCATGTGTGTGCAGTGGATCCATGAAATACTGTATAAAGAGGCAGTGTATTGTGGAGACCAAGAACATGAAGAGAAGTCATGTAGAGGGTAATGTCACCAAAGAGTAATGTTTATTTTTCATGAAGATAAACATTTCCAAAATCCCCAACAAAGTATCAAATTCTTGTTATTAAAAGGGCTTTAAAATACTTTTCACTCAGTTAACATTGCTTGTATACTGTAGTGTTGATACAGAATCAGTTTGCAAAGCAAATTAAATAGATTTAAATCTGAAAGTAATTAGGTTAATGCGTTACTCTGGTCAAACAGTAAATCTTCCTATTTTCCAGTTTAGGGTCGCCACTGCGGTTCGTTATCATTGTTCCTACACTTGGCAGGGTAATTAAGCTTGGCTTATCTGACTGAAAAACCCTTTAAAGGGTTAAGAAAGACAGAACAGGTCTTTGATTCTACAAAATCTACACAATTTCTAAGTAACTTTTAAGAATACAATAAAATAATTTTAACAAAATCAGGAATTTCCAAATACTTTCATTTCATTCCATTTTAAATGTAATGAATGCCACACGAAAATTTGGGAAATTAGTAAAATGAGACAGAAACAATGTTTTGGATTATTCTACAATTCGCAATATCTTGCAACATGTGAGTTTATTAAGTCAAGGAACATTTACTAAGTCTTTGCAAACAAGAATAGGCAGTGATTCACCACTAAAGGTCATGAGAATTTTGTCAGTCATTACAAAGACAAAATTTCTCAACATGAGATTGCTAAAAATATGTCAAAAGTCTTAGCTGCAGTAGTGAGAGTCTTGGAAGCAGTGTGTGAAAGGATTAAAACAGGACACTGAAAAGTTGGGCCTTGTTAAATGTTATCTCTAAATCTGTAGTTTCACATGCCACTCAGTGATGGGCTGTTATAATAAAATCTTTATTTAGATCTGGCAAATCCTGTCTCTGGTGTTTATTGTGTCACGATAAGCTAGATTTTTTTTCTAGCAGTGTGTCAGCTCACATTCTAAACCAAGATTCTACATTCAAATGTATCCAATTTTGCCTTTAGTTTACAAAAGTATTGGCATACCTCTGAACAAACCAGAGCATGGGATGGGTTCACCACAACCTGGGTCTCCAACACATCTCCACTGTGCTGCAGTGTCCTCTGACCTGGGTGGAGAGAAACAAAAGAATGAACCAAGCTGCTGGCCTCTTCAGTCTGTGTAAATGACGAAAACAAGCAGATAGTAAAAGGTGCCATTGTGATCACATCAATCTGTAGCATCTTCTCTGGAGCAAAAATATCTGACCATCTATAATTATTCACTCACCACTCATTTTGGTTCATAAATAGTTAAGGCCCGCACAGAAACTGTTTATGAGGTGGTTGATAATCAGCACTGAAGTGACTATACGAATGGATGTTGACCGGTATGATTGGCTCAGATAGATCATTTCAAACATTGTACCCTTTATCCTACATAACTTTTATTAAGAGAAAGTGAAATTTAAGTACTCAAGTTTCTTGCTTTATTATTTTCCATGATGATAATAAAGTGTTCCATCATAATGAAGTAACATCTGTTACATTTCAAGTTCTGGTTCAGATGAGCAGAGTAATCATGAAAAGCTGAACTATTAAATATAATGATACACAATAGGAAAGAGCTTCTTCCTTCCTTCCTGCAACAACACAGTTACAGCATGTTAACAGAGATCTGTACAAACCAGTTGGGCACTACATCAGATCTCTCAGCGATGATGTGGATTTGCTTCATTTGATTGTATCAGCTTACAATTTTTCCAAATAATTTTCACATTGTTTTGATCCATGTTCGCGATTTTTGTTTTTTTATTGGAATCAACAAGAAATCATTTGTGACAGCAATAATGAGGGGTTATGCCTACACTTCCAATTCTTTCATTCCAAAACAGGGCTTAAAGTCAAGAGCAGCCAAACTCAAACCACAGGGCAGACCTGCTGAAAAAAAAGAGAATGAACAGTCCGGCTTATTATGTTGTAGGTGGTACTGAAGGTTCGAACCTAAAAACAAAATGGGTGTCTACACACCACCCTTTCATTTGTTTATCCATTTAGTAACCAAGCAAAGCATTAGACAATAAGTTATGTGTTATTTGTGCCAGATTGCCATACTGGACCTGTTCAGTACAGAGGTACGAAATGTAATAACAGTGCAGTCACAGCTGCACTCATTAGACAGCACAGGAAGCTTTGTCAGCGATGTTAAGCTCTGCAGTGTAACACGACGCGGCGACACGCCCACCCGCATTGCCAAAGGGGGAGAAAAAATTAAATTCTGGTTCTCCCTCACACAAACACACTCAGAAACCTTGCAGCAATAAAACAGCTTAGCTTGCTTTAAAGGAATAAGTGATTGAGAGGAAAGACAGAGCTACAAGGTCTTTATTTGCATAAAATAAGTGTGTATAGTTAAGAATTTGTGTATCCGTTGTGACAGGTGTAAGCAATGTCTGACATTACACATTCCACAGCAGCTGCTGGTGGTGCATTAGTCAGCCTAATGCCTCAAAGTACTTGACAACATTCTCCCTACAACACACCAATCTAACTATCTTGTTTATGACCTTTATTTAATGTCATGACTGTATAAGACCAGCAACCCACGGGAATAATTTCCTGTTAATTTAACTTATTTATTTCATGTATTGGTAACATTCTTATTCTTAGATATTTAGTCAAGGTCATCAGCTTTTTCCTTATTAGCTGCTCTAGAGACTAGTTTTTTGTAACACTGCTTTGAAACTACTCAACACGCCAGAACAAAAACACTTTCAAAGAAGATATAAAACATGCTGCTCAAGTTACCACAAATAAAACTTCTACAGATCAGAAGCTATAAGCAAATACCATTTGTTTTGAAACAAGGATTAATTACATCTCTGCTACAATATCCACTCACGCCCCATTAATCAGGATCACTACACCAATGCTGGGTAGTTTCTGCATTGTTGTGAATTCTGAAATGCTAATCAGCAGATCACAGTTGACAACTCTAATCAGCCTTGGCGTGTCCCAAGTGACCGCTCTCTGCATTCCTATTAGTAGGTCTCCTGCTCATAGTAGATTTGTCCTTTATTACACAATTCTGAGCAACTTTAATGTCTGTTGTGTGACAAATAAATAAAATAAGAGGGCAAGAATTACTCCATTCTAAAAGGTTGATTTAAGCATGAACTGCATCTTCCTGATTTTACGATTAAGAGTTGATAAAAATGCTTTGTGCAAAGCCAATTAAAACTAATCTACATTCAGCTAATAGGCAAGATCCTTTCCTAATGTGGAGCGGTGCTATTTCAGTATGATTATACACACAATCTTTAATAATTTAGTTAATGAAGCAGGTTGATGAGAGTTAAGTTGCAAAAGGATGAGGAAAAGAAACTGAATAAGGTTAAGTACTTGAGGTCAAGTGGACAAATTGATTGAGTATGTTGTGGAGAGGTGAGGAAGAGAGTGCCAGCAGGGTGGAGTGGATGGCGTAGAATTGCAGCAGTGGTCTGTTATTGGTCAGACGAGTAGTTGCCAGAGTGACAAGGAGCAGAGTGACAAGTGAAGGTGCAATGTTTAGACTAAAAACAATGGCATTGATCAAAAGGCAGGAGAGAAGTCTTGAAGTAGAAGGAAGGTACCATCACTTAGAAGTGATGGTACCTTCCAAAAATGAGTTCTTTACAGAAAAGACCAGACCTGTGACCTTATTGCAAAGGTCAACAGTGAAAACATCAGAATAAACCTGAATTTCAGACAGTGATGTGGGCTGATGAAGTAAAACTTGAATGCTTAACCCAACATCAGCATAATAAAACCAACCCAAATACATACCGGCATGGAAGACATTGAAATACCATAACCTTGTAAGCATGTAGAGGACAAAAACTAAAAGCTGTTTTCGGATCTAGTCATTCCTTCAAACACAATAATGTTTAAATAGAACAAGAGGACAATGTGTTTATAGCAAGAGGCTTAGCACATTAGCGTAAGCTAACAAAGGGTTTTCACAGAAAACACATTCTACTGCTTTAAATAAAGAAAACACTAAAAAGGTCACAGCTACAATAAAAGCATAACTTGCTTTCTGAATTCATATTTCAGAAACACCCTGGGACGTTCAAGCAGGTCAAACGCAGGTCTTTGTATGGTTTGAAACGTCTGTGGATCAGGGAGCTTGAGTGGCTTCCACAAAGCCATGAACTAAATTATTCATCAATAAAGACCTTTGGAATGAACTGAAAAGCAGACTGTAAGCCTCGTTATCTTTTTTCATCTTAGGTGTCTGATCTTTAATGCTTTTAATATTACAATTCTCTTGCAAACTAAAATCACATGCAATACCTCTGTAGAGCAGTGAAGAAAGAGTCTACAATTATAAATATACAATTTCTGGTATGACAGCTGGTGGCTTAAAGATAATAAATAAATTAATACATTAATTTCTAGTATATTGGGTACTTATTTTATTTTGTTTTCATATTTATTGCACAGTTTAAGGTTAACCACCTATCATGTAGATTTTCCTTGTATTTCTATAATTACATACTGTAGTTCATTTCATCTGCATAGTCACATTAGTCCCCTTTAATCTGTTATCTAATGATTACCATTACAAGGCAACGGCAGAGTAGGTATTTGGGTGGTGGATCAGCACTGCAGACACTGACATGGTGGTGTGTTAGTGTGCAGTGGTACAAGTGGATCAGATGCAGAAGTGCTGTATTCTGTAGTTTTTTTTTTTAAACACAATGTTCACATCTCCTCTATTGTTTCACCTTGCAGATATAAAATAATATAATAGTTTATTTGTTATTATCCAGTTTGCGATTCTAATTCCAGCAGCACTGCTGTTTTTTATCCACTCATACTAATGCAACACACACACACACACACACACACACACACACACTTTTTAAGTTAATAGTTAAGACCTTGAACACCAGTATTCTTCACTTTTGGTTTATTCTTCTCAGTATCTATGGCATTAGATGAGATAATGAAACTCACTTTTCTGTTTGTTTCATTAGGTTTACAATTCTCATGCCACAATATTTAATGTACAATTTGGTGCCATTAAAAAAACATTTAGCAACATTTCTTTTGTTAGATTACTACAATACAGTCTCAGCTTAAACATATAAAAGTTTCATGATCTGCAGAGCAGTGATTATACTCAAAAAAAAAAAGTGTGGTTTGGAAGAGGGACATTAGCATCCACATCTTCTCAGCTTAGCCTTTTATTGGTAAAAGATCAGCAGCCTGTAGCTAATCTAAAACAGTCATATGACTGTTTTTGTGATCAATGACACCCTGACCTCAGTACAATGGAGCAATATTTCACCATGAGCTGAAACTTAAGTGGGGCATCCCCCCAGCTCAGAAAATGGAAAGCTGCTAGCTGGTTTCAGTGAGAATGCTCGGTTGATTTAGCAGGATAAGCTTGGTGATAATCAAGTTTATCGTTCAAATTAAGCTGTGTTTAAAAAAAGACTAAATAAATAACTAAATTGCAAGCTGTAAAAGAAATGTGATGACAGAAGAAAATCATGAAGAGGACAAGTATCAGTATTTGTAAAGGGAAATTTAGGGGAGGATAAAAAGGAAAACAAAGGTGCTTTCAAACTAAATGCTTCCAGGGATTCAATGACACAAACAAACCTGTGGGGTGCTCCCCTGAGAACTACATATCTTCAAAGGCTTTTGCTCAGCTGGCATTCACACTGCCAGAAAGAACACTGAAGAGACTTTTTTTTTAATCCTTTTTCAGTTTCATCATTTTCTTCACATTTTGCTTAAGTGTGAAAGTGATGGAAAGCATATGAAGTAAAAAATAAATATGAGCAAAAACCATTTATATGTCATATAGACATGTAAGATTTTTCTCATCATTAAAACATTATACTAGCCAAGATTTCAGTCTTGACCAGTTTGTCATGTTTTCCAAATTATTATTAAAATAAAATTGCGATGGGATGTCAGAGTGACTGCATGACCAACTCAACCCACCATTTAGAAGAACTTTGTTGGCTACACAAACCGAACAAAGTTTCGCATGCTCATCGAGTTTAGGGGAACCAGTGAGTTTAAGAGTACACATTCGTTAATTGGGGTGTCGAGTTTGAAATATTTGAAGTTTGGGCCATGTCAAAATCACAGGGTACCACCGTATAGTGGTATCTGCTCCAAAAGATCTAATCCTAATGAATTTTGAATGTGTTTCTATTATTTTAAAGAGAGAGTATTCAATCATCTTAACAAAACGTGACAAATACAAATGTTAATAGAAGAGGAGAGAAAGGTGGAGAATCAAGTGTCTTGTGATTACCATTTATCACTAAATCTGTTAACACTAAACTTAAAACATTTAATTCCATTCATCCTGTGATCGGGAGTCATCTCTGCCTCTGTACAACACACTACAGCTCCGTTGACCTTCTCAGATGTAGCAGCATGACTCAGCAAACTTCAGAACTTGTTCTCAAAGTGCACAATGGAAACAGTCGAGGTGGATAGAGGACATCCTGCACACTGCTGGGTAGGATAAACGCTGGGCAGGGAGTCAGATCATCACAATGCAAAGATGAAAAGACCAGATGATGAGAGGAATGTTTCAATGTTATGATTACTGTAATAGCATTAAAAATGAAACCTGGACAAATCAGTCTAGAGGCAATTTTGTTCTAACATCAGAAATCTGACCATCATCTTCAAATAAAAATACGGACATCTTGTTTTCACACCAACGGAGTATTATTTTCTGAAGATCTCTAAAGATCACTAGTCCATTATTTGAAAAGTACATCCATATCATATATCTATTTACAAAAGGATTTGCTACAAGAAATACCTAATGTATGTTATTACAAAGTTGAACATTAGAACTGTAGAAATTGCTACAAGGACCATGCAAGTATTAAACTGATAATGATGTGTGTAATCTGGAAAACAAACATGCTACGTATGTAGTTTGTTAATATTAAATGTGAGTGTTGATGCTGAGTAGAAACCCAATCTGATGTATTCAGTGTATGGGTCTTAATGGGATCCCATATTAGTACCAAGTCTAAGTCTAACTAAATTCATTTATCAGGTATCAGATGGACAAGGCCAATCCACTTAACATGATGTAACAAGAGACCTCACTGATTCCATTTCACATCTTTTTAAAAACCTGAGGCAACTTCAGTCTTTAATTGAGTGAGTAAATAACATCAGTCATCGGTTTGACAAAAATGATAAAATACAACCTGCTTTAACAAGCAACTACAGAACATGTTAAATAGAACCAGGAGTTCATACTAGTTAACAGGCAGAAAGATATCAGACAACCCAAAGACTACAGAAACGGACAAAAGAGAAGTTTTGTTATTTGCTATGACTGACCAATGCCTGTAGTGGAAAATGTGGGATATCGCAGGTTACTTTATTAAATAAATAATTATGGGAGGATCTACAAATAGTCATGTTTATAATGAACGCTAAGCCCCAGCATTTTTAACTTGGAGTTTCTTTTTTAAAAAAGGTTTATACGGTGGAGGAGAGTGAGAGACGTACCAGGCAGCACATAATGTCTTATAGTCAATCAGAGCAGAGCTCATTGGTTTATTTAATTTATCTATTGTGAATTTCCCCATTGTGGGACAAATGGGGACTAAACCCCTGCATTTTTCACTCGGAGCTTCTGTTTAAATAACGGTTTATACACATTACCTTTGACTTCTTCTGAAAAGAAAGCGGAGTGCCGCGAGACGAAGAGTTTGAGCTGTTCGTCCAGGTTGCAGGAGGACAGATCCACATCCCATGAACGAATTCCTGCAGAGAAAAATAAAACGGCTGTGATAAAGAGAAGCAGAAGCCGAGTGCTTTGTTATCACATAGGCACTCTAGTGTTCATGATTTTTGTCAGTCCCTCTCCAGAAAAACAGCTGCTCGCTCCTAACCACAGTAAATATAAACGACAAATCCCAAATAGAATG
Source organism: Corydoras sp. C115 (assembly GCA_019802505.1). NCBI lineage: Eukaryota > Metazoa > Chordata > Actinopteri > Siluriformes > Callichthyidae > Corydoras > Corydoras sp. C115. The sequence goes on from JAFMOC010000020.1 coordinate 123,925, forward strand.
CAATTACAAACACTTATCTGCAGGTAGCATAAGACTCTGAGGAAATTCCAGTGTGTAATTTTCCTTCAGATTGGGACCGTGTGTTTTTCTCTTTATTCATCCCTGAGAAAACCCAAACCCAGGAAACCTTAAGCTTTGATTTAGCTCAACTCAGGGGTGGTCTAAACCATTTAGTCCTGTGAAGACAGTATGGCTTTAAACTTAGTGTGTCTCTTCTTAAACATCGCAAAACTACCACAGATGACTTTCCATGCAGATATTAGCTTTAGCATTACTAACACTAATGGCACTTTTAGCTTGTTATTTAATATATTTTAAAGGAATATGTATACAGCCAAGTTTCTAACTATTTGCACACTAACAATTATACAATGCTTAAGTACAGGAGCACAATCGCCTTATACAAATATCTGCATTACTGAACAATATAGGGCAACTATTAATACTTACTATTAATATTACTCCTTGTGTTAAAGTCAAAACTTTATTCAGATGCATTAAGAAAAATTATCTATAAAAGTGATTTATTTTGTCTAGTGTGCTTACACACAGAGGACTTCACATTTAACCCATCTAACACACACATTGAGTGAAGTGAGCATTTGTGCCCGGAGCGGTGGGCAGCCTTGTATACGGTGCCTGGGGAGGGGGCTCATTTTTGCTCTACTTATTGTCTATTGTATCAGTATGAGGTGTTTAAATGGAACTACAGTAGTATTGCTGCACTAACACAACCTCACCGCACCAGTGTCACTGCAGAACTGACAACTAACAATCAACCACCCAAATTCTACCTGTTCTGTGACTGTCCTAAACCAACAGCGAACCAACAGCGAATTTAGGAGCTATTAGAGCAGCCAGACCAGTCTCGTGAAATCGCAGAGTGATCGAGAAACACTATATTACCCGGCCACGCCCACTTTTTATTACCTTGTTCACAGTATTGCTTTGATATATGTATGCACTGTGCTTCCTACAGCCAAGCTACAATCACGCTCACAATTTCATCACTTAAAATTGAAACAGAATTATGGGGGTGAAATAGGATTATAGTTCACCTTGATACAAAACCATCTTTACCAGCTGTACTACAAGAAAAAATGACAAACATCGGCGTAATCTGAATTTTAATGGTGGCCATTTAAACCACCTCATTAAAATGTGAAAGTCAAACATGAATGACAGTAAACATTTTATCTGTATATAAATCTAGTAATAAAACTTTAAAGCCAATGCTTTTTAATGGTGAAGTGGGTCTATATTTAAGTCACAACTACAGTACACCCATATAAAGAAATAACACACGAAGGCTGCATTGAAGCCTTATTCATTTCTCAGTGCCACACTAAAAGACATGTACAGAGTAAGATCCTTCTGCTGTTAAACCTAAACAGACTCGTTCTGCACAGCAAATAGGGCTAAAGGCTTAAGGGAAAAGCAGTTTCTGTTCATTAAAATTTTCAGTATGGTGTGCAGAGAGAAAAAACAGGAATAAAGTGGTTTCTGAGTAAAATTAACCTTGAAAGACTGCATAAGTTTAGTAAAGTCATGTGGTGCACCAGACTGAGGCGACTGGCTCACAAAATGCAGTAATAAATGGTCACAGTCGCAGTGACCTCAGACTTTAGCGTTCCCCGGGTTCTCTTGGCAATACGTGGAGTAATTACAGCTTTCAGTGCAGAGGGTGGAGCGTTTACTCACCTCATACAAATTTACACATACACAGGCAAACAGAAACACAGAGACATACACACAACAGAAGTGCAAGTACAATTCTGAGACAGTCCTCATCACAATAGTTAAATATGCAATAAATATTTTGCTTTTAATATTTTTTAGGGGTAAAAATCCAAGGAAGGAATCATTTGCTTCTGCCTCTCTCTTTCACATTCATTTAAATTTAAGGCTCAACTCAAACAGTTATTAATGTTGAGTAATATATAATTTTCTAATTTAATAGTTTGATTTTGACTAGGATTCAGTACCACACTGCTGATTCAATGCCATCTTTTTCATGGGTCTGTGCTCAAATGAATAAAATTGGTTATGCTACTCCCTTTTATTTCATGCATCTGTGTTTGATTTAATAAAATTAATTTGGTCACACCCAAGAACAACTAATCTTTATTCAATTCACACTGTAATCTAAAAATGGAAACATCAGTCTGCAGGGGACAAACACAGACATGACCTCATACTTCAACATCACCACAAATGTGAAAACAGGACAGAGGATGGAAGAATAATACAAGGTCAGTGGAGTATTTAGCATGGACACGTGTTGAACTGCTACACAGACACACTTCCTGATGAGGTCACACTATTTCAGAGGTAAAAGAGTGAGCGAGAGCGAGAGAGAGAGAGAGAGAGAGAGAGAGAGAGAGAGAGAGAGAGAGAGAGAGAGAGAGAGAGAGAGAACCAAAAGTCGCACAGAATGTTATTCTGCAAGACCAACTATTTTTTCTCCACTCTTGCAGAGGGAGTTAACAACACTGTCACTGCAGAACTGGGTCCAGAAAAGCAACGATTCAAACCACTGTGATGTTTTGAAGAAAACAACCATCTTCAAAAACAAATAAATTACAGCTTTGCCAATATAAAGAAAAAGTTTAGATGTCACTTTCCTAAATGTGAAAGAACGCACTCTAACCCCAATAACCCAGGTGTATTCACACAAAGTGTACTATTCATGACACCTTACAGCCAAATTACTAAACTGCATGATCCTGTGCAAAAGTTTAAGTACCTCTTAAATGGTAAAAACAAACACATAATATACAGGAAACATTTCATGACTTTTTATGCAAATCTATCCATTTTATGCAAACTATTTTAAACAATAATTATAATGAAAACTGAAAGTCGCTAAAGTGACTAAAGTTAACTAAAGGAAACTTTTTAAAGAGGTATTACAATGCAAAAGTGAAGGATTTTGCAGCATGACGAATGATGTATGTTGTATTACGTAATAAAGCTGCTTTGGGAATGGTTTTGAAATTGAATCATTCACTTTTAATAAACATCGGGTCAGGTAGTGGCATAAATCTAAGATCCCAGTTGAGTACAGATTCAGACCATTACCTGATCTGATTTTAACTATTAACCAACATCCGTTAGTACCACCTAATCACGGAATCCAGGACTTTAATTCTGTGAGGCAAAAATGCCAAATGCTGTGCGATCATGCCAATTTTAAAAGAATAAGACAAGTAAAATTCATTATATTCTTATACTGTATTGATTTTATGTACATTAAGTTGTACTAGGGTTTAAACTTTATAATAAAATAAAATAAATTCTGGATTAACTGATATTTAGTAATCTATATGATCTGTAGTATAGTATTAAAATTTTAACCTGCAAATTTTTTTGATAAATAATATATAATGAAGACAGCAGCACACTTTAGACTTTTTGGTGGTCAAAACCCAACAGCCATTACATTCATCACATAATGAGTTTCAAACCAGGGTCAGCCATTCCATGCCGCTGTGTATTAACTTAGAGAGCCTCCGTTTTCAAGGTTATTCATGGAATGTAAACACACAGCCGAGCTAACCCAGAAGCTGAGCCACATTTCTCTTTCATCCTTTCTCGTACAGTCTGCCAAAAAACTCATGCTGCCCTTTAAGCCAATAGCCGTTATAAAAGCAAGCTCACTTAAAAACAGCCATGTTCTTCAGACTAAAATCAGGAACTGCAAAAAGCATAAAATTAAATAACTCTGGTTAGTAGCGTGGCATATAAGCAGACAGTTTCATCATCTTTTAATCATTCTAACGTTGTATCATTGCTGTGTGATCAGGAAGAGGAGGAAATGTGGCCAGCATGTAGAAAAGAGGATGTGTGTTTTTACTGTCTCTGGAATGGCTCAGGGAGATAAAGAAACTAAAAATCAAAGGCAGAGAACTGAGATATCGATGCAAACACACACAATGTTTCATGTACAGCAAACTGATTTGTGAAAATGTCATTGCAAAATGTACACACAAATGTATCTTTTGAACCAAACAGTTCTTGGGATTTAATTTGAGAAACTCATCCCTTTAGGAGCTTATTTTCTGTTTGTTTCCCACTTGTCATCATCCTAAAATGAAATAAGGTGCTAGACCGACACCCTATTTTATTTTCTTGTTTCTCTTGCTGTTTTACTTCAGTGTGATGACTGTGATTTACAATCACAAAGTTTAAAGGAAATTAACATTTCTATATTGTACGTAAAAAGTTTTTTAATAAACTCTTAACTGTTATGCAAACAGTTAATTTTATAGTCATTTTAAGCATAAAAAACCAGTACACAGCTACATTATATAAAAAATAGGGAACCAAAGTTAAAAGTCCTTAGGTACATGTTGCCTTTTGCCATTTTATTAAATTAAATAAAGCGACTGATTACCATTAAACTAAGAAAAAATAAACATTATCTAACAAAATGTGTTTTTCAGATTCTGTACACAGATGGTTACCGGTATCTCATTTGCTGCTTCTTTAAATATAAAAATTAGATTCAGCATCTGTATACCACATAATGCTGTAGGATAAAAATGCTATAAAGATGTGTAAAAGCTTCACTAAAAACCGGTAAGCTACAGGTAACAGCTAAATGGATGTGTGAAAAAATGTCCAGACTTGGTATTTAGAGCCAGTAAAGACCTTTATGGACAGGAGGCCTAAATTTGCTTCTGATTTGCTTCCTCTTTACACACACTGCTGAACTTTGAGCTGGCCAACACAACACAAAGGGGAGGGAGTGTCATCTGCATGCTGCACCCTTAAATACACATCAAATGGCCAGAAGTAGGTGGACATCAAACCATCACATGTATGATCTTAAAGCACATCTAATTTGAAAGCACAAGCATTAATATGGAGTCAAATCTACAACCAATACACAACACTAAACTCGGATATTCAGAGAAATTCTGAGGATATCTGTTCAGTTTTTGTCCATTAGTTTAATGTTTTTAATTTTTATCTAATGGTTGTTAGAAGAATTCAATTCATGTAGTATTGTTCTCCATTCCAGTTAAGAACTGAACATTTTGACATACACGTTGCAGAAGGTTTCACAATCAGCTAGTAAGCTCCTCTGACACATTTGAGATTGTTGCTGTAACCCTTTAGCTGACTCAGGTCTTTATACATAAAAATGAAAATGTGCAATATTTAAGGCTACAACAACAAATTTTGATTCAATCGAACATTATAACAGCTTTGGCAATTAATTTAATTGTTGATTTGTTGGGTTCATGTCCATGTACACTTTAGGAACGGCCCTATCACGAGTCTGAAGCAGAGTGCTGCACAATAAGGAATGAGAAATACATGTTGGATTAATGGATTTAAAATAATTCAACAGGAGGGTTATTTACATCAAAGCCTTAAGGAAATAGAAGTCACTGTGTTGCATATCGAAGTGAGAAACCATGCGAAGTCTCACAGCTGGTAGTTCTTCTTTAACTAACAGCTGTCTTTGGTCTTAATTTAGTCTCAGTGGTCAATTCAAAGTCAAATTAACTCCAATGTTGTTTGCCAAGTCTGTTCAATTAGCTGACTAACATCTGTTGAAGCACAAAAGCATTATAAAGTTGGTTTTGAAATAAAATATCCATTAGATACTCAACAGTCATTTTAAGGGTTTCCAAATTACACATTTACATACAGTTTTGAACAAGACAGCTACAATTAAATAACTGTAAAAAGAAAAATAATCTCTTTTATATTTATTTTAAGGTATACCAAACCCCAATTTCCACTTTTACTAAAATTTTTATAAAAATTGTCATATGTTTTGTTAAAACATTTTTTGTACATCACTAGAGCAATGTCACTAACACTACACTGTGCAAAATACAAGTGCATGTTTTACAAAAACATGAAGATTTCTGATTGTTATAATACATCTCAGGTCATAGTGTGTTTCTTACTACAGAGAGTGAGCAGAAAAGCATCTTTTTTCTAAAGTTTTGTTTAGAAAGTTTCTTTAAATTATTAGTGATTTGACTTAATTGCTTTTACAAATTTATAAATAATTGTAAATTGCATTCTGTAGTATTATCTACCTGAAGTTAGTCAGGTAAGCCAGGTGTTTATTAAGGTCATTAAAGGAAGTCTCCAAAACAATAATTTAGGTTTAGGTTCCACTTGAGTTCTGAAAAAAACTAATATACCATATGCTGTTTAACAGTTGAGTGGTCTGATTAAATAAGCAAAAACTATGGTCTTTCTTTACTGCAATATTGTCAAACCATCACAAAGGTGATACACAGCCATAAAAGCAATTTCTTAAAGAGCAGCCATGCTGAGGTTAAGCATCTGCATTATTCATTGCACAGAGAGCGATGCGATTTTTCAAACCTTCAGCTTCTTTAATCTTCCTCTGGCTCAGTCTCATCTTTGGATTCATTTTCCTCCTCATTATTCTACATTGTCATTAGGACTACCCCATAACAACAACTCACAGAAACAGCTTTATTCTTTACTCTCCTATATTTCACAATTCAATAAATGATGTAATAAAAAGTTTCCCTCTGCTATTTTTCCTTCTTCTCAATGGACATTAATCATCCTCCCTTTTCCCTCCTTAGATTTATTTTTCTATTTCTCAACTGTCATTTTTTTGCCTTTTACTCTGCCATCTGAAATTACCATCCTGATAAAACTGTAATGAAACATAAAACATTAAAGACACTTTCGGATACACAGCTGCAGATCTGGATGAATAATAAAATTTTCTCCATGTAGGTTGCAAATTTCAAACACCAAGGACTCTTTTTTTCTAAGAACCAAAAGCACAAACGGAAAGAAATCTGAAGGTCCTTAGTAATTACAAACATACCACAGGGTAAAAGTCTCTCAATGCCTTTTGCATTTTTCTGCTTCATTTGGCCTCTTGTTCAAATGTATTTTACATTTTCAGGTCACCATCAAGAAAATTCTAAATAACTACATTTGAGACAGGGATTTTTTTGCATAAAACTTTTCATGGACATCCTAAGAATTTGATCCTCTGAGCACCATTAAAGTCTGGTGTTTTAAATGCCACAGATGGACATGAATTGAGCTAGATAGGTTGTCTGAGGTATAAGTATAAAAAAAATAACACAGGAATAGTTTCACTAGGACAATGTCATTCTGTATAAAATAAAACGATGTGTTTTAGGAAATATAGGTTGAACTTGATTGAGTGCCAGCAATCCTGATTTGTCTCCAATTAAATATTGATGGTGCATCATGTGGAGAAAAAAAAATGTTAACAGCCATTAAGGTCAATGTTACAATAAAATATATTTTACAAGCTACAATTTCAAAAACATCAATAAATCAATGAAATTAATATATTCAAACATTAGTTGTTTGAAATTTAAACAGTTTTACTAACTATATAATTGCACTGTGCTAGATTATCAACCGTCCTAAACATCATGACCTTCCACAAAATGTTGGCACAAACTGTATGCAGGTCCCACATTACTTTCATAATGCAGTTGTATCCGATTTCGTTGGGTCCAAGCACTATCATTATTTCTTCTGTTAATGTTTTTCAAGGACATTTTTGACTTCTAATGCTGGCTGCCTCTTTTCACCCATCAACATGTCTTCAGTTAACGAATAAACACACAAAAGCTGCACTCCTTATGTCTGTCACTCTTTCTTTTGTGTTTGCAAATTGATTAATCAGAAATGGTGAGGGGCGGCACGGTGGCTTAGTGGTTAGCACGTTCGCCTCTCAGCGCTAGGGATTCCCGGTTCGAATCCCCATCTGGGTGGAGTTTCCATGTTCTCCCCGTGTCCGCGTGGGTTTCCTCCGGGTTCTCCGGTTTCCTCCCACAGTCCAAAAACATGGATCAAGTTAATTGAGTTCTCTAAATTGCCCCATATATAGAGTGTGTTTGAGTGTGTGAGTGTGTACCCAGCGATGGATTGGCGCCCTGTCCTGGGTGTATCTGCCCAGCGCCCGAGATGTTCTCCCCTGGATGGGCATGGGGAACCCCACCGCGACCCTAATAGAGGATAAAGCGGGAGATAATGAATGAATGAAAAGAAATGGTGAGGATTGCACAATTCAATCTCCCATCCAATTAGTGCCGCACTAATGTAACAGCTGAAAACACAAACATAAGACTACAGTATAATGCATCATCACTGCAGAACCACTGTAATTAGCCATTACTATGTTGTTCACTAGTTGGGCTGCACATAATAGCATAGCACAGTCATTACAAATGTGCATAAGCAGAATATTTACATCACGCTTTGTGCAATGTCAAATGTACCAAGTCAAGTCTTCTAAGGCCCCTCTAAATACAGTAAGACTATTCTTCAATCAGAGATAACCCCTTTAATGTCACAGAGACAAATAATTTTAGGGTGAGCCAGAAAGTTAGCACTGAACCTGTTTAAGCTGAATTTATGATGACGAAATGACGGATGCCACCAAAGTAAAAAAAAAAGAACTTTTTGTATTATTATTGTTGTTACATTGTATATGCTTTCAAAATCTCCTAATCCTTCTAAAGTTATGTTTTTTTTTTTATTGAGTTATTTATGTCAGCAGCCCCTGCTGATACTGTGATGTTCTGGGGGCAGGTGACCTCGGAGCACTGAAGTCACATAGGCTTTTAGTTTGACTGAATATCTAATGGCTTAAAGGCATAATTGCAAGCAGAAACAAGTAGTTATATTAGATTACTCAATGACTGTTCAGTAGGATCAGCTGCTCAGTCTGTATCGAAACCTGTACCGAAACCTGCAGCCTCATCGACCTACATGGATGAGGATGAATTCCCCTGTCACAGGGTGTGACAACAGATTCTCCTCTTGTAGCACATTAGCTGAGACAGATGGTCTAATCACGTTTACAACACACTTTACTGGCCATCCATTACATTCTAAACAAATACAATTAATGTGCAACTAACAAGAAAGCATTCAGAATTAGGCCACATGTTCAGGTAAAGCCATTTTCTTCTGCCAATACCCCAAAAAAAGAAACCCCAGCATGTCATGGGCTGAATTCAAAATCCCCCCTGTAGCCTATAGAAGCACACTACATATAAAGCCTAGAGCTAGTTTTTAAAGTGTTTAAAGTGCATTGCAACCAGCCAGTTAGACAGAAATTTCCAGGTTAGTGACTTAGTGACATACAACCATTTTAATTCGGACCATACAGCAGGACTGACCTCAGATGATGTAGTGCACTATAAACTATAAGAACACGTTTGAGATTCAGCCACTAAGCGTAACCTCCTCTCAACCTAAAAGCTATTATTATTTTATAGTCTGGAGGTGAACGACAGCTAAGTGAAATTAAAGCAGTTAAACAAAGACAGCGGTCAGGCTTTAGATAAAGTCATCAGAAAGTAAGTCTCGTGTTCACTCTGCCATCACCTGTAAATCAAACCGGAGCCAGAAAAGCATTCAACGCTTCCATTAACTCACAACAAAAAGAGTGACTTTACCTCGTTCCAGCTCCGAAACCAGGTACTCCACGAAGCCGACAGTGCTGTGCTCACCCACCACCACAAGAAGAGAGTATTTAGCGCTGTTAAAACCGGGATGCGAGGAAGTTCGATTAGCGAGGTCCATGATTTTCTCTCCAACGAGGAGCTGCGACGCCATGATGCGAAGTTTAATCGACTGAAGCAGCGCGACCACGCCCCCTCATTTAAGCAAGAGGCTGGAACAATGTGATAGACAGGAGATGCAACCAATCAAATACCACTGACATGACGCGGCGCTCTATAGAGAAGTTATTCACCGTCTCGCCGCTTTATCAGAATCAGAAGCTGAATAACTTCATTCATCCCGGTGGAAAATGCAATGTTACAGTGTCTCAAGAGGTATAATGATAAATATAATGAGAAATATAATGACAAGTATAGTGACAATATATATATATATATATATATATATATATATATATATATATATATATTATATATATATATATATTCTCCCCCTGTCTGTGTGGGTTTCCTCTGGGTTCACTTGTTTCCTTCCACAGTCCAAAAACATGGATCAAGTCAATTGAATTCTCGAAATTGCCCCATATAGAGTGTGTCTGTGAGAGTGAGTGTGTGCCCAGCGATGGATTGGCGCCCTGTCCTGGGTGTATCTGCCCAGCGCCCGAGATGTTCTCCCCTGGATGGGCATGGGGAACCCCACCGCGACCCTAAAGTGGTAGATAATGAATGAATGAATGATGAGGATAAAGCGGTAGATAATGAATGAATGAATGAATATATATATATATATATATATATATATATATATATATATATATATATATATATATATATATATTGCCCAGCGATAGATTGGCGCCCTGTCCCGGGTGTATCTGCCCAGTGCCCGAAACGTTCCAAGGGATGGGTATGGGGAACCCCCCCGCGCGAACTTAATATAGGATAATGAATGAATATATAGTATATATATATATATATATATATATATATATATATATATATATATATATATATATATATATATATATATACTCAGAATAGGGTATCCATCCATTATCTTCTGCTTTATCCTCTATTAGGGTCGCAGGGGGGTTCCCCATGCCCATCCAGATGAGAACGTCTCGGGCGCTGGGCAGATACACCCGGGACAGGGCGCCAATCTATCGCTGGGCACACACACACTCACTCACACAAACACACTCTATATGGGGCAATTTGGAGAACTCAATTGACTTGATCCATGTTTTTGGACTGTGGGAGGAAACCGGAGAACCCGGAGGAAAAGAATAGTGTAGGGAAATGCAGCACTAAAATGTAAAGAATAAACTACAACGATAAATGTAAGGTGGGCGGCACGGTGGCTTAGTGGTTAGCACGTTCGCCTCTCAGGGCTAAGGATTCCCGGTTCGAATCCCAATCTGGGTGGAGTTTCCATGTTCTCCCCGTGTCCGCAAGGGCTTCCTCCGGGTTATAATTTTAATTATGTTTATTTATACTGTGCTTTTTAAGCAAAGCATATTATAGAACAGAACCTCAAAAACTTCCTAAGTACCAAAGAAAGAAACCTGAACAGGAAAAAGTCTCAGTAGGAAACCCATCCTGTTATGTTGGCCCAATGTGTTATTAGTAGAGCTATTTATAATTTTGCATATAATTCCGAGCAGTTTAAATATGTTTCATGTAATCTTCTTTTATTTTTAAATGTTGTGGTTATACTGTATTAGGTTTTCAGAACACAGAGATCACTATATGAGGATGGGATTGTCTTATTGATCATTAGCTCTTCTCCTTATATTATCTTCCACTTAATCCTCTACTATGGTTGTGGATGAGTTCCCCATGCCCATCCAGGGGGAAACATTTCGGGTGCTGCACAGATACACCCAGGATAGGGTGCACTCACTAATGTGAAAAACAGGGGCAATTTAGATCTGCCAATTCACCTTGAATCTTTGTTTTTACACTGTGGAAGGACATTAGATAACCCATTAAAAGAAGTAGCATCACAGTAATGTTAAAAATAAGGTACTGTGAATGACCAGTGCCAAATTAAGCCTGAATAAACAAATATAAAATATTAGTTGCAGTTGCATAGCATTTACAATTAATGCACATTTCCACGACCGATTCCAAATTCTGTAAATACTGTAAATGCATATATATTTATTTATTGCGTATAATGAAATCTTATAATTTGTGAAAGCAAAGTATTATGGGCAGAAGGGATGGTTTGAGGCACATGGCTTCTCTCATGACTTCATTCATATGAATGTCATGTGGCCAAAAAGAAGGACTCTGCCTAACCACAAAAAAACATACGACTCATTGTAGTCAGTTGCATTTTTAGGACTAAGATTTGAAAAAATCAGGCTTTTTGAAATTGTTTTAAAGACACTTATTTGTTTAAAAATGATATTAAAAATGATATTTCTTACAATTTCACTCATTTTAAACTGTGAAATCACAAGCTTCACCAAAGTTTAAGTCATGGAACTGGGAGGGGCCTTCCTCCACCTGTTGCCTTCAGACTGGAACCATATAATGAAGCAGATGTGTGTCAGAGATATATCCCATTTCAATTACAAGAAAAAGTTTAGGCTTAAATATAACAAAATGTTGGCAATATAGTCAAAGTAGATTGCTTTTGCCGTGACACAGTAATAGCATTCCAATAGTGTGCACTGTGTCAAAAATAAAACTTTCTGTACTATTTAATTACTGTGCGTTTTTAGCTCTAAATGTTTCTCTCATCTGTTTTCTTTAAGGTATCATCATTCATTCCCAACACTGCCAGATCACCACAGCAACGACAATTACTGAACAGAACCTGGATTTCTGTTGGACTGGTGGTGTTGCAGTCCAGTTTCAGCTGGTCTTCAGCTAAGATGAGCTAAAACATCTGTACAGGCTGCTTTACTGCTATGTGTCTATAAATTATTGCTGATTATATCCATTTATAGCCATACAGAGATTTATGAAACACTTAAATTGGTGTTATTGGATGTTGTGCTGTGTGTTTATCATTGCTCTGTTATGTTTTGATTCTGTTCTATAATGCTTTATGCTATACTGTTCCTTGTGTTGTGGAGCTGTTCTGGGTTGCTGGTCTTGTAATGTTTCAAGATATGGTCTGTGATGTTTCATGTTCTCTCTGCAATGCCGTCACTGACGATCATGGAACTTCTATTTTAACTGTTCCTCTTTTATGAGGCAGTTCTCTTCTTACCCAGTACATCATACATAATACTATGAGAAATGACTTCTGCACATATTGTAGTGCACAACATTCTCAAGAATAATTAGTACTTCTGTGAATATATGTTTTTAAGACACCCCATTTGGAATTATCCTGTTGAATATACTTACACTTATCTGGAAATATTTAAACATGAATTTGAAGTGTGCCCGTAGGAATTTTTGTCAATTTAATTTCTTTTATACAGTATTTTTTATAACAGTGCAATTAATCAAAGTATCTTTACAATTCTTGAAGCCTCAACAAATATGTACAGACCTTACTTTGTTCACAGTCACAGTCAGGCTAGAGTTCAAAAGGCCATCCCTAAACTTTTCCAAAAGCTGGAAGCAAACAATTATTGAAAATGCATAGCTAAATGCTTACTTTTATATATCTTTAGCAATGGAAATAATTATAATAATTTGGTAATATGTACTAGTACTTTTGTCTTCATTGGTTTATTAAATCATTTCAATAGTACAGTTTTGGTTCCCTCTAGTGGCCGAATCCATTTATAGCCCCTTAAATTAATGTGCTTAAAATGGTTAATAAGAGTTTTTAATTTTAATTGAATGTAAATAAGAAATATACAAACAAAAACCATTTTTACAAACAAAAATACAAACAAAAACCATTAAAATCCTTGTTAACTTATTTATCCATTTGTCTCTCTTCTCCTGGGCATTATTATGGGGTGGAGTGGGTGGATAACAGAGGGTTTTCTGCCAGACAGCCAGATAGATATTTCTTTTAATTAAGTAATTTCTTTTTAACTGGTAAAATATAAGGCTTTTTACTTAAATAAGTGTGTGCTAACTACCCAACTAAAGGTCATTTGAGTTCAGAGGTCGCAGCCTACTGTAAGTTCTATTTATATTTTAATGTAATGTTCAGCTTGATCATGTGATTAAGCTCAAATTGGGTTATGGGATAGCACAGTGTGTTGCGGATGCTGCCGTAAAAATGGTGTCAAATTCAGAAGGTCATTCAGAGCATTTTTCATCCACTGATTGAGCCTGATTATAGATTTTGGCTGAAATGCAGTAGGCAGCATGCTGCTATTATGAACACAGCCAAGCACTTTTGTTTTATGTCTTAATGGTTTGGTTAATAAGATTTAGAATATCTTGATGGTCATAATAAGTCAAATCATCGACCCAGTCAGTAAACAATCTGCTTCAGTTTCAGTGCAGAATGTGACCCCTCAAATATCAATCGGAAAATGATATTTATAAAATGCATTTATTAGTGATATTTACAGTTGGGAAGAAAGATGAATAAGATGCATCCTCTCACAAACACTTTAGAACAGAGAAGCTGCAAGTGGTTCCACCTGGACAGGTGCACACCTTCCCAAATCGAGCCCCTTTACGAATGGCACACTGCTCACCTGCGTCACACTAAAACAGAATCAGAAAATATAAAATATAAAAATGTATCCCAATACTTTTGTCTATATAGTTCAGCTTATATATACTGTATATCAATAATGACAATATTCATGAATTTAACTTTATAGCTTAAAAACAGACACATACGTATGTGTTGCAAGTGTATATAAGAAAATCATGTGTTCATAAACCTTTGCATGGCAAATGAAAGGATTTAATATTTGTTTACATAAATAAGAGAAAGAAATATTTAGATTTTAAAATATTAAAATCAAATTGCTCACAGAAGAAACCCAGCCTAATCGCTTCTCAGTAGAGGGATTTTGTTTGTTTCTCAGTTTTTCAAGAACTTCCTGAAGAGCTTCAATCTGCAAAATACACAAGATTAAGACTACTGTTAGATCTCAGCTTGCCCAGACAGCACTGTGTATAAAGAAGGAATAAACCTAATGTTGGCCCCTTGTTAAGCGTATACCAGGTTAAGTCTAAAATCACACTTACCAGCTCTTTCTCCTCCTGTGCCTTCATGTCATCTTCCACAGAACGGATCTCGAGCGAATCATCACACTTACCGACCCAGATCAAGACATAGAAGGTGAGCGTAATGAATAGGAGACGTACGTTAATCATGATGCCAGTATGAGGGTCCAGCTCCCTTGATGGTACCAATGTGGTATGAGAATTCAAAGCCCATTTCTGTCTTTTATAATCCTTTAGGTCACATCAATTTAATAAAAAATCAGCAAGAGTTGGCAAGAAAAAAGTGAGGTCAGGACCTCATCTAAACACCTCAGACATGCACTAATTGAGCAAACAGTGACCTGTTAAGCACCAAACTAGGTCAAGTCATATCTCTGGACGTCACAGGCGCGTCTCTGACCCACCAACGTTACATACTGCTATTCAATTCGAACGTCTGTGTGTGCACATAACCCCGCCATGACCAGAACATTTCAAACAGATTCTATTTTTGGCACAATGAGAAACGTTAAGCATATAAGTAATAAGGCCGAAAGTATGTGGACCTATCATAAATAATAGACTATGTGAAGAATTTGAGAAATATTTATTAATGGAAGTCTTGGACATGGAATCTCCACTCAGATCACGATTCGAACCTGGAACTCCAGCACTGTGTGGATGTGTAAATCACTAAAAACAATAAACAATATCATTTTGTAAATAAATTAATTACAAGACATTTTTACCTTTTGTTTTAGAAAAAAAATCTAAACTGGCAACAAGTTATTTATTTGAACATATATGTAATATATCATCCTGACACAGTGTGATATGTGTAAAATATATCAATATTTTATGCAACAGGTGTTAAAATTAGAAAAATTAAAGATATCACTGCAACTGATTAATAATCCAAGGCGTCAATCAGATCTAAGCCTTGAAAAAGACCCACATTATCTGAAGGTGGACGAGGTGGAGAAGGAGGAGGTCGTGCTATGGGAACTTTGAACTCCTTCCACGGTTTGCCGGGACACTTCAGAGATGTGGCATCATTAGTGACAGGCACTTCCATTGCTACAGTGGGTGCATTAGTTGGAGTTGTGTCTGTTTCTTTTGTAGAAGGAACAGTTGTTAGTCGTGTCTCATGGGATTCCTCAGAAGATTCCTTCTTTGAAGGCTTTTTGACATGAAAGTCGTGGACGTTCCTTAAAGGACTCCAGCCCGGAGGACGCCTGCGTATTGTAAACCTCTGAAACAGGAAAATCAAAAGGTAAGAAATATATATATATATATATATATATATATATATATATATATATATATATATATATATATATATATATATATATATATATATATATATATAGTATAGTATAGTATAGTATAGTATAGTATAGTATAGTATATGACTCACTGTAGGCAAAGGACCAGGCAGACAACTGACACTGGTTTCTGGTAATTCATGTCTCCATGGAGCCACATCCACAGTTGAGTTGCAGTTGATATGTACCTACGCATACATTAAGAATAATATACTATATAAGAATAATATGGAACAAAGATTGGCACATCAAAAAAATAATCTCTTTTAAAACAGAAACAGAAGCTTTTGAACACCTCCACACATATTCCCCACTTCTGCAATATTGCTATTCTCACTGGCAAACCTTCCCTTCCCTCCCTAATTTATAAAAAGTTCACATCCATGCCTGACAGGTGGTAAGGTTCAAATTTTATAAAAGACCTATTCTGATTGTAGCTAAAGGGTTCTGTTTTGACTTTATCACTCCACACCTCTTGTTATCTAAACTCTGGTTCATTGAACACGTGTTGTAGTGTACTTTAAATGTTTTTATTATTTGAAAAAGTTTTTATTAATGTTGCAGATAAGGAATTATAATAATAAACAATAGTCTGTGTATCACACACCTTGTTATCGTTGTCGAAGTGGCAGTCATCAGTTAGTTCCTTGTAGTCAGCTTTGCTGCAGTTACTTTTCTGCATATCAAAGCGAAGCTTATATCTAAATCCAGCAATCACCTACACAAACACATATCCATATGACGGGTTTCACCAAGAAATGACAAATAAAAGGATTTTTAATGTTTTGATTCAGTCACAAAGTTAACAAAGTAACAGCTGAAATATTTAGCTTGTATTTTCTGCTAATTTTTCCATTTACTTAATAATATCTCGGTGCCTCCAGCAGATCCAGGCTTCATTGCTTTACTCGGTTCATCTGTTACCTCATTCATTATTCACAACATTGCATTTACTAATAACTAAACTAATTAGTGAATAGGTATCTGGCAAAGAAAAGACTCTTTTAAACACTACATTAAACACTGATTTATAAATTGCACTAGAGCTTTATCATGATTTTTCTCTTGCATAAAAAAACTAACAAACAACTTCCACTGGAATATAATTCGCAATCAAGTAAAAAACAAGATCATTTATGACTATAAGATATAGAATATGATCCAAATATTACAACATTTAAATCACCACTACATGTCGCTGTGTGGTGTACATCTTAACACACTACAAAGTGCAAAGTGTATTTGTAACAGGGTGTGATTTTATGCAGCTGCTGTCTAAATGCTACAATTGTATGTGGTTTCAATGCTTCTGAAAAAACTGTTTAAGTAAAACCGCATGTGTAAAACTGTCAACTGTGCATTCAGACCCTTCTTCCTTCAGTTTTCTAGTAAGAATTCGTCATTATAACTGCTATGTTGTGCACAAGCCAGTCTAAGTATGTATGGTTTTATTCATTTATTTAAAAAATGTATTATCATTATTATTAGTAGTAAAAATAGTAGTTTTAGTATAATAATTGGGATTTTATGTAGTATCAATGGAAGGAGTAATGTAACGTTTAAAACCCATAAAAACAGGTTTTAGGACAGTGGTTGCTGCTGCTTTCACCTGTCTTGTAGCCTCCACAAATGAATCGAGGAGGAAGTGATGTGTGTCATCATTCATTGCATTAGCTGTTAATACGGAGTAGGTCAGAGACTCCATTAAGTCAACACTCTCCACATCTATCTTCTCTGGGCAGCCAAGACAAGGGGGTCGCTGCTCAGGTTTAACTGCAGGATCCACTGAGAAAAAGAGAAAATATAAATAAAATCCCATGTTATTTATACACCATATGGTCAGATGATACGGTCAGTGATAGTTGTTTAAACCTGGTATTTGTAATGGTCAAGAGTGAGATTTACTAATGTCATAATGGTTGACATTGTGCAACAATAAGTAACCTGTTCACATACCTGAACACAGATGTGAGACAATCAGGACAGTGTCAGTCAGCAGTGCCTTAGCATGACAATGTCTGAGCACCTAGGTTAAAATTACAAAGTTACAAGTACTCTGTTTTAAGGACAAATTTAATAAAACTGAAACCCAGTAATCCACACCTTAGAGGCGTCCTGCAGGTAATTACATTCTTTCCAGTTCTTTTCTTCTCCTGCGGCACATTCGGTCTCTCTTGCAGTAAAATCAACTAATACACTATGTTCTGATTCATTTTTGGCCTGACAAGAGGAAAACACACAAGTACATGTAATATATAGACATATATAATAATCTAACTACTATATTTGTTATAACAATCCCACCTTGGAAGCCTTGTGTATTTGATACAAAGCCAGCTGAGGTCCATCTATTAACTCCTTATTATATGCAGAAAGGGCTGAATCCACAACGTCTCCAACATTTTTGTCATCACACTCAAGCTCGATCTCCTTGTCCCCTTGTGCTCCCGAGCAAAATAGCCATGTTAAGGCCAATGTCACCCAAAGTCCGTGTGCGTGCATCCTTCCAGGCCTAGAGCATGCCTTTTTCTGGCTATATCAGAGCTACAGAGCTTTAGTCGAAGTCCACCAGCCTAAATAAATCCCACTGAGCTACTATGATGCGACCATTTGCTCAGGATACAACACAAATGTTTACTCACTCCAGCCTGAGTGTATCTGTCTCTAACATCAATCAATACCTTTATGTGGGTTCAGAGTGCGGACCCACACGGATAAGTGTGCACGTAGCCTAAGGCGATTATGTTGATTAAAGGATTTTAAGATCCAAATCTTGCAAAGTATGAACATTCCAAATATTCTTTTTATCCACCCATTATTATTATTATTATTATTATTATTATTATTATTATTATTATTATTATTATTATGACTTAGTGATTAGCATGTTCACCTCTCAGTGCTGGAGATCAAGGTTCGAAGCCTGATCTGGTTGGAGGTTCCATGTTCTCTCCGTGTCAACGTGAATTTATGCATTTAAAAGTGTTACACACTTGACTTATAAATGTTTATTTTTAATCGTATTGCTTATGGTTCTGATGAATGTTTATTACAATGATTCATATACATGGTAAGATTCTCCTGAATATCCCACATGATGTTTACAGTCTATTGACTCAGAGTCACAGTTCAGAGTTCAGCATAGAGAAAATGTCAACATCACAAATTTTTTTTTGTCTGAATGACTTCTGATTCATACATACAGTACATTTGTGCAAAATCTTCATAAAATAAGATACTGTAGAACACAAAGATAAAACTTGATATTCTCTTTCTGCAGCTAAACAGAAGAAGGCAGTTCAGTTTTGCCTAAAGACTTTGGAAAAGTAAACAGTATCTAGAATGCACAGCTTTTCTAATCGCATTGACAAATGCCAGCAGTGTGTAATTAAGGACACTACTCTTTGGCCTTGTCTACCTTCGACCCTGAATGCCCCCAGCTGTGGAATTCTACCAGCCTGATTCTTGGAACTGATTTTGTTTTGCAACCCCATCTTGTTTCAGATTTTACAATAGAGTTTAAATATAATATTCACTGATGTTTCAATCATTTTGTGAATCGTGTAACGGGGGTAAACTGCTATGTCCTGGCTAAACCGCTGGTATTAGCTCAACAAATTTTCTACAGATTGCATGAACAACCAAGTTCCATAACATACTGTTAAAATCATACTCCTACTTTTAAATCTTAACCACTTTGAGCTTCAAAAATGCTAGTGAAAAATGTCAATCTTCTTTTTTTTATCAGTTGTATATTTAGTTATTATCATGTCTACTAGCCCCATCCTCATTAGGGTTGCAGAGGGATGCTGAAGCCTATGACAGCAGGAGTGCTCAAAAGGTGGAGAATATCTCTGGTTTAGCACAGAGCGGGAAAACTGAAACATATTCACACGCACAAGTAATTTAATTTACCTTTAATTCACTGACTTATTATTTTTTTTTGACTGTGAGAGAAAACATTTGCAGTTAGCAGAAATCTCTTTTCCTTGAGACCTGTATTTTGTGTTTAAGATGTGCTTCATACTAATAACATTTCACACTAATTGTGTTTTTCTTAAATTTAAACTTTAAAAAAGAAAATCTAAATAAATAAAGTAGTTAATTGTTAACCATTGTTGTTTGTATCACTTACAATTAACCACATCTGTAGTAAGACTAACATACTGGTTAAAAAGATGCTTCTAATGTGAAAAATGGTTTATCATAAGGGAAGTGTGTGGTGCAGTAGTGGGTGGTAGGAGGATGAGTTTGCACGAGTGCAGACAGTATGAGAGAGAATGTTAGTGAGTGTGAGCTGATGTTTGAACAATAGTTTTCACTCTGTAATGTGATTTTAGAAAAAAACAGAACTATCCCACTGATGGTAACATCGCCCCATTGAGTCTCACACATAGAGCTACAGCCATGAATCTAAATCTTTCACAAAGAGAACTGCTGTCTGAGATAAACATAAAAAATCAAGAATAAATGCAGTTATAAACATACAAGTATGAAATGGAGTACATTATAATTTGCAATATTAATATGTTAAGAAGACTTTACGCAGCACAGGTGTGATGGCTCTCAACTCGGAATCTTACATGGCCATTTCTGATGAGAAAATAGGAAATAAAAAAATAAAACAAAAACACAAAGAAAGTAACAGAACTTAAACTTTGCAAATTCAATAAACAAATAAACTATTTAAAAGTGAACACGCATGTTAACACATTTAACCCCGGCAAAATGAACAGGTTCAATAAGGATGCAAAAAATTTGGCAACCTTTCAAAATGAAAAATAAAACCATTACTCAATAAACAAAGTATTGTTGAGGTTTAGGATACAAATCTAACTGTCAATAACAAGAAGCTTCAACTGGACAACATTAGGATATTTGGGTAGAACAATTAAATCCACCTAAATTATAAATCTTGAAGAACAACGAGAACTTGTGCGATAAAGATAAAGCAGATGTTTTTTTTTTACTCTCAGAGCCTCAACTCTCCTGTTATGCTTTTTTTTTACAAAATTAAGGGGTAGTTAAATATTCAGTTAAACATTTGTAAAGTACTACTAAGGTTTTAAAAGGTTTGGTTGGCAATGAACCTTTAAGTTGTGTTAAAATTAGGCATTAGCAAAAATAACTAAAGTTTACCATGTTTTAATGGATCTCAGCTCATGGATCTCAATTTATGAACATAATTATTATAATATTATTATAATTATAATAAATAAAATATAATATTTTAACACTGTTAATTTGGACTTTATTATAAATAACATATTGTATTTCCATATAGCATTTGGTAAACTTTTACACAGTTACACAGAAAAGGGTTCTCTCTGGTTTTCTGCGATGTTGGTCAAAACCACAAAGTCCCTCCTACAGAAGATGAAGCTTCAAAAGTGTTGCATGTGGCCTGAACGCTCATAGATCTATGACTTAGTGCAGCAACACTTCTCAAAATGAATGATGCAAGATGGGTTATTACTCAGTTTCTCATCGTTGCTGCCTTCGTCCTCTTCGGTAAGTTTCATTTTTATTTTGTATATTCTCTGGTCATTTGTAGTTGAAAATTACTTTTTATCTTTTTATACTCTCTTTATATATGTCCTTATATACCGTTAATATGGTTTGATTGACTTCAGTTAAAACACTGCAGCCAGAGAACCAACAACATACATAAATTGCTGCACTTCTTACTCTTTACACAAGAAATGACACCAGTAAGTTGTAAGTTGTACGTCACTTCGGGTAAAATGTCTTTTAAATGACTAAATGTAAAATGAAATGTAACAGTAAATAAATTGGTGTAGGTAGTAACATCATTATATTGTTTAGCTTCCTTTTAGACAATAACACAATAGAGCTTTTTTTATTATGAAATTTTAACATTTGGCACATTCATCTTATTTTTATAAGGCATCAATATGTTCACATAAATTTGTTTTCATAACAACAATTTACTTTTATTTATGATGGTATTTTTGTCAATGTTATTATATAAAGTGGGGATATAATTGGGAGCAAGTCAGGGCAAGCCAGGGTCCTGGGTAGGATCTCTACGCATTATGCAATTGTCGTTTCTGTGTGGAGTTTTCATGTTCTTCTCATATCTAAATGAATTCTTCCATTTCCATGAACTCACAAAAACCTCCAAACTAAACTAAATTTACTAAAGGTGTAGAAGTGTGCTTGAATTAGTGCCCTGCCCTGCCCTGAATGCCTTTCTCCTCATAAGCACTGGGAATGATTCAGCATCCCCCAGATCAGAGTAACTGGATTAGGCATTAAAGTTAGTAACAAAGATGCAATTATGATTTGCTTTTTGATAACAGTTGATAAAGAGAGGACTAATACAACAGGTCTGTGCATTTGTGCAAATGATTTTCACAAAGGATGTCCAACAAGCTCAAATAGATGTAACAAAATTTTATAATATTAGTGGACCCTTTTTGAGTCATGGTAATATTATGGATAATGTTTCTCAATTTGTGGCTTTTAATGCTGGTTTTATTACATCTGCTCTTGTAGGGTATTTCTTTGGATTGTCATTATTATTATTATTATTATTATTATTATTATTATTATTATTATTATTATTGTCATTTATATTCAAAACACAACAATAAATGCATATGAGTAGAAGTTAAAACAGTAAGTAAACATGAATGTAAAACCTTGTCTTGGTTTTGTGCCCACAGGAAGGGGTGAGGCTTTTAAAACCAACGAGTCTTTGCCTTCAGAACTCCCATATATCTGGAAAGAAAGTAAAGAGGGGTTGTTAAATGTGTCAATAAAACCAAGCCTTCCAACCCAAAGAGAGCAAGCCAGTGATCTCCAACTACACCATTAAGAGCTCGGGCAAAGTGTGCGTGAGGGCAAGACTTGGTGTGGTCTACATAGTGAAAGACAGCACGGTAACGTTTTAGCACCTTTTTTTCTCTCAGCATTTACAAACACGAAGTGAGGACAGAGCTAACAGTCAGTTCACAACTGAAGGAGGAAGAACCACACAAAACTGAACATTAGCCATCAACTTGTTCAATCGTTAAAAACTCATCAAATCTAAGGGAATAAATTATTCTATTAACTAATTTAATGTTATTTTATTAGTTTCTATTCATTTTACTTAAACAGTTGTAAAAATCTTACAAATCTAAGTCACTGCAATCGTTAATTTTGATGACATGGTGGCCTAGAGAGTAGCCTCACCACTAATGATTCCCAGGATTTACTTTCTGTGTGGTGTTTGTATGTTCTCCAAATGTTGCTTTTAGTTGTCACTATTTCACAGTCAAAAGATATGTTAATAAAGGTAAAAATACCAAACTGCCTCTAAGTGTACATGACTAAGCAAATCTGTTGGTCTGCCCTGTGATGGACCAGCAACGTGTCCATGGGATTTACCTACTTTAACTGGAATAGCAAATTGCTGGTATAGCAGAACATCAATTTTATGTGCTTTTACAACTCTTAGGTTTGTAATATGCAGTGGCAAGCCATGCATTTCACACCTACTTCAGTACTGCTCCATCTATATCAATCCATCCATCCATCCATCATCTCTCGCTTTATCCTCTACTAGGGTTGCGGGGGGGTTCCCTATGCCAATCCAGGGGAGAACGTGTCGGGCGCTGGGCAGACACACCCAAGACAGGGTGCCAATCTATCACTGGGCACACACTCACTCTTACAGACATAAACAAACACTCTATATAGAACAATTTGGAGAATTCAATTGACCTTGATCCATGTTTTTGGACTGTGGGAGGAAACCGGAGAACCTGGAGGAGACCCACACAGACACGGGGAGAACATGGAAACTCCACCCAGATTGGGATTCGAACCGGGAATCCCTAGCGCTGAGAGGCGAACGTGCTAACCACTAAGCCACCGTGCCGCACCATGTATTAAACAGCTTGTTAAAAAACATTAAAGATCATATGCAAATGATGTATCATGTTCATTCCTTAAATGTTTTGACTTTATTTTCTTATTATTTAAAAGACGATGTTTTTCAACCTGGATCCAAAGACCACTATGGTGTCGGGATATTGCAGCAGGCAAATTGCTGTTCTTTCACTTGTTTTTGATGGAGGAAATCTACAGTTCACCTTTAATAAGGTATCAAATTAAAATACTGTTTGTTAAAGTTGTTTGTTATTATTTTAATAATGTTTTTTGTTAACTTTTTGGATAAATGCAGAATGGCAGTGTGTCATACGTCAATTCACTAAGTGCCTTTCTGGAGCCACAACCAACCTGCAAGGGCTGTAAAAGTACGACTGCATCCACATCCATCTCACACATAGAGCACATGTTTTATTAAATCCATTAATTCATTTATGATCTTCTGCTTAATCCTCTACTAGGATCGGAGGGGGGGGGGGATACATTTTTTTTGTTTATACAAAACTAAGAAGTAAATAATTAAAACTTATATTCATGCAGTTGTTTAGAGATCATGTTATATTCTTAGTATGAATATCTGGTGAATAAATAATAAAATATATGACATTATTTATATTTCATGGTTTTAGCTTGTTATTTTGTTTTTATTTGTATAACAGTATGAATTAATTGTTATACAGGAATTATACCAAAATGGTTCTATTCAGAACCTTCTACATTGCCCATTCACCCTATTGTTGGACTTTTCCAAATAGATATTTAATAATAAACATTAAATAAATCACATGGTTGTTTTGTAAAATAAAAATGTAAGTATTTTAGAAATTGTTAAAGTTTTTTAGGGTTCACATTTGCTTTTTCTTTCCTCTGCAGGTAAACGTTATTCTGGGACTTTAAACAGCAAAATGCTCTTTAAAGCTACCAATGATCAAAGCTTTAGGTGCAAATCAACTACATCCCTAAAACTCTCTGAAAATCTGAAAATTAAGATTGTTCCTCTGCACATTCAAGCCTTCAACCTTCCCAATGGCAGATTTGGCAAAGGTGATTAAATATCTGTCATCACAAATAAAGCAACTTCTGAACTTACAATGTATGTAGATAGTAAAACCTCTGACCTAATATACCCTGGAAAGCAACTGGTTATAATTATCTCTGTGGCTTTTGTGCCTTAAAGCAAAATGGTCATGGGTAAAATTTATGAGCTTATTTAAGGTGGTATATTCTACCAATACTAGTGTATCTTTGTGTTTCCTTGGCTTCTGCTTAATAAACACTGATATAAGCAAGATAAGCAAATAGAAATAATTAATGTCAACTTATTAACAATGAAACATTTATTAATGCTTAATCATTGTCAGAAACATTCTAATATAATTTAAAATTAAATCATAAAAAACTGTAACTAAAAATAGGGATAACATGGTACAATAATCAATTAGAACAGTAGTGTTTGCATAGGTTGTAGACGTGTCTTAAAAGATTCACGTGTTTTGTAAATGTTCACAACATTTCTGAGCAAAAGAAACAAAGACAGAAGAGATCAGTGGAAAGAATTAATTTTAACCAAGAATCGGGTCAAATGCAACCAATCATGGTTGAAACTTATACTGTATTACAATGAAAATTCTACATATACACTTTTAGGATTAAAAATAGGAATATTGATGTATTCAAATGTTTTTAGCATGTACAGGTTAATCAGTCATCATCTTTTAATACTACCAATGCCTATTATTCTAAATATTGTTTTGTAAAAAGTTTTTGTAATAATTGTATTATTTTCGCCATTCTAGAGGTTGAATGTTGGACAGACTACTTGAAGCGGATTGTGCCTATTGTGGTGGGTGCAGTGGTGGTAGGTGCAGTCCTCATCGCTGTTTTAGTGTTCGTACTGATGCGTGAGCGCCGTGGTCAGGGCTACGAACAGCTTTAAGTATGGTACTGTGTGTATTAAACCTGCATTACAACATAAACATGCTCAGAGAGTGTTTACAAAACAGAATGTGGCCAAACCTGTCTGAACACCTGACCATTACTAATAGTAAATGAACTTATTAATGTCCAATACTAAAAGGATGGTATAAGCATAGACTTTCCTCTACTTTACATTTTTCCAAAAGATCAGTGTTTTTAAGGCGTTATTCTTCAGGTCAGAGACTGATGACATATAAGGAGGTTTGGCTCATCATCTCTAAGCCAGATAAAGGTTAGGGTTGTATACTGGCTACTTGGACTTCCTCTAGCACCCTCATAAAACTGTATTTAAGAACCAAGCATTGATCACAACAGCAGTTATTGTAAAACTGATGGAACAATGAAATGGTTAAAATGTGCTTGTGCAAAATGAGAAACTTTATCCTGCACTTAAATAAAAAAAAAAAGTTTAGATATTTTCGGCCACATTGCACGCGCACACGCACACATGCACACACGCACACACACTCACAAATGCACACACACACACACACTCTAATGTGTGTGTAAACTTCTTCACCTGTCAGGAAGCTAAAATGGTCTATATGTTGGCAGTTGTTAACTGTGTTAAACTAAAATGTTTTAGTTTTTATAAAAATGTGTTTTTTTATTTTTTATATGTGACATTAAGGTACATAATAATAACTATGAATTATATTTTACAAATATTAGAAATAATAAACAACTATTAAGAAGTTTTACAACAACTGTTGTAAAAATGAAACAATGTAGTAAACATATCAAAGTAAGTGAGGAAAAATTTGAAGTTTAGAAATCACAGTTTAGCATTTATAAATATTTCATTCATAAACATGTTAATTGTAGCATAACAGCTGTGACAAATAAATAAGTGAATACAATATTTGCCTCATTGGACTGTAAAAGAAAATCATCACAAATGTATTTTTAAAACAGAGCTGTCTTTTGTTTGTGCTGATTTTTATTTTATTTCTCTCTTAAGATTTATTGTAAAAAATGTAATTGATTTTTATAAATCATGTATAAGTTTAAATTGAATAATTATTTGCAGAATGTTCTTCAATAAAATTATTGTTTAATGTATCTGGGTCTCTAATTTTATGACATGGTAATTACTAGGGTCGTTGGGGGGGGGGCTGGTCAAATCAGTCGATTCTATAGAATACATTTTTTTGTTTATACATTTACATTTACATTTGGTTATTTAGCGGACGCATTTATCCAAAGCGAGCACAGGGTTGGCTGCAGCATCTCTGGAGCAATGAGGGTTAAGGGTCTTGCTCAATAACCCACACTGGTAACTTCAGTGGACCTGGGATTTGAACCCCCAACCTTCAGCTTGATATCCCAACACCCTCACCACTGAGCTACCACTCCCATTATACAAAACTAAAAAGCAAATAATTAAAACTTATATTCATGCAGTTGTTTCCATGTTCTCCGGTTTCCACCCACAGTCCAAAAACATGGATTCGTGGTGAAATTATTGCTCTCAATTGATGTGTGTGTGTGTGTAAGTAATTGTGAGCTCTCCCCTGGATGGGCATCGGACACCCTCCC
Source organism: Corydoras sp. C115 (assembly GCA_019802505.1). Classification (NCBI taxonomy): domain Eukaryota; kingdom Metazoa; phylum Chordata; class Actinopteri; order Siluriformes; family Callichthyidae; genus Corydoras; species Corydoras sp. C115. The sequence continues at coordinate 151,220 of JAFMOC010000020.1, forward strand.
CCCCACGACCCTAGTAGCGGATTACACTGAAGATAATAATAATAATAATAATAATAATAATCATAATAATAATAATCATAATAATAATACAAATGCGGCGGCATGGTGGCTTAGTGGTTAGCACGTTCGCCTCTCAGCGCTAGGGATTCCCAGTTCGAATCCCCATCTGGGTGGAGTTTCCATGTTCTCCCCGTGTCTGCGTGGGTTTCCTCCGGGTTCTCTGGTTTCCTCCCACAGTCCAAAAACATGGATCAAGTCAATTGAATTCTCCAAATTGACCCATATAGAGTGTGTCTGTGTGAGTGATTGTGTGCCCAGCGATGGATTGGTGCCCTGTCCTGGGTGTATCTGCCCAGCGCCTGAGACGTTCTCCCCTGGATGGGCATGGGGAACCCCACCGCGACCCTAATAGAGGATAAAGCGGGAGATAATGAATGAATGAATGAATACAAATGCGGCGGCACGGTGGCTTAGTGGTTAGCATGTTCGCCTCTCAGCACTAGGGATTCCCGGTTCGAATCCCCATCTGGGTGGAGTTTCCATGTTCTCCCCGTGTCTGCGTGGGTTTCCTCCGGGTTCTCCGGTTTCCTCCCACAGTCCAAAAACATGGATCAAGTCAATTGAATTCTCCAAATTGCCCCAAATAGAGAGTGTCTGTGTGAGTGTGTGCCCAGCGATGGATTGGTGCCCTGTCCTGGGTCTATCTGCCCAGCGCCCGAGACGTTCTCCCCTGGATGGGCATGGGGAACCCCACCGCGACCCTAATAGAGGATAAAGTGGGAGATAATGAATGAATGAATAATACAAATGCGCTACTTTTTATTATTAAGTAATAATCTATTTATTGACTTCCCACACTACTAGGTGTACACTATTAAGTGCACTTCCTTACACTCCACTACGTTTTGGATGTCGGTCACTGAAGTCGCCTTTAAAGCTCGGGGATTTGATTGGTCCATAGAACTACGGTGTCCCATTAGAATCAGGTCGTTCGTTAGGAGTTCAAACGCTGCCTATCTACGCTAACTAGTTGGTATTAGAGTGTGTGTTGTTTGCAGTGCGGTGCGGTGCAAAGGTTTAATACAGTTTAACCTGGTAACGTTCAGCGGCTGGAATGAGCAGCTAGTGGAGTTAGTCGGAGCAGCAGTTAAAGGCGGAGGTGAATTAGCTGTAGCGCGTTAGCTGAGGACGATGGCTGGTGTTCTGAAGGTGCCGCTCAGTCGGACTGTCAGAGCACAGCTACAGTGAGTGCTCATCTGCCTGCAAACTTTAAAACTCTGCTGCATTATGTCTGATATTCAGTTTCTCCCACAGGATTCTGCACCAGCGTTAAAGATACCGATGACATTAAGAAACCGCACAGAATAAACCCTCACCCTGTCATAACTGTGACCTTTTACTTTTCGTTACTGACTCTGTATGATTTACTCGGTTTTATTTCAGTTAAGCCTGCAGCAAACCCGCGGTCAGAAAGTAGTTTACAAGGTTAAGATTAAGAGAATGCAAAAGTTATTTAAAGATGAGCTTTTTATATCTCAATGAAACTAATCAAGGCATAACCCCCCCAGAATTTTCCAACCCCCCCCCCCCCTCCAACTTTTCATTCATTCATTATCTTCCGCTTTATCCTCTATTAGGGTCGCGGTGGGGTTCCCCATGCCCATCCAGGGGAGAACGTCTCGGGCGCTGGGCAGATACACCCAGGACAGGGCGCCAATCCAGCGCTGGGTACACACTCACTCACACAAACACACTCTATATGGGGCAATTTAGAGAACTCAATTAGCTTGATCCATGTTTTTGGACTGTGGGAGGAAACCGGAGAACCCGGAGGAAACCCACACGGACACAGGGAGAACATGGAAACTCCACCCAGATGGGGATTCGAACCGGGAATCCCTAGCGCTGAGAGGCGAACGTGCTAACCACTAAGCCACCGTGCCGCCCCCCTCCAACTTATTTATGATTTTTTTTTCATTGACAGTTACAAAGTAGCACAGTTTGTTACAAAATCTTCTACGACTTCTAAGATTTGAGATGTTTGACTTCTAGATGTTTGAGTTCTAGAGCGACTGAATGTGGAAGAATCCATACAGTTCATACTTCAAGTATTTATTGCCCAGCTTGTGTGTTTCGTTCTGATTTTATTTTGGCTGTAATTAAAAATCAATTGTATCATATTTGAAATCGGGCGGCACGGTGACTTAGTGGTTAGCACGTTCGCCTCTCAGCGCTAGGGATTCCCGGTTCGAATCCCCATCTGGGTGGAGTTTCCATGTTCTCCCCGTGTCTGCGTAGGTTTCCTCCGGGTTCTCCAGTTTCTTCCCACAGTCCAAAAACATGGGTCAAGTCAATTGAATTCTCAAAATTGCCCCATATAGAGTGTGTCTGTGCCCAGCGATGGATTGGCGCCCTGTCCTGGGTGTATCTGCCCAGCGCCCGAGACGTTCTCCCCTGGATGGGCATGGGGAACCCCACCGCGACCCCAATAGAGGATAAAGCGGGAGATAATGAATGAATGAATGAATGAGTTTAAGCCACGAATCTTAAGACACTTAAAGAGAAATTTGAAGAAATGCTTTTCATAACTCGAACTTGTTGACTTTGTTTTGTTGACTTTCCTGCTTCATAATTATGTTACTTTTGTAACTAACCTCCAAACATGAATCAATTGATTTTAAATGTCTATATATGTGCTGGAGGAATTTGGATTTAAACTTGATTTAGATTTTTCACCTACTGATTTGTGACTTTTCTTTTCTTATTTATAGGAAGCTATTATGGACCAAAGGATGTTGCAGACATGCCTCAGTGGGTAGGTGAAAGTCCCAACAATACCCCATCAATCTGAAATTGGGCTGGTGGATGACCCTCATTACTGCACTGACATGGATGTGGTGATGTGTTAATGTTTTTAAACATTGTGGCCACTTACAGTGCATTTTGTTTGGCAAATTTACTTTACTAGTGTGTTTGTCATCCTCTCGTTCTTCATTATTGGTCACATTGCTTCGGATGCAGTACAGCAGGGTGCATGTCTGATTGATTAGTGGAGGTCCTGATAATTAAAAAACATAATAAACAAAATAAACTAACAACATGTACAGAGAAACAGGTAAACTACTCTCTGTGATTATACAACATCCATCTGTATGCTAAGAGAAACCAAATAAGTGCACTTAATAAACTGGCAGATAAGTGCACTTCTAGAAAAAAACATTTCTAGGTTTTTCATGGTGAAATATTTATTCTCTTCTTTATATTTATCCGGACATTTTATTTTGCATTTGGGGTTAATAAGAATTAATATTAGATTAAAAAAGCAGGTCTGATTTACTGTCATGATCTATAACAGAACCCGGGGCACTTAGAATATTAGTTTTTTTTTGTAACATAAAACATAAGTTACAACAATAAAGCTTTTCCATTACAGGGAGAATAGAAAAGGTCCTAATCGCCAACCGTGGGGAAATTGCTTGCAGAGTGATGCGTACAGCAAAAAAGATGGGTGTGCGCTCCGTGGCTGTGTACAGTGATGCTGACCAGCACTCCATGCACGTGGCCATGGTGAGAAACCCAGCCGTTGGGCCTTCCTCTTTACAAATGTTGACATGTTAACACATTCTCATCGGTGTTACAAAATAAAGTGTGGAACTGCTTTGTGTCTCAATGCTTTCATTTTGCAAATAATTGTAAATGTGTTTATAATCATGTAATGAAATGAATTCCTGTTTCTTTGTCCTGGTTGAACTACAGGCTGATGAGGCCTATCACATAGGAGCAGCACCATCACAACAGAGTTACTTATGCATGGAAAAGGTTCTTGATGTTGCCAAGAAATCCTCGGCCCAGGTACACCTCAGATCTCCCAAATACAGTTGATTAAACAATAGATTTTAATTTTTTCAAACTGCTGATTCATTTAGATCATAGAGACAGTCAGCCAACTTTTGGGCAGGATTGATATTTTAAAATAACATGCACTGTATCTGCAAGAGGTGTCTGGTTCCCAATTCATTAGTTATAACAGTGACACTGAAGACATGACTAAAATCATTTAAAACTATATGTGCCCAAAAAACATGCAGAATGATATGGTTTAAAAAGCACATAATGAGTGGCAAAATAATAAGCTTTTAATTACTGGCCTTTAATCACTGATTCAGGCAATCCACCCCGGGTATGGCTTCCTCTCAGAGAACACAGAGTTTGCAGAACTGTGCAAACAGAAAGGCATCATTTTCATTGGGCCTCCGTCCTCAGCTATTCGTGACATGGGAATAAAGAGGTAAAAATGACAAACTTTTTACTTCTATGTACTGTTTTAAATGCTAGAATATTTTTAATTTCCTGTTTTTTTTATTCACAGTACATCAAAACACATTATGTCCGCTGCTGGCGTGCCCATCATTGAGGGTTACCATGGAGAGGACCAATCAGATGAGAGGCTTCAAGCTGAAGCTGCCAGAATTGGCTATCCAGTTATGATCAAAGCTGTACGAGGTGGAGGAGGAAAGGTGATGAAACCTATCAAACTTTAGAGTTAAACATTTGTAAAAGTCTCTCGTGTTGTTCGAATATGGACTAAACTCCTAAAATAAAAAGGGCTTTGTGAAGATTTAAGACAGTTAAAGTCTTATGTGAATGTTCACATCTGGTTCAACATTTCTTTGCCTTTTTCATTTGAAAATTAGCTACATCATTTGCAGAAATAAAACTTTTTCCCAACACTTTAGCAAATTCACACACCCATTCACATAAAGGGGCAATTTAACATTACATTTACATTTGGTCATTTAGCAGACGCTTTTATCCAAAGTGACTTACAAGTATCCCAACTTGCGGGCAAGAACACAGGGTTCAGCATCCCTGGAGCAATGAGGGTTAAGGGTCTTGTTCTAGGACGCACTTTAGTCTTTAACTTTAGTGGACCTGGGATTTGAACCCCCAAACTTTAGGTTGATTGCACAAACACCCTAACCACTGAACTATAATGTTTCTGGATTGTTGTGGAAAACTGGACTGCTCAGAGGAAACATGTTTCAGTCTGCAATGTAGTGAACAGGGTTTATTTATAAAGGCTGTCGGATTTGGAAATAGTTAGGTTTGGATATGACGTGGTGAGAATTAGTTTTATTAACCTGTATCTGCTCGTGCAGGGGATGCGAATAGCCCTCACTGAAACAGAGTTTCACGAGCAGCTGGAGTCTGCGAGAAGAGAAGCACGTAAATCCTTTAATGATGATGTCATGCTGGTGGAGAAGTTTGTGGAGAACCCTAGGTATGTGAACTAGTAAAAAGTAAAAACTTTCCAAATTGTATTAGTCATATTTTGATAGTAACTTGGGTTTTGGCATGATCTTAGTGCTGCTTGTGTGTTTGTGTAGGCACGTGGAGGTGCAGGTGTTTGGAGATCAGCATGGTGATGCAGTGTATCTTTTTGAGCGAGACTGCAGTGTGCAGAGGAGACATCAGAAGATCATAGAGGAAGCACCAGGGGTGACTAAGATTATATTTTTATTTATTAATTATTATATTTTAATCTGCGGCTCTGACTGTAAACAGGGATCTACAGCAAGCCATGAAAAAAATCCCTAACAAAAAAATGGAACTTTGAGAGGAAGCATACCCAACATGCAAACCCTGTCCTGTTTTTAGTGAGTCTATAAACAACAAAAAGATCAATAATAGCTCATTTACAGTATATTAGAAGTGTTCTTAAAAAAAAAAAAAACTAATTTAAATTGACTGTAGGTTTTAGTTTGACGGTATTATAGTCACTGCAGCAGTTGGGGGAGGGTCTGTGATGTTCCTGTAGTTATAGATTTATAGAATCCTTTAAGATTATATATATATTAAGCAGTTTAATTTAAATTTTGATGGATATTTCTGTGACCTGCTTAAACTACAGCTGTACTACACATAGCTGATGGCACAGGGTTGGTAAAAACTCTGGTAAAAAGAAGAGGTAAAAATGACTGACCTACAAGAGTAACCGTTTAAAGACTTCTCAATCTTAATGATATAAAAATGTACCAAGGTGAAACCTGTCAATGATGCATTTCCTATGAGACATTTCCTTTGGTTACCATCACTTGCTCACAGATCATTGTGTGTCTGTGTGTATGCATGCACATGCCTGTGTGTGTGAAACAGCCCGGTATCAGTCCTGAAGTGAGACGGAAACTTGGAGAGGCTGCTGTCCGAGCAGCTAAAGCAGTCAGTTATGTTGGAGCAGGTAAGACCACCCCCTCCCCCAGTTTAATAAACTGTTCATGACATATAATATTGTACCATTGTGCATCCCCAATGTCCTGTGAAAAGGTATGATGACACAATTTAGGTGGATGGTGATCCTTAACAACATCCTACATCCTACTTTGGCTCTATTAAGAGGGGTTTTATTTACATCTAATTTATATTATTATGTTATAATATTTGTCTTAGTGTAAAAAACGCAAAGGCCACATTCACATGATGTTTAAAGCCAAGCAGTTGATTTAGCTTTCTGAATTGTGTGTGTGTGTGTGTGAGAGAGAGAGAGAGAAAAGAAAAGAGCTATCTTGAGAGAGACTATTCACAATGTGTTGTAATGAGACCAGGACGTAAAAGTGGATATGTGTCATAGGTTTTAACAATCTGCATTTAATTCTTCTTTAAATTTAAACATCGACCCTGCAAGTCTTTACTTTATGAATATGGATATATATTAAACAAATAGATACTATAAGAAAATACTTTTGAGCTCAAGTATACTAAATTATACATTACATTTATAACTGCATAAAATTTTTACATTAATCTTTGGTAGTACACATTTTTTAGTAATTGGTTATTTAACAAAAATAAAAGGTATTGGTTTTGAATATTAGCTAATATATATATATATATATATATATATATATATATATATATATATATATATATATATATATATATATATATATATATATATATATATATATTTTTTTTTTTTATTGTATTAATAATAATTTAATAATAAAAATAAACAAAATAAACCAGATGCATCCTGCAATTTTGAAGTAAAAAACAGACAGCCTTCCAGTCCGGACCTTTTTTCCATCTTTGGAACTGACTTTTACTGATTTTTATTTTTAATTCAGGACTTCGATTATGTCTTTACATTAATTCAAACAAGCCCTTGAGGTAGCAACAATTATGTATTTTGACATTCTGAAGGTTATGTCCATAATATACTGTCCTACTAAAAATTTCTTATAGAACCTCATCTTTTAATAGTGCAACATTAAAAGAGAGACTCGTTTTTAATGCTTCGTTTGACTGAACTCTTCCTGATGGTCCATCTTTGTGCACAGGCACAGTGGAGTTCATCATGGACGCGCAGCACAATTTCTACTTTATGGAGATGAATACTCGTCTGCAGGTGGAGCACCCTGTCTCTGAGATGATCACTGGTACGGACTTGGTGGAGTGGCAACTCAGGGTACGGACAAAGATGCCACTTTATTAATTCTACACTCAATTTGTAAAGCATTGTATGTATGGCTAATGCTGGAGCTGTGACTGTCAGGTGGCAGCTGGGGAGAAGCTGCCTCTCTCTCAGGAGGAGATTATGCTGCAAGGTCACTCATTCGAGGCTCGAATTTATGCTGAGGACCCCAATAACAACTTCCTGCCTGGAGCCGGACCCCTTCTGCATCTCTCCACACCAGATGAGGAGATAAACACCCGCATAGAGACTGGAGTGCGGCAAGGTGAGGGATTCTAAAACACTACTTATATCCTGATCAATGCGGTCACATGACCTGCAAAATATACACAGTGCTGCTGAAGCTTCTGTACCAGTGTGTGGCACTTATAAAACACTTTTTCTGAGATGTCTGTTCTTGTTCTTATTTAAACCTTTTGACTTCTTATTAAAATCAACTTCCCTCTTCCAGAACCAACTGCTAAAATCCCCATGCCATCATAAGTGCTGCAGCAGTTTCCCATAATGTGAAATATGAACTTGTAATGTGTTTGAATTATTATAACTGACATAATTTTCTGTATTCAGGGTCCAGATATCTCAGTAGGACTCTGCTGCTTCATGACTCACTGCCTACAATTTATTTTAACAAACCTTGTTATGGAAATGTAGAATTAAGTCCATTTTATGAAAGAAAATAATATATTTATGTATTTTGCACCAATCTGACTAAAGGTTTGATTGGTTTCACAACTAATGGTACAGAGTAGGTCTACTTGAGTCTCTGTTCTGTGTGTGAAGGTCTAGAGATACATATTTTAAAGTACATTTCTAACCAACATTCCTTATTTAGATCATTTGTTTGATATTCAGATTAAGTGATATTGAACTGATGATGATTTATTAACACAGTGAGTCTGATGCATAACGTATTTTAGATTGGTAATTTCCCTCGGCACGGTGGCTTAGTGGTTAGCACATTCGCCTCTCAGCACTAGGGATTCCCGGTTCGAATCTCCATCTGGGTGGAGTTTCCATGTTCTCCCCATGTCTGCGTGGGTTTCTTCCGGGTTCTCCGGTTTCCTCCCACAATCCAAAAACATGGATCAAGTCAATTGAATTCTCAAAATTGCCCCATATAGAGTGTGTCTGTATGAGTGAGTGTGTGCCCAGCGATGGATTGGCACCCTGTCCTGGGTCTATCTGCCCAGCGCCCGAGATGTTCTCCCCTGGATGGGCATGGGGAACCCCACCGTGACCCTAATAGAGGATAAAGCGGGAGATAATGAATGAATTTCCCTCAGATAAACCCTGTTTCTTGCTTCTACAGAAGTGTTTGTGTAAAATATAGATTATTATTATTATTTAATATCTTTTGTTCATATGTCTGTGGCAGGAGACGAGGTCTCGGTACATTATGACCCCATGATTGCTAAGCTTGTGGTTTGGGGGGAGGATCGTTCTGCCGCACTGAAAAAACTCCGCTACTGCTTACGGCAGTACAATGTAAGAGTGCCCTCTGCTGGAATTTACCTCTACCTACTTCTGTTCTGCAAAAGTATTACTCAAAACTTATGTTTTATTGTTTCATATTTAAAAATAAAAACACTTGACATTTATTATCATATTGCTAAAATGTGGTCCCTATAAAAGTAATGCATTGCTCCATTTTGTTCATCATTAATACAATTTAGCAAACATTTATTACAGGCAGTAATACCTGTCATTTTCATAGAGGTATCCGAAGAGTTGCATTAACCTCCTTTTAAGAGTTAAACACTAGTATTAAATGTTTTTTTTTTTTCACTCACTCTTTGTTGACAGATTGTCGGCCTCAACACCAACATTGACTTCCTCCTGAGTCTTTCTGGTCACCCCGAATTCGAGGCGGGGAATGTTCACACCAGCTTCATCCAGCAGCACTATAATGAACTGTTTCCAGCCCCGAAGGCACCCGGCGGAGACGTGGTGTGTCAGGCTGCGCTCGGTCTTCTGCTGCAGGAGAGACTTCATACCCAGGAGTTTCTGAGACAATCAAATGGTTAAAAGAAGAGACACATACTGTTTACACATATATTAACGTTTATCACTGATCAGGGTACCAGTTTAGTCAATACATTAGCTTTTAGAGATGTGTTATGATGTAATTACACATTTGAGGTTTCTTACGGCAACTTTCACTTGGGAACTAGTTAACAATAATCCATAACTTTCTCCAAAATCACATTTTACAATTTCTTCAGGCAAATCTTATACCAAATAATCTTAGCCAATAGGTGGCAAATTCATTCATTCATTATCTTCCGCTTTATCCTCTATTAGGGTCGCGGTGGGGTTCCCCATGCCCATCCAGGGGAGAACGTCTCGGGCGCTGGGCAGATACACCCAGGACAGGGCGCCAATCCATCGCTGGGCACACACTCACTCACGCAGACACACTCTATATGGGGCAATTTTGAGAATTCATTAGACTTGATCCATGTTTTTGGACTGTGGGAGGAAACCGGAGAACCCAGAGGAAACCCACGCGGACACGGGGAGAACATGGAAACTCCACCCAAATGGGGATTCGAACCTGGAATCCCTAGCGCTGAGAGGCAGACGTGCTAACCACTAAGCCACCGTGCCGCCCTTAGGTGGCAAATTCATTCATTCATTATCTCCCGCTTTATCCTCTATTAGGGTCGTGGTGGGGTTCCCCATGCCCATCCAGGGGAGAACGTCTCGGGCGCTGGGCAGACAGACCCAGGACAGGGCGCCAATCCATCGCTGGGCACACACTCACTCACACACACACACTCTACATGGGGCAATTTTGAGAATTCAATTGACTTGATCCATGTTTTTGGACTGTGGGAGGAAACCGGAGAACCCGGAGGAAACCCACGCGGACACGGGGAGAACATGGAAACTCCACCCAGATGGGGATTCGAACCGGGAACCCCTAGCGCTGAGAGGCGAACGTGCTAAACACTAAGCCACCGTGTAGGTGGCAAATTGATTTGCATTAATGAACCATTCTATATTATGGAAACACTATGTGGGTGCAGTCCAATGATTCAATCCACCGTCTCATACAATTCAAGATGAATAACGAACGCTGATTTGATGAACAGTTAACAGAACATTTCGTTCAATTAACAAATCTTTATCCATCTTGATTTGTAACATCAGCACAGTAACAGTGTGCATCATGGCCACCACATGGTGTCAGTAGTGCTGCTCAATCTCTGCTCTGGCCATGTAATTGTGATGTTTGCATGTTCTCCTTGTGCCTGAGGTTTTCTGTTAACTCCCAAATATATGATAGTATTTCAGTAGAAGATGATAAATTACCCCATAGACGTTCCCATCCTGGTTTAACAAATGAGCTGCTTTAGGCGTAATTATAAATTAAACAAATCAGATTTGTGGATCGATTTCTCATCAGTTGAATTCTCAGACCAACACAAATGTGGAGCACCTGAAAAAGACAATGGTTTACGTCACATGTCAGGACATAATGACAGCATTTCAAACGTAAGAACGAGGTTTATACATGGATCAAAATTACAAACTGCAAAAATCATGCCATGTAAGCTCTCTTTGCTGTAAACTCTCCTTATTGCAGCTGCACACTGATCATTAGAAACACCTCTAACAACATTGTTTATTTCTAAAATTATTATTTTTTACGGCAGCACGTTGGCTTTGAATCACAATCTGGGTGGAGCTTCTACGTTCTCCCCGCGTCTGCGTGGGTTTCCTCCGGGTTCTCCGGTTTCCTCCCACAGTCTAAAAACATGGATCAAGTGTATTGAATTCTCCAAATTGTCCCATATAGTGTGTCTGTGTGAATGAGTGTGTCTGCCCAGCGCCTGAAACGTTCTTCCCTGGATGGGCATGGGGAACCCCACCGCGACCCTAATAGAGGATAAAGCGGAAGATAATGAATGAATGAATGATTTTTTTACACAACAAAATTTGTGTTAAATTGAATGTTCAGAATAGAAGATCAAATCATGTGTTATTCTTAATAATACAGGGTTCTGAGTGTTCTGTTGTTTAAATAACAAATATAAGCAATAAGATAAATGTAGGCATTACTGGACTAACTGATGGTGCTCACATTACAGACATGTTCTCTCCGTTTGGCTCAAGTAACGGGAACCGACTGAATGTACTGTACTCAGGAACCTGACCCTACAACTGGGGGAAAAGAGTGAGTGTTTAAACTGATCTTACACCTACACGTTAACATTAGCTGTCATTTACACAAATGTCACTGATGTGGTTTAGTTTCTGCTCATGCTGAATGCCTTAATGAATGCAGTACAGACATATCACATGAGAGTACATTTCACAGTCATGGTGACATTGAGGTAGACCTTCAGCCTTGTGACCTGAAGGTCCCCGGTTCGATTCTCACTCTCATCAAGTACTGTGACTAAATAGCCCTTGGGCAAGGCACCTAACCTCCATTGCGTCCCCATACAAGACTGCCCACCGCTCCGGGCACATGTGCTCACCTCACTCACTGCACGGATGGGTTGAATGTGGAGGACAAATTCCTCTGTGTGTAAGCACAGTAGGCAAAATAGATCACTTTTGTTCATTCTTAAGTTGCAACACCGGACTGATCTTTCAGATCTGTGGTGGAGATATGTGTGTGTAATATATATATATATATATGTATATAATATATATATATATATATATATATATATATATATATATATATATATATATATAAATAATGTATGTATAATATATGTGTATGTATATATATATATATATATATATATATATATATAAATATATAATAAACATAAAATATATAGCGCAATCATTAAATCTGAAATCTTTTATGGTTTAAAAAATATTTTTAATATGTTGGTCAACCATAAATTGCACGTTTTAAGTCCACTATCCTTTTTGAAAAGTGTTTAAATAGTATGAAATCTAAATTCATTAAAGGAAGTATGAGTATGATGAAGCAGGCCTCTGTACTGCACAGGTGGAGATTGATCCTGAAATAGCACATCTCCTGCATTATTAATAACCTCTAATGGACCATTGATCAAAGTGAACAATCATTTCCTCCTCAGCTGTACTGCTGCAGTAGAACCCATCAGACTCTCTGTTTGCACTGCGTGTGTGTTTTTACAGAAATGGTGGTGGCTGTTACATACACTGCAGACGGGCATACAGTATGGAGGTACACAGACAGCTATTGCTGACAGCTCTTTTAAAGCATGCTGTGTGTAATGATGGGTGATTAAGTCCATGTTTTTGTTTATGTGGTAGGTTGACGGGCAGGTGTATCAGGTGTCCGGTAAGCTGCAGAAGGAGGGCGGAGCTACATATTTGCACTGCTGTGTAAATGGAGTTCTGTCTAGACCGAAACTGGTCATACTGGACAACACTGTTCATCTGTTCTCCATGGTGAGGACTGTTGATCTCATCAGTCAGTGTCAACTCCCTGTTACTATAAAGCTGATAACTATTCAACTCCTTATTACAATTTATTTTATGCAGAGTAGCAAAATAAAGAACCGTATTAAACACTAGGGCTGTATTCAACTAAAGATTTTCGTAGTCGAATCTGATTCGTCAGATTTTCCCTATAGTCGACTGATAGTCGAATCAGTTAAAATTTCACCACAAGATGGCGCTAAGGGCGTAGTTTTAAAAAAAATATATATATTTTTTATATTTTACTTGTTTTTCTAACAAAAGAAAACCTTTTTTTTTGTTTTTCTTTTTTCTTTTTTTTCTAGAAATTAGGATGATTTTATTTGACAAAAGGCTATATATATAAAACGAAAACAAAGACATTTCATGTAAAAACTAATGCTTAGCAGCAGCCATGGACACCCCATGTGGTCAAAATGGTACATTCGACTATGAGGTTCATAGTCGACTACGGTTCCCCGAATCGAATCGAATCGTCGAATCAGCGAATATTGCAGCTCACCCCTAATACACACTGATTCTCCTTTAACATGTTCCATTTACATGTATAGCACTAAGAGTGCACACTAACCTACTGCTTAATTTTTACAGTAGATTCATTGCTGCTACTCTTTTGGTTCTGTTTTCGGATCTGCAGGAGGGCAGTGCAGAGGTCATAGTTCCTTTGCCCAAGTTTCTGGCAGGTGTGAGCAGCTCTAGTGCACAAGATGGTGCAGTGGCACCCATGACTGGAACCATAGAGAAGGTGTGGTATAGTTTTAATACTACTGAAGTGTTATTCATTCAGAATTGATTCTTTTCACATCTGATAATTCTAGAATTTATTCTAAAAGGTTCAAATCCAGGATGCAATAATTCCAGAACCGATCATAAACATGTGACAATCTGAAATCTGTTTAATCCAGAATTGAGCATTAAAGGCTTGATAATTCTAACTGAATATCTTATGGGGGGTTGCCCATGCCCCTCCAGAGAACGTTTCGGGCTCTGGGCAGATACACCCAGGACAGGGCGCCAATCCAACGCTGGGCACACACACTCACTCACATTGACACACACACAATATATATAGAGGTAATTTAGAGCAGCCAATTTACCTTGAATCCATGTTTTTGGACTGTGGGAGGAACCCGGAGAACACCTATGCGGACACAGGGAGAACATGGAAACTCAAACCAGTAAATCAGATTACATCAGAACTGCAGTTATAATGTCAATCAATTCAAGATTTGGGATCATAGGGTTGTTAATTATGAAACTGATCATTCCAGAGATTAAAAAGGTTATAATTCTGGATCTAATTCCATTAGTGCTGCTCTTTGTAGTTCTGACAGTTGGGTCATGCGGAGAATGTGAGAATCCGGAGCAGTGAGACAGACAGAACAGAGGTGCAGTGAGTGAATGTGTTTGTACCTGCAGGTTCTGGTGAAGGCTGGAGACAGCGTGCAGAAAGGGGATCCTCTCATGGTGATGATCGCCATGAAAATGGAGGTAAAGCACTTAAACTTCTGAAACATTAAAACTTTACACATCAGACTTCAGACGACCGTCAAATGTAAAAATCAAATCAATAAGCTTCTGCTTCTCACTCACTTTTTATTGCTTTATTTTTAACAGCACACGATCCGAGCTCCTAAAGCCGGTGTGATCAAGAAAGTCCTTTTTAAAGAAGGGTCACAGGCCAAACGTCATGCGGCGCTGGTGGAGATGGTGGAGGAGGAGCAGGAGGGAGACGGTTCTCAATCCTGAACTTTATGAACTCATCTTCATGAAGCAGCTGGGGGTTGAAGTGACTTTCTGATGATACCGGAGTTCAGAGGCAGTGATTGATTGATGGCTAATCAGGTGGTGTAGACGGTCTGTTCTTACGGTTAGCTGTGGTAGTGATGTAGCATTAAAACATTCTGTAAGAGCAATGCACACTGGTGTAGCTGTCGGCTTCTTTTTGTCTTTATGTAATTAAATCCCTGTAACTTCATCTTCTTGTAGTAATTGATTTTTAAATCAGCCTCATGTTCCTCTAAGTCCTCTCTCACGTTGGTTAACATGCCGATTACATCTTACAGCTACAGTTTTAAAATCAATCAAACCTAAATTAAATACACCGAATTTTGATCATTTGATTTCTTTTCTCGCTACTGTAACTCTTTTCTGTGTAAAGATTTTACAGATGACCCAACAACTTCAGCATTACATATTTTAGACACTTTTCAAACCTGATAGTTTGGGTCAGAGCAGCTGCAGTATTGATGGAGCAATGAGGGTTAGGTCAGACTGACCGAGCACCACCAGCAACCCCTGAGCTACCACACACTGCAGACCAGTTTTTAATGTACAGACCCAAATCTAGTTTAATAACATACAGCACCAGCCAAAATTAAATGTGGATTTCATTTGGTGATAACATTACAAAATGAAACACAAAAATCTGCAGTTTAGCCCTTACATCATCTCATTCTCCTGATATAAACAATATTGTATTGTCACTCATGTCTGTCGGCATGCAATAGAAATAACGGTTGCCACAACTACTATAATCTCTCAAACAGCTTGCCACAACAATAGCGAGGATCAGAGTTTTGGTTTTGAGACATTTCATTTCATGTCAAATGCCTGAGTAGCCTTTTACTATGATATATATTAGGGGTGAGCTGCAATATTCGCTGATTCGACGATTCGATTCGGAGAACCGTAGTCGACTATGAACCTCATAGTCGAATGTACCATTTCGACCACATGGGGGTGCCCATGGCTGCTGCTAAGCATTAGTTTTTACATGAAATGTCTTTGTTTTCGTTATATATATAGCCTTTTGTCAAATAAAATCATCCTAATTTCTGTAAAAAAAAATTTTAAATGATGTGTGCGCATTAAAAATATAAAATATATAACAAAATATTTTAAAAAATCTTATTTAAAAACCATGCTTATAGCGCCATCTTGTGGTGAAATTTTAACTGATTCGACTATCAGTCGACTATAGGGAAAATCTGACGAATCAGATTCGACTATGAAAATCCTTAGTTGAAGACACCCCTAATATACACTACATGTGTACTGTATTATATATATATATATATATATTACACTTATACATGTGTATAATCTGATATATATATATATATATATATATACACACACACTATGTCATGTGAAGGGGGGGGGGGGGGGGGCGCAAAAAGTTCACTTCTTTTTAGGGGGGGCATTACATTACTGGTATAATCTGATTCATTATCTGATATATATATATATATATATATATATACACACACTATGTTCATTACATTACTTGATACATTACTACACTCTTACTGTATCCATTTATCACAGTATATTTTACTACTACTTATACATTTAATATAAATTTAATATAAAGTTTCAAACACTTTTGCTTTAATGAAACACCAGTGAAGTCATTTAAAAAAGTTTTATTGTAAATAGAAATGTCATGATCATCAGCAGTTTTACTGTCAGGAGAAAACAATTACAGTTTAGTCTCTGATGGAACAGAAAGGAAACAAAGCACAGAAACATAACAGCCAGGTCATTTCCAGCACAAAGATTCTTATTGCTAATGTCTCTGATGGACAGCAACAGCAGACTGTGATGCTAAACACCAAGCTGATGGATCTGCAGCGTCACAGAGAGATAAACCCACAACAGTCCGAACTCAGCAAAATAAATAACATGCATCGCATTTCGATAGTGACAGAGGATAAAAGAAAAGGCAAAAGATTTCTGACACGAAACGTGATTCTCCAGACGGAAAAGACAGAA
The DNA here is from genome assembly GCA_019802505.1 of Corydoras sp. C115. Classification (NCBI taxonomy): domain Eukaryota; kingdom Metazoa; phylum Chordata; class Actinopteri; order Siluriformes; family Callichthyidae; genus Corydoras; species Corydoras sp. C115. Next base: position 167,901 of record JAFMOC010000020.1, read on the forward strand.
ATCTGGTTGATAAACTCAACAGAGAAAATATAATTTATCTGATATGTCATCCTCAATCAGTTCCAGAGGGATTCTGCTCTGTAACTGTAGAACCTGCAGTGCTTACAGTAGACTGATTAGGATATGGAACAGGATTAATGAAGTCGGTCACACTAATAAATACATTAAACAGTTCAGCTCTCACTCCGTCGGAGAAAAGAGCAAATCACAGAAAAGCAGAGTCGAGTCAGAAACAAGCAACGCAACCCGTCTGATTCACTGTGCATCACAGTTCAGATTAATGTCTGAAGTCTGCTGCTTCTTTAACCCTGCTCTGGAACTACAGCTCACAGCCAGATGGATGATGTACGTACATCTCCACAGGTCGGGGCTGTAATGCAGTAATGCTACAGTAAGCAGAAGCTATTAGACTACCACCGCATGCTGATTCTGTAACTGTACTGCAACATGCTGACTTCTGCAATCTATGGCCACCGCACAGAGACCTCACAGAGACCTCAGAGACCTCACAGAGACCTCACTGCGACAACGCGGTGACTGAGAGAAGACGCTTTAACCCAACTGAAGAGTCCTGAGAGTTCTGACCTCAAACCAACTGAACAACTTTGGACAAAAAAAATGTTGATTTTCGGTCAAATTATAAAAGTGTTGGTTTTTGTCGGCACAAAAAGTCGATATTAATATTAATTTTACTGAAATGTTTGTTAAACATACAATGCTGTGTTATTGATCAACGTTCTGGATTATAAACCAACAGGGTCAAGATTCAAGCACCTGCTCTAATGAACTGCAGCTTTTGGTTTGGCCTTGAATAAAACTCTTGAATGAAACTCTTTACTGGATTATGGATTATGTCATCATGAGTTCTCTAGACTGATCTGGTTAATGCAGTTAACTAAATGTAAATGTGATGGTTTATTACACGCCTGCTTATCACAGTTCTTATAAATCAAACACCAAGGAAAGTCAGTGTCTGTTGATTAATCAGAAAGTCTTTTAAATGAAAACTATATTTCTAAAGTAAAGACAGTATCCAATCAAAACAACATTCTATATTCTAACTTCTTTTAGTGGAAAACATCTGATGCTGTAACTGCAATGACATCAGATGAACCTGCAGCTAAACAAACTCATGAACCTGAACTATGAGAAGTTTTTGAAAACCAGCTGCTGCAGTGAACACGACAGTGAAGATCATACACATTAAAGATAATTAATGTTTGTAATAATGTAACAGAACAACATGTCCAAAGATGTGCAGAGGTGAAACAAATTACACAAATGTGCAGAAATAGAAAACAAACCTTATTTACTTTAGTTCAAATTAAAAGGACTATAATATTAACCTGGTTGTTTGTTGTTATCATTTTTATCATTTACAAATATTAGAATAACTCATTTTTTTCAGGCAGCTTATAGGTTCAGAGAAAAGTTAAGAAGCAGACAGACTAGAATGGTTATTATTTTTAGACGGATCAGACCCCGGCCCAGTGGAACCCCAGAACCTTCTTTGGTTACCAGCTCAGTACCAGGACCACTGAAGCAGCAGCACCGAGCTGTTCATAAGGTTTTGGCTTTCGGCTCCGTCACTGTTAGGCCTTAAACCAAAAGCTGCTCGGGTTGTAAAGAAGTTTCTATTGCAAGTTGCTGTGGAAACGTCCTAAATGATTTTTATGTTCTTGATGGCAGAATGAATATTATGTTTAATCCCAAGGCCTCTGAAATCTGAGTAGAGCTGTTGAGGCACATGCAGAGCTACAGCTTCACTCAGGAAGATACACGAACACACACACACACACACACACACACACACACACACAACAAAATAAATGACTAGACTAACTGACAAACTGCGAGAATCACAACACACAATCAGGAAGGCAAACATGTGCAGCGAGTGTTAATTCAGTGGAGCAGCACATGAAAACTGAAACGTGCATGAATGAAGTGGATGGGCAGATGATGACGCCGAGGAGAGAGTATCCTTCAGCGTGAGCTTTTCTTCAATGCTGTAGATGAACTGAATCAGAACCAAACAGTCTCCCAATCCAATATCTGTGCAGAATTCACCTCTTCAAATCATTACAGCACGGTCTGAGGTTCAGGGGAATGTGGACAGAAATATGGCTTCAGGTGAAGAAAACCTGGAGTCGGTTTCAGGCAAACCTTTTAGTCTTCAGAATGCCGAACACCATCGCCTCCCGGGCCTTTCCTCCAGTGTGCACCCTTTAAAGGTCTGGCTGGGTGGATTAAGGAGTCTTAAATAGGGAATGGTTCCAATTTAGAAAGCAAAGCAGGAGTTAGACCACTAGCAGTGAGTGGCTTCCACCGGACTGAGAGTAAGAACACTGCGGTCGTTGGAGGAGAAAGGATCCGGGTCACTCCACGATCTGGAAGCAGTTAAAGGGGGAGTGAGTTGAGCTGAAATAAGAAACCTGAAGGTTGTCTACTGTTCAGCAGGGATGCACTGATCCAGGATAGTGCGAGTGTTTTGCAAGATGTACGGCTGATTTAATATCAGGAATATTACATGCATCAGGAGGTGGTGGCACCTGCTTCTCACGCAAATTAAAATCCAGTTAAAATTTATTTAGCACAACACATCGCGTTAAAGCGACCTCTGAAGCAACAGCTGCAAGAAAAAACTCCCTGGTATTATATACTGATCGATTGTATCAATTATTCTACAGTGAAGCTGGTTTGTCCTTAACTACTGATTTACATCGTTCTCTCATTTGTATTTGTCATTTGTCTCTTTGGATAAAAGCCTCCGGCAAACGCTAAATGTTAATGTTATTTTTTGTAATTTAAGTCCTATGCCAAATATAAAAATAGTCCTAACATAATAATCCATTTTGTCTCCTCTATTTTGTCAGCCTAAACATATTTGGCAAACATTTTAGTCATTGATTTTCAGAAATAAGAGTCACAGTTAAATGGTGAATGATGCTGGGGGTCTTATCACAAAAGGGTGCTACTCTGGGTAAATTCAATGCTCTAAATTGCCCCATACAGTTTGTGTTTGTGTTAGTGAGTGTGTGCCCAGCAATAGTTTGGTGCCCTGCCCCTGCCCCGGGGTGTATCTGCCCAGCATCCGAAATGTTCTTCCCTGGATGGGCACCTGCGACCCTAACTGAGGATTAAGTGGAAGATAAAGAATGAATAAATGAATGAATGAATAGGATCAGTGCATTCCTGATGAAGCCATTTAAACAGATTCCAATTAAAGATCATCTCTTAAGAGTGATTATTCAACTGGGCTTTAGAAGTGGGTGCATATTCAAGTCATGTGATCTTCACACTGAACATCATCTTATTGATTGAAAAAGAAGCTGATTTATGATTTCATGTTTCACACTGTTGTGGACTGAGGCAGGATTAATACTTATTTGCAGTCCTGCTCTGCACCTGTGACATGTCCCCCTGATGGAGCATGATGCCACAGTGAGGCGCTAACGATGAGAGAATGAAATGGAATGAGTGGACAGAATCGACATGCAAAGACAAAACAAACATCCAGCTCTAAACTGTTGAGTTTCATCTATTAAGCCAGCTGTGGTTCTATTTACAGTAAAACACTCTTGATATATGAATCTGGGTGTATATACGATAAAATATAGCCAAGGTTATTTACAACTTATGGATAGAAAAATATCTAAAGCATATATAGTTATCTTTTTATAAAATATCTAACATTTTAGTAACTTAAAAGTAACTGGGCAGCCCTTTAAAATCAGAGCTTAATATTCACACCAGGCAAAATCAAGTGCAAGATATTACAATATCGAATGAACTCGTTATCCTGATCATTAGGCAGCTTTAAAGAATGGCAAGGCAAAAAAATAATAAGAAAATGAACAAAAGTACATTTGGCTTAAAAACAGCAATAATGACTGTTTTAAGGTAAAGAAAGCTGCACTGCTACTATAGACCTTTATACTTTAAAAGTTGATAAATGTTGTATTTTATAGTTTATCCAAATTTAAATGTCCACTATACCAATATAAATGATGTGCCAGATTGCAATATATCATATACATGATTATGCCAAGTGTAAAAGGACAAACACATTAGTAACAGACATTAGAAAACCAATAGAAAAAAAGAACTAGAAAGCACAGGGGACGACGAAGCATTTAGTTACACACACACACACACACACACACACACACACACGACAAAGCGTGCAAACATCACAATCTTTCTCTAAAAAAGCATATCTTTAGGCTATAAGGCTTTGAAGAGATTAAACTGGGAAATGAATTAAGGAACCGTTTCAGATCTACAGTTCCCGTGTCTCTCATGTTTGATGTGGTCCCATAGATACTTTGTGGCTTTGGGGAACATGTAAAGATCCCCATCCACCCACTTTGGCAGTGTTTTAATAATAAAGGAACAGTTTGCAGAAGACTGATGTGCACAATGTGTTCAGCATCATAAGGACTGAACATGGTGCAAATTCAATCGCACTCTGAACTGTTCCTTTATGAGGAACTAACAATCTTCATTATACTCAATCATATATAGCGTATTACAGCCAAATTCGATCACCATCGACTACAGAGACAAACTCCAACACCATGTTGACTAACAGGCAAAAAATAGAGAAGCAAATCATGCATCGCATTCAGTATGTAGTGAGAATAAGTACTGAAGACAATTCCACTCCGCCTCGTCTCCATCCAGCGACAATGTGGGCTGTTTACAGAGCAGACTGTCTGAAGAAAAAGAAATGTTTAATTCGTTTCTAACTTTTTAAAGAAGGTTCAGATCTTGTTAAGACAAGAACCAAAACTGATGCCAAAAATCCCATACAGTGACTGTCCATCCTAAATTTGATCCAGTACATGGGGCTTTATTGTTTAATGAGTATTTGTTTGTAAAAAAACAGGTTAGTGAGCAATTTTTAACTTAAGGGTTGAGAGTACTTTGATAGTTACATCACTGCATGTACAAGCAGATTCCAGTGGAATTAATTAATGTCTTTCCTTTTTTTTTTTTTTTTTTTTTTTTACACATTTTACTTCAACCAAGTTTAAAATTAAACTCCCTTCACTTTGCCCAAACAAAGCCTAGTTTAGAGCATCATACACGTTGTCCAAATGATTTATTCAGACTCTTTGGCAGAGACATTTAGAAACTGGCTAGTTACAATATATGCTGGAATCAGTTAAATGATTTATTTTAAAGGAACACAGATGGGTCTTTAAATACCTTTAAAAACAACTTAACCTTAAAAAAAAAAAAAATCCAACCTCAGTCTGTCTGACTCTGAATACAGCCAGTGCTTATGAAGAGAGACACGAGACGCATCTGAAGAAAGGACAGACATGCCTGACACCAGAAAGAAGACAAGGACAAAGGACCACAGGACTGGACACACAAACCTCATGGCTTTAGAGAAATTCCTAAGTGCATCTGTTAAAAGACCAAAGCTACAGTTTGCTTTATCACACCGCTAATCTAAAGGCATAGCGCCCACATCCAATGTGCACCCTTACTGAAGACCTGCTTTTGGGCACTGTTTGGGAACAGCAGGAGGTGGAGGGGGAGGTGTGGTTACAGAGAGTGTTGGCACCTGTTGGCTCGCTTCAGTCGCTCCAGGAAGCCACAGACCCCACGGCCTGAGAAACAGCACATTGAGTCCAGACAGGTCACGCCTTGAGACATCTCCATATTCTACACAGAGAAAGAGAAAGAGAGAGAGAGAGAGAGAGAGAGAGAGAGAAAGAACAGAGAGAGAGAGAGAGAGAGAGAGAGAGAGAGAGAGAGAGAGAGAGAGAGATTGAAAGAAAGAAAGGAAGGAAGGAAGGTAGAGAGAACAAGTAAATGAGGGTAAGAATTAGGAGAAACAAGGAATTAGGAGTTGGTGAAAGATGACAATAAAAAAAAGGTAATTATAATAATATGATGATGAAAAGTGACAACGCCCATTAAAGAAAATGAAAAATGTGAAAAAAAACCATAGAATTTAAGAAGGGATGGAGGAGAAATGATTAAATGAGCAGATGATAAAGAAGAAGACAAGAAAAATAGCACAGAGAAGGAAAACAGAAAGAAAAAAAGAAATAAGGAAAGAAAACCTTTTAACATTTCAATTTGAAATCATTTATAAATCATAACGCATATGGACCAAACGATGAGACATGAGCCAATACACACAGGAACCGACGAGCAAACGTTATTAAAACTCATTCCATAAGTGTAACTGATACACTGACCGAGCTGCTGGGATTAAAATAGAGGAAATAAGCATCATTAAATAAGATAAAAAAAGTTCATGTAACAGGTTTCCACTGTACTGAGACAAGCTGTAATTAAAACAATAATTTTGTAAATAATAGAAATGTGCACATTGCTATAACTTAAAAAAGCTGTCACAAAAGCTGTCACTGCATAAGCAAAAATTATTTGAAATATACACAATTTAAACTTCACACCGTAAACATTTAGCCAATAACAAAGACGTGTCCCCTTTTTTTGGCTAATGCAGGCAACAATTTCAGATATATTGTGAGATATTTAGTCAAATGTTCAGTTAGAAGATGATTGATGAGACTCAGTCATAGTTCCAGGTTTAGGTTCAGCATGTGAGGGCAACGGAGGTTCCACTACAATAACCAGGTCTGATTACAACACTGACAGGTGAAGGTCACATTAAAAGAGAAGCCCTGTACAAACTTAACCTAGAGTCACAAGAAAAGTATTCCGCTGACACAGCACATCAAACATTTAACAAACATGTGTAACAAGTTTTCCTCAAGTTTACAAACACGGCGAGGGATTTCACCAAAATTACACCATGATGGGAAAAACTTTATAGATGTGTGTGGAACTTTTCATTGCTGGCTGAATATAGCTGAAGCAAAATGATGGCGCTGACATTGAAATAAATAAAAAAAATTATCAGCAGCAAAACACTTAGTTACACTAATGACCTGTAAGATTCGAATGTTATAATCAATAACAAGTGAAGTCATGCTTACTAAAAATTTCATCATTCTACAATCAAGAATATTTATATATATATATATATATATATATATATATATATATATATATATATCTCAAAATAACCACGGTGAGCAAAACATTAGATAAAAATTCTCAGTTTCATTTCAGCTTCTCAAGAAATGTGATACAGCATGGCTTTGTCCCCCACACTGCTGCTACACAACTAATTAAAATAATGAGATGTCCACGTCCTTATGTGTTCAGGAAGTCAAATGGATTTAAACCTTTCCTCAAATTGTGAAGCTCATTAAACCTATTCGTTTCAGTAACATCCCTCAAACACACACAAGTCCAAAAAGACAGACGACAAGATTTGACTAGATTGTTGTCAAAAAGCTACTGAGCTCAAACCCTGTAAACAAAACAGTTGTTCGGTCATCATTATCAGTTTTATTACTGATTGTATATTTAGTGGTTTGCCTCGGATTTAAAAAAAAAGAAATAGTACAAGCTAAAGCTATGCAGCTTAAAAATGCACATTTATTGTTGAAGATGAAGTAAGACAGCATTAATAACAGTTCATGCATCAATGTATAAATCAGTTATACTCATATAAAAATAGCTGAACATTCATATTCAAAAAAATCCCATGTCATTAAAATACTGAAGGACCTCAAAAAATGTACACAAAGGTAATTAGACTCTGGAAAATGGTCTTTAAAAAAGTAACCGATGATTAAATAATTGTAAAGCATGCACATTTCCAAAGGCACAACTGTGAGGTGCAGAACACAGATTCTGATGGATGGCACAGTACATAAGATGTTTTTCGTGACCTGAGTGATGATGCTCAGACATTCATCCATTAACACACGCACACACGCACGAGGACACAAACACGTGGGCACCACAACCTCACGCAGACAGGTCTACACTGGACAGTACTACCTAGGGAAAGGGGAAGATGGCATCATGGGAACAGGAAGGAGAAGCAGCTAGCAGTTGCCAATTGTCCTCCCCTCCGTCCCTGCTTTCAGCAGAGTCATATTCTGAGCCGACTGAAACTTTATCCTCCTCCATCTGGAAGGACAAAATAGCTGGTTAAGGCGCCCAACTGACAAACACGACAGAACTGAAGCGGGGAAGTCCAACAAAAAAAAAAAAAAAAAAAAAAAAAAACTGAGCAGAAAAATGGTCCAGACTGACTGCAGCATCCGAGTTTTGGTTGTTGAAATTTACAGAACCCTATTATAATTCTACATACTTTTTTATACAGTAGGAGTCAAAATTTTGGACACAACTCTTTTTGTTCCACTTATTGTTCATGTTCTCAGTTCCATTTAAAGATGGACTTTGTAGTTCTACAATTCCAGACTGTAGTCCATCTGATTGTGGACTATAGAACACACTGTGTACGTTCCCTTTACTTTGTTCTCTAATGGTCAGAGCCTAAATAGTAGCACCACAGAGCAGGTATTATTTGGTTGGTGCATTATTTCTATCCCAGCAGTGTCACTGAGGTGTTTAAAAGAAACTACAGCAGCACTGCTGCACTAAAACCCCCTCAAAATATCAGTGTCACTGCAGAACCTACAAACTATCCAGCACCCAAATGATACATGTTCTGTGATGGTCCTAACCAATAGAGAACAGAGAACCAACAGGGTTCTGTTGACTGACGAAATCAGTTGTACTACAATCTGTAATTGTAAAACTACAAAGTCCGTGTATGTGGTAAGTGGAGGAAGCACGGTTCTGTATAGATTATATTAAGTTCTTTTGGGAGCTTTGATATTCTACTAAACAAAAGATCAAGAACTAAATGTGTGTTAGATAAATGTCTGTTAAAACAGTTGATTAATAACTGGGTTTTCTTCATTTGGTTTCGCTTTTCACTTTTATTTAATGTTTTTTGAATACTTTTTTTTCTGTAACAGACATGGTGAATATAAAGATCTACTCTAAAATAATAATTCATAACCCCAGAACTTACCCCAGAGCTGACACTAGCACTAAAATAATATTAACTTCGAGGGGAACTTCAGTTGTGTGTTAAACGAGGTGCAGAAACCAGATAGTAGTTCAGCTAAAGCAGAATCAACTGACTGTATCTGATATGCTGAGGTTTATTATGGAACCCTGCAGATACAGGACGTTCTTACTTACTGGTGACACTTAAGGCACTATGGGCAGAGAAACACATGATCACGGGTAAGTATGCTGCCCCATGACAGGCAAAGATGACTGACAACATGAATTGCAACAGTATATAACATTAAAGAACTTCATTCATCAGCTGCCCAAATTTAAATACCAAAATCTTAAAGGTCACTTTGAAAGATTGGATGTTTGTATTAACAGCACAAGCAGGCTGCAGAATGCAGAATGTTTGTGGCATGAGAGACCATTTTCTGCTCAGTTCAATAAAAAATCAATCATTCAATTTGTGCATGCAGTCCAGACGAGAGGGAATGTGAGGGCCGGTGGGTCAGTTAGGAGTGGCAGGTAAGAGGCTGCAGCACGTTTTGCGCATGCACAAGATGTTGAGGCTTCCTTTGTGTATAAAATCACCATTTAAGTGTTCAGTAAACAGGGATATAGACGACACGGAGTAACCAGACTGCACCTGAAAGCCTGGTGTAATCCATTCTTTTCTTTCATTGACTTTGGGCCGAGAGGTCATTTATTTAATAACTATTAACTGGAATATTTACTACCAGCTTCTTTACGATTATCTTACACATCGGTTTGTTTAGTCTGTTGGCATCTGCCACTTTCAGCCTGCTGCCCCAGCATGCAACAGCATAAAGGGTAGCACTTGCCACCACAGACACAAAGAAGATCCTGAGCACAGTCCGACAGATTTTGAAGGACCTCGGACGACCTTAAAACACCTCTGTGTTTTTATGTCCAGTTTGTTAATGTATACCCGATATTTGTAGTTCTCCACAATGTCCACACTGACCCCATTGATGGACACAGAGGCCACTGGTGATTTGTTCCATCTAAGTTCCACCACAGCTCATGAGCTTAATCACAGCTAACAAACACTCCAGTGAAGCTCATGGAAGGCTGTTAAGATTGAGTATTAAGAGGTGTTGCATGCATGCCACAGTAATATTAATAATAATATAATTCATACATATTCATTTATTTATGCTATGTAATCTGGATTTCCAGTGGCGTTGCAGTCCTGCAGGAGAGCCACACTGATCTGGACCTGATCAATAAACAATCTGTACATGGGTTTCCTGCAGTGTTGATGCTGCCCAGCTGCTCAAGGAGGATGAGACTCCCACAGATCCTCGGTCATCCCAAGGTTTCTTTCTTAAAAAACAGAGTTTTCCTTACCACTGTCCCTTCAGCTGGCTCTTTGGGGGTTGCTCTGCTTTGTGAAAATATACAATTGTAAAAAGCACTATGTAAAGAAATGAACTAGAACTTAATATTATATCCATTTATATTGACTTTTGTTTTACTTTTTTTTTTTTTACAGAAAGTTTACTGTAAATGAACTGTTTCAATGTGTTCAATAAATATTTTACATCACAATTTAGAAATTGTTTCTCATATATGCCTATTTAAGATATAAACTGTAAAAATATAAAATAGATGTTTTGTATTGGGCCAAAGACGTTCAATACATCACTGCCACAGAGTACACAAATCTATAACACTGTGGACAGGATGTCTCAAAATCATTGTACACTTTGAAGTAAGTATAAAGAAAACCCACAAGTGCTGACACAACTGAATGTCTATGACGTGGTGCAGTGGTGGCTTAAGCAGTTTAAGTACTGAAGTCCTCACTATAATCATGATTACAGGATCCTTTACTCATAAAGATGTAAACTTCATTTGGTGGATTGTATAATAATCTTAATAAATCATTACATTTTGCAGGTTCTTTTGTATTGTGTATGTATGTTTGTACAGGAGATGCATTGATGTTCTTGTTTCTAGCCAAGAAATCAATTCTGATGTGAGCTTTATCAGTGTGTAATATTACGACACATTGTAAGTGTGGGGTTAAAAAAAACTAATAAAACATGCAAAACGTCTGAGTGCAACAGAAAAAAACATGCATGTTGTGAGCAGACATGCAGGATGAGCTGTGGATCTGCAGTCCTTTGGTCTCAGTACTGGTTTTAACTTGTCTTTACTGCCTTCCACAGTAATGTACAGAAACTGCGCGTGTGTGGGAGCTCGTATCACAGAGAGTTAGGGAGGATGGAATAATCTACGGCTTTAAACTTGTGTATGTACACATGTGTACACACTGCAGTTTATGTAGTGAGCAGGTTTGTACGGTTGTAGTGTAATTAAATTTTCATTCATTCATTATCTCCCGCTTTATCCTCTATTAGGGTCGCGGTGGGGTTCCCCATGCCCATCCAGGGAGAACGTCTCGGGCGCTGGGCAGATAGACCCAGGACAGGGCGCCAATCCATCGCTGGGCACACACTCACTCACACAAACACACTCTATATGGGGCAATTTTGAGAATTCAATTGACTTGATCCATGTTTTTGGACTGTGGGAGAAACCGGAGAACCCAGAGGAAACCCACGCAGACACGGGGAGAACATGGAAACTCCACCCAGATGGGGATTCGAACCGGGAATCCCTAGTGCTGAGAGGCGAACGTGCTGTAATTAAATTTAACTTTTAATTTTACAAAAACACCTTAAATTGAGTAACAGATTGTTTTAGTAGAGTATTCGAGTCCTACATTAACAAAAACAAACACATCTAAAGCTCAATAATCTGGTTCCTGTGAACAAGAACAAGAAAAGGAACTTTTCTGTTATGGTTCTATTAAGACTCCACAAACATTCACATGCCTTAAAGCTGAGTTAAACTAATGCAGGTAACAATGGCACTTATTACACAGCCTCTAACGTTCCAGCACCATTTATTTTATAGCACATCAGCAGTTTCTTGCTTGTGTGCAGGGTTGCCTCAGTCGAAGTTTATGGAATGTGTCTGGTGCAGATGTTGGTGCAGATGCTGGTGCACTTGCAAATCAGTCAACTCAAAATATACGATGTTGATCACAGCCATGTGCATCACTAAACACATTTGGCCAAATCGTTTGTTATAAATGTGTTGTCTGTGACTTAAGAACAAAATTTGCACACAACTGTATTCTGTCCTACTGTGTTTATGCTTCCACATGTCTCAGGCCCATAATACACTTAGTCTTTATAGTCTTTAGAGGGTATGGAGGTGGTCTCGGTTTGGTCTGATGGGATTCGGATGTGGTGAGAATGTGATCTGATCTGATTCAGGTTTAGATTAGGTTTATTTTGCAGGTTGACTTTAAGGGGCTTGCTGTACTGATTAGTGGTCTGAAGTCTTCATTGTAAAATCTGGACCACTGCTGCATTTTCAAAAACATGACCTCCAGTGAACTTCGATTGGGAACCGATTTAAAAACGGAGCAAGGCAGCAGTTAAAACAGCACTGAAACCCAGCCTCGTTGTGCTTGTCTACTTCTCTTGATTGTTTCTCAATAAGCGGTTAGTGGGAACTGAACAAAGCATGCAGCATGACATGGAGGAGAGGGACGGTGGATGTTATATGGTTCTCCTACTCTACCTAATCTTCCCCAGCTGATTCTTGGCTCTGGAGAGAGGCTGCAATGCGATGAAGTCGTCACCTATAGCAACGTGGTTGGAGTACATCTACAGAGCGAGAAGGGTGAAAACACAGAGGAACAATGTACATTCACACAGTAAATTTGCAGAACACACACACACCCTACAACAGACAGAAGGAAACAGGAAGTGAGCAGACAGCACAGAGGTGTGGGCACTAAACGTGTAATGTTGAATTAAGTTTTGTTCTGAATCTCCAAGGTTCAGAATTTTTTCAGCTGATTTAGTATTTAATACAGAAAACCTGAACCTGGTAACCTGTACATTAGGGGTGTCTTCAACTAAGGATTTTCATAGTGGAATCTGATTCGTCAGATTTTCCCTATAGTCGACTGATAGTCGAATCAGTTAAAATTTCACCACAAGATGGCGCTATAAGCGTGGTTTTTAAAAAAGTTTTTTTTTTATATTTTACTTGTTTTTCTAGAGCACCGTAAATGGGATCCCCGTTCTGGACTTTTTTCCACTTCAAAGGAAAAACCTAAAACACTCAAATAAATAAAAGCTAAATAAAGCCAACCTACCATGTTTAGTCATTGATCTATTTACTGAAAACGGAGAGAACGTCGTTAACAGAAAAAGTCAGCCATGGGCATCCCCATGTGGTCAAAATGGTACATTCGACTATGAGGATCATAGTCGACTACGTTTCTCCGAATCGAATCAAATATTGCAGCTCACCCCTACTGTATATACTGAGGAGAATCTATCAAACTCATCCTGTGCTTGTTCAATGAAACCTGTGAGACTGTTAAATCCTTTTTAATTTGTATTAGCAAGCCTGTTAGATTACTGCTTATAAATGTCCCCATCAGCCACAAATGAAAAGTTAAGGGCATCATGTCCTTCCCGTGAGAACTGGGTCCAACCTGTGCTGTTACAATGTTGGTTTTGCGTTACAGTGAACAATAAAAAGTTGTCTAAACCACGACCTAATGGACTACATTCAAAATGTCACTAAACATTGTGGTAACTGTGATTCAACCACAAGCTAGCATGGCATTTCTTCCGGAGTCTTCTTCCATTAGTCATCAACTTTTATCCAAACCAATGTGCTGTATTCAGACTGACATGTGATCTGTACAGTAGATCAGGACAACAGTTCTGCCCTACACACAAACATGACAGCAGTGGTAGTGCTTTTTTGTGTACTTTGGGTAAACACACTGCACTCATACTGTAAAATACAGAATAGTAGTTTTGCATACAATCCGGATATAAGCAGTATGTAAGTTTAAACATCGCAATGGACCAAATAAAGGAAGTTAACTGAGGATGTCCAATAGAATGTGCTGCTGTAAACAAGTAAACAATTCAGAAGCCTCAGTGTTTAAGAACACTGCAGGCTTCCTGACAGAAACAGAATAGAACCTACTAACAACTCTGAAACAGCTTTTACACACTTGGAGGAAAGTGCACTTACTCACCTCGGTGGACAAATAGTTAGACACCCATAACTGACACAAGTGTTGCTGTAATTGACAGGTTTCATAAGTTCCCCTCAGGGAGTATGACCTATCTGCACTTTGGTCTTAATGGATGATTGTGGAACAGGGTCAGAACCAAATCTCCAGATTATACTCGATATATCTCCCTTCAGCTAACCATCATGTTTTTAGAATTTTATTTACACCTTCTCATGATATTACACATTCGTATCCTTTCAGATTTTTTAAAGCTCAATGGACAATATAGATCCAGAAGTACATGGAAATCTAATTGCAGCCCATTTTAAATCATAAATAATTACCTGTGATGATAAATTGTGCTGTATATAGCTTACAAATAGCCTTTAATATATAATGCAACGGTCACCCTCTAGGAGGACACTGCATCAGGCTGGCATATTGTAAGGGATACACAGGAAGCGTTGCTGTTCATTAGCATCCACAAGTGCAAGGCTGCTCAGGAAAAATCGATGCAATCTGCAATTTAAATTTGCAGAAATGATGCATTTCAGGGTAAAGTCTGCAGTATCCACACCCTTTAAGTTCTGCTGCTCTAATCAGTCATATGCTGCACTGTGTCAAAAATCAAACTCACTCTCTTCTACATAATGAATGTGTTTTATTAGCTTTATTAGTCGTCAGCTTTTCTGGGGTGTCGTCAGCTCTTCGTCCACGGCACTGCCGGAGCACTGAGGTTACAACCATTACCCCTCAGGAACCTGGCTTTCTGTAGGACTGGTAGCATTGCAGTCCTGCAGGATGGCCTTACCAGACTTATATATATTTTCGAATCGTTGAATACGGATCACTACACAATCTGTACGTGGCTATCCTACACTGCTGATGCTGCCTTCCCCATTACCGTGTGCTTGGTCTTCTGAATGTTCTTGCCTAAAAAACAACATAAGAGTCTGTTTTTTTTCTTGCCACTGTCGCTTCGGCTGGCTTTTTGGGAGTTCAGACAAATAACATTGTTAAGCTACTTTGTGACAATGCACTTTTGTAAAATATCTATATAAATAAATGATTCAAATTTGAACTAACCACATGATGACAATCGGTACTACACAACACTTCAAATTTTACTGGAGTGAGTCTAGAATTTTTCAATGTCTATAAGGTAATGAATAACATTTACTTCCTCCTGAACTGCAATAAGGCCTAAATCTGAATAAATAACAAAGGTGTACACATATCAGAGATATCGGCGAAAACTATAAACACCAGCACAATCCAAAACTGATGTAAAACAGTATGCTTATATTTGCTTGCTTAAAATACAAGCAGTCGGATCAAAGCCAAAGCTGGTCTCATTAAGCCAATAAAATAATAAAGTCTCGTTTCCACAGGACGTGGTTTTAAAACACTAGCCTCCTTTCCGTGTGGGCTCGGTGAGCGAGTGTAAATGAAGTGCTGTGAGAGTGTAAAGCCATGCTGTTCTGCAAGTGATATGCACTCTTTCAATTAGTGCGAGCCTGAGAGCTGAAAACCGTTATACACAGAGGTCAGGATTCATGCACCATCTTTTTCTAATATGCTTTTACTTAACAGCACAAGCAGTTGTGAGTAATGTAGTGCAACCAATGGAGGAAACCCGGTCTGACCTGAGACTTCTGAGTGTTGGTGGGTCGCACGTGTCTGTAAAACACTTTCTTGATGACATCGGGAAACAGGCAGGTAATGATGATGAGGATGATGGATAACCAGGCTGAACCACTGGACAATAGCTGGACGAAGACAAAGTACATGTCCTGTGTGTGGAGGAACGGCCTGCAGAAAAATAAAACAGCATAGATAGGTATACATGTATAAACCTTTTTGGTGGTTGCAAAGAGAATATAAACCTTCGCAGGGTCCAGAAAAGTAAGTATGTCAAATGACCTGGTAATCAAAGCAACTGTGTGGATTTTTACAAGAAACACAAACTCCGACACTTTCACCCTTATTTATAGTTGATTATCCAAAACAGATTCACCCTGCAGATAGAGCAGTATCTACTTTAGTTAATGGCTGATGATTAACATAACTTATTTTAATCAAAACTTTTCTATTTCATTAGTAACAAACATACATACTAATGCTACAGAGCATCTGTTAGACTTTAGTTAACTGTTACCACAGTAAGGTGGTGTATCACTGTGATTTGTGTTTCTTGTTTAATGATGACTAAAAAGTTCAGCTGGTTCCTCCTTCACTGATTGTGTTGTTATTTCTTGTATGTCCATATGGGTAAGATCATCTGCTAAATGACTAAATGTAAGTATTAAAAGAGTATGTAAATGAAACTATACAACAAAACTCGCATTTACAAAAAGGATGTTAATATTACGACTCTTGAACCACCTCAGAACTTGGAGGATCCTGTGATGTACGAGAGAAAAATAAAGAAAATGTGTTTGTATGCATGTATATATGGGTGTATGTATGTATGCATGGGTGTGTATATTAACTGCAGAATTTACATTTTTGCTGTTAAAGATCCTGCTCAGAGCAGAAGTTGCCTAATATGACCATAACATACCAGCCTGTACAAGTACTGACTACAAAATGAGACTTCAGTTCTCTATGTGGCCTGTGTGAGTGGGATGTGTGAGAGCAATGTGGTTTATTACCAGATGATGCCGCCGTAAAACAACGAGAAGACAAAGTAGAAGGCAATGGATCCCCACGTGACAAAATGATTCATCCACGTCCAGAAGTGTGTCTCTAGCGACAACTACAGACAACAGAAAATAACTATTAAAACTTGGTTTCAGATTTTGTTTGATTTAATACCATTTACACTCCATATCCCTTTGCTACATCAACACACTGATACAGTTAACACTACTTGCAGCTGTCTTACCTTCAAAGTCACAGTAATGACCATAACTGTAAATACCAAGGTGCCAAAGGTCCAGTTTCCAAACGTCTACAAAAAGATAAAGCATGTTAACAACCTAAAATGCATTTAACCTTGATGAGAAACTAAAGAGCAGACAGTGGAATGATAACACAATATGACAAGAGTGCTTCTGATGATGCTATTTGAACTAGTACAGAAAGCTGCCATGTAACCCTGAGTGTGGGAATACTTCCAAGAGAGCATCTGTAATGGACGACGGCATTACATCAAAGCCTGTCATTACTGACTCTTTCATATGGGATGATTCATCACAAGGTGACAGATGCAAATTACGCAGTGGCATGCATCGACTGTAATCCAATCAAATCTTACCAGCTGCCTGTTAGCTCGCAAAATCTGAAGCATGCAGAATGTGAAGAGAGAGAGCAAGGAAGACAGAAAAGGTAAGGGTTCGGAAAAAGAAGTGGAAGTCCTTAATTATTCGAAGCTGTAAATATAAATTTGAAAAAACTTAATAAGAAAATAAATTCCAGTTCAAAAATGGCCTTCTATGGATGCATGACAACAATCACTTGAGTCAAAACTGATATTAGTAGAAACCAGCCATGAAAGTGACTGATTAACCCCTCATATAAAAATGAAGCTGATCTAGTACAATCTTTCTATGATTACTTACAAAAGGCCTGGTACTTAAACATGTTTGGTTATTTTACCTTCAGTCAAATGCTTTTTTTTTTTTATTTCAGTCAAAAAAAATCCCAATCTTAGCAAAAACCTTAATTCAAGCATTTGTCTGTATGTGTGTGTGTGTGTGTGTGTGTGTGTGTGTCTACAGACCTGGCCGTTTCCCAGCAGACTCGTGTCTTCTCCCATTAGCATGTAGCTGCCAAAGAAAAAGATGAAGGCGTGGCAGAAGCCGAGGAACGTCCAGTATAAAAAGGTTTTAAAGGAGAGCATGGCATTTCTACTGATATCCCTGTAAACAAGACAAAGTTAGACACCAGTGTTCCAAACCTTCCTGCAGGTCTTTGCTGCATTGACCAAGTGCTGATTTACATTTCTTGTCAGAATGACTGATGATGTGTGATGTACCTGTAAAGTGCAGGTTTGCTTTGTAGAACATGTGGATGCACCAGCTGTTCAAAGAGACTGTAGACCAGGATGGGGAGTGAGGTGAAGCAGATGTTGTACAGGGTGAGATACACACTATCGTAAAGGGTCTGTGAAACACCAGAGTCAGGATGAGAGGCGTTTTTTCTCTGTTCCAATATAAAGCTTTGTCATATAGAGAGAGATGAATGTGGCGCACAGCATAGTGCATTAATGCAGTGAGCACATTCTTATAATGAGTACATAGTTTCAACATAGAATCATTATTTTGATTTATTTTCTCTTAAATTTAGCATTTAAACTTTTGCAGGTTTTGTAATATTTTAAGTGTTTATAATTGGTCTGACAAACCACAAAAGTAAAAGACATCGTTCTGTACATTAAAAGAGTGGAGACCAAAACAAACATCGGCGAACAGATAGTCTGTAAACAAGCGAACAGACTGCAGTCAAGCACATAAAAATGAAGGACACATTAA
This sequence comes from Corydoras sp. C115, assembly GCA_019802505.1. Classification (NCBI taxonomy): domain Eukaryota; kingdom Metazoa; phylum Chordata; class Actinopteri; order Siluriformes; family Callichthyidae; genus Corydoras; species Corydoras sp. C115. The sequence continues at coordinate 186,396 of JAFMOC010000020.1, forward strand.
AATGGACTTACTTGTTGAGAAAACAGACAGAAGAACTGGTATAAAAACTGTGGCGTAATAAAGCAAACATTCTACAAAAACAAACCAAAAGAAAAAAGATTTGGTGTAAAAAAACAGGACATTGATAAAAACAAACCAACTTCTGAACGTGGAAGCATGTGTGAACCTACCTTATAGAAAAAGTACTGGACCAGAGTGGCTATTCTGATGTAGTAGAAGTGGCCATGGACAAGCAGCAGTTTGGAAAGGAATTTAAACCTGGCGATTGCATAGTCACTGTTTCGTACTGCCTGTCGTCCTTCCTTCCCCATGATACCTGCACAAAATTTAATTCTGTTAGCAAACGCACAAATAAAAAACAAATATACATGTAGGCTGTATTTCACTTCAGTAGTTGTGATTTAATGCTAATCTCTTACAACTGTAGATCAGAGCAGCATATATGAACATTGAAGGAACAGTGTCGAGGCTAATAAAACGAGAGGATTATTGTGTAGAAATATCTGGAAACATGTGTTGTTAGGACCGATGTGAACAGAGTGATGTGAAACCTCTTTACCATGATTTATTCAAAATATTACAGAATCTTGAGCCGTATTGTTTTTATAAGTGTCATTGTCCACAACGTCATCTAGCCCAGTTTTTAAAGCCAACAATGATGGCTGAGTAAAAGGATAACCGTTTCTCTAACAATAAAAAAGCCAACTAGTGGCCATATTACAGAACAAAGTCTAAAGAACAGCCGCAACAGGCTTAGTGCTCATCTGTACTTCCATTTATTGTAAATGATATAAAATGTATTGCATATCACATATTGATACAAACTCAAAACAGTCAGAAGTGTGCATTATTGTCAATAATGCCATAGCTGCACAAACAGCTCATCCAATCAGATTTAAGGACTGAAACTAACCGCTTTATAATAAGGTTAATAGGTACTTGAGGGCATGAATAATTGTGACTAAGTTCAAGTTCAAGTTATTTATTTATATAGCGCTTTTTACAACAGTACATTTTTACAAATTACAAAGTTGAGGAGCCTTGTAGGAGAACGCTCTTCCACCAGCAGTAATTTAATTTATTCTACCCTACAGAGACTCTTGGAGCAAGGCCTGGTCTCAAGGAAAGCAGCAAAGAAGCCACTTCTCTCCAGAAAAAACATCAGGGACAGACTGATATTCTGCAAAAGGTACAGGAAGTGGACCTGCTGAGGACTGGGGTGAAGTCATTTTCTCTGATGTATCCCCCTCTGATGTACGGAGCTCGCCTTATGTACCCCCCTACGGAGCTCGCCTTACGTACCCCCCTACGGAGCTCGCCTTACGTACCCCCCTACGGAGCTCGCCTTACGTACCCCCCTACGGAGCTCGCCTTACGTACCCCCCTACGGAGCTCGCACTACGTACCCCCCTACGGAGCTCGCACTACGTACCCCCCTACGGGGCTCGCCTTACGTACCCCCCTACGGAGCTCCATCCTCTTATTTACATCCTAACATGAAAATGAACTGTTACTTAATCAGTCACAGCTCATCAGTTAAAGGAAACACACAAACCTTGCTGAACGTCACTGGCTTTACTTAAAGTTTAAAATTAATTTAATTAATTTAATTAATTAATTAAAACAGGACAGGATTTTACAAAAAGTAAACAAAAAGCTTTAACCTGATTTTTCAAGTATTTAGTTATTATAGATATATATTATAGATATATATTATAGATATAGATATTACATAATCCACCTTAAGGAAAAGAAATGCTAATGCAGTTTGATTTAATAAGCACTTTTCATGATAAAATTAAAAACTGACCAAAAATTCTTTAGTACAGGTGTGTTTTTATGTGTACTAAGGAAAATTGAACAGGGTTAATCATCACTTCTATAGAACATACCTATTCCCACATGAGCCTCCTGGATCATACTGACATCATTAGCCCCGTCTCCAACGGCTAGCGTAATGGGTTTCTCAGGGGAGGTCTTTAACAAGCGCACCACCTGTAAATAAAAATCATTAATGTTACTTAAGCATTTTAATTAGAAGTTCTACTCCAGGTATTATGATACTTTAATTAATACAGTTCAGGTGCAATTTATTTTGTATATTTACTACCATTACAGACAGGAGGGTAAATCTTTTTGTTAGTGGTTATAAGGGATAAGACAATTAATTTGGATTTAAAATGTTACAATTAATTAAATCACCTCAACATTGTCATGATAGAAAACTAGTTTTCTATCAAATGGATAAGATTATGTACTTTAGGGAGCACAGATTTTTGAAACATTGTTTTTTTACGTTTATATACAGTTTTTTTTGTGTTAATATTTCAACAAAAGCCCTGTGTTGTATTTTATTGATAACAAAATTTAATTTCATGTTATTATATTATTGTTATTATTATATATTATTACATATTATACTAAATAAATAAACACAAGAAAAAGTGTTGTCCTTGTGATTTCTGGCACATTTTTGGTAAACTGAATTGGTAAACTTGCTATTGTAATAATTTTGATTATTTGTAATAAAATAGTGGTTATTATACATCCATTATCTTTTATTATATCCTCTACTAGGGTCGTTTCGGGCGCTGGGCAGATACATCCAGGACAGGACACCAATCTATCGCTGGGCACACACTCACACAGACACTCACACAAACACACTCTATATGGCGCAATTTGGAGAATTAAATTGACCTTGATCCATGTTTTTGGACTGTGGGAGGAAACCGGAGAACCCGGAAGAAACCCACATGGACACGGTTGAGAACATGGAAGCTCCACCCAGATTGGGATTCAAACCAGGAATCCATAGCGTTGAGAGGCGAACATGCTAACCACTAAGCCACCCGGTTATTATATATATTATAGTCAAATCTTAAAAATGACAGTACTATTCCTTTTTTGTATAATCAAACAGGACCGGCTACTAAATATTTAACCTCATTTTAACCCTGATCCCTAAAACCATTTAAATAGAATTTTTCTTTAGTGAATATATTTACAGCATAGTCCCTCTAAAAACTTCTTGCGTTAAACTGCCTCTAGAACCTAGAAAATATGTGCACAATGAACACGATTTACTACACAGATTGGATCTGGGTCGAAGAACCCGATGAGGACATCTCCATGCTAACATTGCACATGATTCTATTCTATTATATATAATGCTTTCTGACATGACGATGAGTCAGAAAAGAGATAACCTGTGGCACAAAACCCACTGCATGACTAGAGGGGTTAAAGCTGAAATCCCCCACACATGTAAGCTCGGAAGCGCACACCCACACACTTGCCTTGGCTTTTTGCAGGGGTGCCATCCTGCAGCATAGCACTGCAGAGCAGCTCTTACAGACCTCCATAAAGAGCTTCTCATGTTCACGCAGTGCCAGAGACAAGCTTGCACCATCCACAACCAACCCGTGTTGAATCACATGGTCATCTTTGATCCTACACAGAAAAACATAAATCCATGAAATCCTATTAAGATCAACCCTGCTTATGAAAGTCCTGTCTTATAGGGCTCATTCTGAATGGCTCCTGCATTTATGTTTATAAGCAGTGCTTTACAAACAGCAGCCCGATGGGAAACCAAACCAATTATTTCTTACTCATCAGTGATTGTTTCTACCCTCACAGGATTCTAATAAGCTTTGAAGCTGCTAGTTCTTCCAACACAAACACATATAGTTAAATTCTCACACCACGCATTACTGCACATCTGGTCACAACACTGATCTGGACAATCCACCATGTCAGTTTACATATACTTCTTAATGTCACTTTATATGGATGTTCTTTAGAGTAAGGGTGTGGTAGCTCAGTGGTTAGGGTGTTGGGCTATCAATCTGAAGGTTGGGGGTTCAAATACCAGGTCTAATGAAATTACCAATGTGGGTCCTTGAGCAAGACCCTTAACCCTCATTGCTACAGTGGGGCTGCATCATGACTGATCCTGTGTTCTGACGCTAACCATCAAGTTGGGATAAAAGTTGGGAAAAAAATGCTTTGGATAAAAGCTGTGTGTAGAACTATGTGTATGTGTGTATGCATACTTGTGTATATGTTGTGTACCTGTTGTGTTTATTCTGTATACATTTAGTGTAGATGAATAATACTAATAATAATAAGTTTTTTCCCTATTGTCTCACCTTCAGCTTTTCAATGCACAAATGTCCTGGCATGTCGTACAAACGACAAATAAACATTAAACTTGGTGAAATTAAATCAACCTCATTTCAATAAGGTGACAAACGACAGGAATAAAATGTCCTGGTGGGAGGAAGTGATGTGTGATGTCCGGCGGTGTTCACCTGCGAGCGAGACAGCGCAGCTGTTCTGCGCACTCGTGATCGGATTTCTGCTGCACGAGTTCCAGGATGTTCATGGTGCGGTGAAAGTGGCCGCAGGACAGGCTCACGCTGACGGCCGTCTCCTGTTTATCTCCCGTGAGAACCCAGATTTTAATCCCGGCCAGCCGCAGAGCCTCGATCGTCTCCTGGACCTTCTCCTGGAGCCTGCATGCAAGAACAAAACAATCCACTGTTTAGAATCTGAAACTCTGTTTAACTTGTTAGACTAATCCAAGGACACTAACAAAAGATTGTGGTTTGTTTACAGCACTGCAAAAAACAATACTGCAGAACTGCCAGATGCTTCTGTTAAGTCATTATGCAGGGTTCTTTAGGGAGTATGGAGTAAAACAATAAGACTATCTTGTGGACCTTATTATTAATGACCGCCTGAGTCATTTCGTTTTTGCCCGGATACAGTTCCAAGTACTTTATTGTTGAGCTTTATGCCTATACCACCTGAGTTTAAGCTGATTTTTCTTCTTTTTTATATATTAACTGTAGATCTAGCATAACCTTTAGGATGACTCAGAGCTGAGGCAAGCACATCTTGCCCTTCTGCTTTTCTCAGAGCATTTATGAGCTCCATGATTTTGTGTGATTTCAAATGTGGAGCTGAATTCAGAGATGAGCAAAGCTTGTTAAAAATCAGCGAGAGAAAATAATAGAAGCGTCTAACTCTGTAGCCTTCAGGGATTTGGAGTTTAATGCCTCTGAGAAGGAGACGTGTTGGTCTAAGCGCTCAGATTAGAGAAGAGTTAAAGTAAAAGTGAATCTAGGGATGCAGGAGAGAGTTTAAACTACGTGTTGCATAACAAATTCTGACTTGACGTGAAATCAAAACGACAGACCGATCAGCGCGATTAGCGCCAGCACGCTCACGAGTCTCAATAGACCGAAGCTTGAAATGTGATGCAGTCACACCACGGTGTGCGAACGAATATAATCCGTGACTCGGCTTCACTATTTCAGGATCTGCACAATGCTGGGGAACAGGAGCATGATGTATCACATGCTTAACTTACACTGAAAGCAACGGGAAACGAGAGAGGGGGTCGAGAGAGGTGCGGAAATCAAACACAGAGACGGAGAATGAGTAAGCAACAGGACAAGCAAGGGAACAAGGGGAAATAAGGAGAAAGCAAAGGGATAAACAGAATGGAAAACAGAGTATGAGTAATTTAGCCAGAAGATGAGGAAGTAGAGGGCACTTTGGGCAAGGGACACACTGACAGGCACCAGAGGGAGGGAGGGAGGTGGAGGGGTTTTTGGCAAGGAGAGGTTAACGCTCACCTCATATATAAAGTCAAGCAGGATTATTTTCTCTCTATTACCCCATTGTGCAAATAAAATAGATTGAAATAAACAAATACAATAAAAAATAAAGCTGTTATATATTACAGGATACACTGGATTTGGATCTGGAGCAACACATGCTTTTATGACTATTGATTAGTGATTGCAGACACTTTTGGCAGAGTACAGAAGTCTGTCAGTATAAATTAATCAGCTTATAAAGCCCACTGTTCAAACCCCAATCCAGAGGCATCAGAGCACCAATGATGCACCATTACTCTACCTCCAACAGCTTAACGTGTTAACAACGATCTATAAATATTTAACTATATGCAATATAAATTGTAATGGGTGGCAGTGTGCCTTAGTGGTTAGCACATTCGCCTCCCCGCACTGGGCATCCAGGTTGGAATCCCGGTCTGGGTGGAGTTTCCATGTTTTCCCCGAATCGATGAAAAAAAAAAACAAGGATGTCAACGATGATGGGATGGCAAGTAAGTGAAGCAGACTGGAAAATTAAACTAGGCTGCCACAAAAAAGATAAACCGTGATGACCTCATGGGTAGATGCATGACGGCAGTTCCATCAGCAATTCATCAACCTATAAATGAGCGCAGGCCTGATACCTTTACGATGCACTGACTACTGTTTCATAAGCCTGAGTTGTACCTGGAGAGCTGTAATGTTTCATGGTTTAGTGTCGTGACGCAGCGACTTTTGACTCACTTATCTTCCACTCCAGTGGCTCCAAGGACCTGCAGGTCTCTCTCTATGAAGCTGAAAGCCTCATTTAATCGTTCTTCTCTCTGCTGAAGAGCCGTTCGAGCCTCGTTCAGCCGTCTTTCCACTTCGTTATACTCTTCCGCACTGAAAAGCCTGTAGGCAACCACCAGTGTCCTCAGACCTTTCTGAGAACATGAAGTAAACAAAAAAAACTATTTAAATTTCAAAGTTTAATATCATACAAATAAACTACATGCATTTTTAATATAATTTGAGGCAACAAACAATTGATGAATTAATAATCTTATATTTTTCATATTTACATAATGAAAACTATAATGATTTTTTTTTTTTTTTTTACTGAGAATTAAACCCAAAAAGATTAAACAGACCCCCCCACACACACAACTAAAACAGTTCGCGTCTCAATGACAGAGTTTTACATTGTGGTCTGCTGATATTTGCAGAAAGCAATCGGACCGCTGCTTCATTGTAATGGCCTCCTGAAATGCAACTCACTTCCATGTCGTTATAAAAGTCTCAGGAAACTACATTGTGTACATCACAGGTTACTTTTTATTGTCACTTTTAAAATAAAAATAGAAAGTAGAAATTACTTAAAGATTATATGTCACATTTATACATATTCCCTAAACAGGACAAATACAGAATGAAGGTAATGAGTCCGTGAGGGAAGAATTTCCAATCTTTTGTACAAGACTGAAAATGAATTCTTGATTTAAAATTATCAAAACTAAGCCACTGGCTGATCGAACTCGCTTGTAGCAGAGTATTGCGATGTGTGACAACTGCTCTGTAAATAAAAGGAATCATGTGAATGAATTAATATATTGCTAATGAGGTTTAGAGACTGAAACAGTGCACTGACTATACTCTGAAAAACAGCACCACGGGACTGTCATCAGCACCTCATCAAGAGATTTGTACAGTGTCTGCGGAGGAGGAAGTGTGTGTAACATGTGATATGAAGGCAGTGGGTGATTTAGTGTTCTCATGGGCTTCATGATGTCTGACCCACTTTTTACTTTTTCTCAACCGCACTACAGTACAACCGTTTTTAAAACCACTGTTTAACAAATGAGAGTAAGTCATTAAATGTACCAAGACACTTTGGCACTTTGGTTATTTTTCTGTTAAATATTAATTAAAATTAATTGACAAAGTTAACCAGAGAAAATAGTTTTTATTGTACTTTTAGAAGGTGAACCTGACAAGTAGCTTTATTTTTTATATTTTAAATATAATTCTAACTCTATTCTACCTAAAAAACTATTTAAAACGACAGATAATTTCATTATATATATATATAAAATACGAAAACTAAATTTATACAAGTCAGTATATCATTACCCATAATGCTACACATCTTACTGTTAAGTACTGAATAAGACACTGTATTTTATACCCATCTGATTGTGTATTTAATGACATGATTTTAACAGATCTGTGAAATGTTAAGCGACCTAAAGAGGTCTTACCAAAGCAAACTCATCCACGTGCATCCTGGTCTTTTCAATCTCGCCGCTCCTGATGTGGGGCAAAACAGAAGACTCGGCTCCTTTTGTAAACAAGATCTTCTCCCCTAAAAACGTCATGGATCATGAACTGATGAGGGCAAAACATTTAGTCAAAAGAACTATAATAATTTATTTAAGCCGGGTCATGAGAGAATCTGAAGTGGCAAGTCCCCTCTCTTTTCCTTTAATAAGAACAGTAAGAAGAAATGTTCAGCAATCATAAACCAAGTTCATGCAAGACCCCAGATGCATACTGAAGGTCCTTAAGGGTGGCACGGTCGCTTAGTGGTTAACAATTTTGCCTTTCAGAGCTGGGGATTCTGATCTGGGTGGAGCTTCCGTGTTCTATGTGTCCACCTGGGTATTTTCCAGGTTCTCTGGTTTCATCCCACAGTTCAAAAACACAGACTCAAGGAAAATTGGCTGCTCTTAATCCTGCCTATATAGTGCGTGTGTGTTTCTGTCCAGTGATACCTCGATATCCTGTCCTGAGTGTATCTGTCCAACGCCCCGAACATTCTCCCCTGGATGGGCATGGAACCCCCCCCCCCCCCTTGGACCCTAATGTATTATTCAACGGAAGATAATGAGATGGATGGACAAATTATTGCCTACTTTGAATTAATATAAAAATAAAACAAACTAATAGTATCAAAGCAACATTCCATTATATACAAAGATCTTTAAAGAAGATGGGCAGAATCACTAAACAGGAAAGGAATACCTATTATAAAAAAAATAAAAAAAAATAATTTTAAAAAAGGGGGGTATGTAAAAAGTTGGTTTTTGGCTTCTGACTTGTTGGTGTTCTCATTTGTAGTCGCTTGGTTTTAAAGCGTTTGCTAAAATTTTAAAAAAGGGGGGTGGCCGCAGCTTCGAATAACAATCAGGTTTGATGAATTTACAGTATAGTTGGTTTTTTCCATGGCTTCTGACTTGTGGTGTTCTCATTTGTAAGTCGCTTTGGTTTAAAGCGTTTGCTAAATGACTAAATGTAAATGTAATACTCAGGCTAATAAACTGTAATAATCTCTTTCATGCATGTCGAGAGGTTGCTGTGGTGTTTCCACTTCTTTTTAGGGTTTGCAGAATGATTAGTGTTTTACACTAACTCACACAGCCCCTCCATGCCCCGCCCTGCATGCAGACATGGTGGCAGGATGACATCAGACTACTGCATTCAGTATTGATCACTTCCTCAAATATATTTGATTAAATCCATGTTTTGTCCATCCCAGACGACGGTATAAAACAATACTATATTAGTGTCTGTAGAGGAGCAGAACTCACTTCTATTCCACCTATATAATCAGCATGTGATATTTCTGAGCTGCTTCACCATTTTCTCTTTTCAGATACTATTCCATTGAAAGAATGAGACATGGTGAGTACCCACCCATCGAAGACTGCAGAATCACACTCATTCTTCTTCTATTAGCATCAAACTCCAACACATGAAGGAGCTTAAACCTGTGAGAACGTTCAGAGTATTATTACGACTATTCTGAATACCGCCAGTAAACCTTATAGTAATGCACCAGAAGCTTACTTTTCTGATTTCCCAAATGTTTTGATCTCCATGCTTTCTCCATTGGTTCCCAGGAAGGCCACACCCAGCCTAAATAAAGAACAACATCAGCAACAAAACAAGATTATATAAACTTTAAAAAAAGAAAAGAAAACAATAACTCAGCATGCAGTAAAGGAAAGGTAAATGGAAACTTGGTTTGGCTGTTTTAATTCACTATATTTCAAAATGTTCCTGACGTTTTAAAAGCTTTACCGATTACTCAGCAAGTATCCGGATTTAAAAAACTCATCATCACCGGTGCATGCAGCACAAAAGAAGTGACACTCTGTAAACAAATGGCTCATTCCTGCAACAAGCGACTCAGTGGATTGATGATTTACCTCTTCGTGGCCTCTACAAGAGCTTTTTCATCGGGGGAGGAGGCAAAATACTCCATTTCGGACGTGAAACCGTTGGCGTGAGAGAATGGATCTCCTATACCATCTACCTGATCGTAGCTTATCTGCACCGTGTGGCAAAGGGAGACGGCTTTCAAAAACAGTTCCTCTTCCCTGTTCTGAGACACACACAGATTTTGGCAGTGAATCAGTGTGGTACTGCAGTGATGAGATTATTTCAGCTCTGTTTACAGCAGAATAGAGTTGAACATTCCTCTGTTGCATTATCATCATCATCTCCTCATTAAAACAGAAACATGTCTGTATTGAACAAAAAGCGATATGTGCATGCACTTGTGCAGTGAGACTCAGATCTTACGAGGTATGGGGCAGAACTATCGGGGACGTCGTCGGTCATTCCCTCAGGGACAAGTTTGCCGTTGATTTCTTGGTATTTAATGCCATTGATGGAACACTCACGGAACTGCATCTCGTTTTCAGTTAAAGTTCCTGTCTTGTCAGTAAAAACATACTCCACCTACACAAATAGAATTAGTGTTATCATATCATGCTGCAAACTTTCTCAAGCATGTGGTTCGAGGCACAGCTTTAATAGCTGAAAAATAGCATGAACGAATCGCATCTAAAAATTTTTAATAAAAACATGGATCACTTCAATGATGAGTAAATTACATTACATTTAGCAGATGCTTTTATCCAAAGCAACTTACAAATAAGAGAACACCATAAGTCAGTAGTTATAGAAAAAAACAGCTACATTGTAGAATAATCAATAAACCGATCCAGCCTTATATATATATATATATGTGTGTGTGTGTGTGTGTATGTGTATGTGTGTGTGCGCTTGTGGAAGACGTGTTATAAAATGGTTTCGTGAAGATGCCAAATGACTCCGCCTTACGGACAGAGTTGGGAAGATGGTTCCACCATTTTGCAAGGGTGAATGGTACGGAGTGTGCTCCTCTGTGAGGTGGAAACACCAGGTGACATTCAGCACTAAAGCAAAGTGAATGAGTTGGAGTCTATTTTGGAAACACGGAAGAAGGGGCAGATCCGGAATTTGTCCTGTAGGCCAGAGTCAGTGTCTTGTACTAAATGGAGCAGCTACAGGAAGCCAATAGAGAGAGAGAGAGAAGAATAATGGAGTGAAATGAGTTCATTCGGGCTGGTTGTGATGCAGTTTTTAATTGTTGTTAATTGTTGTTTGTGATGCAGAGTTGTAGAGGTCTGATTGTGTGAGCTGAGAGACCGGCAAGCAACGCATTCCAATACATAATGCAGTAACTTGATATTAAATGATGAGAGTATTTGGCAGCCCTGCTCAAAATGAAATCACTGTACTGACCTGTCCCAGTTCTTCATTAAGGTCTGATGTGTTAACTTGAGCTCGCTGGTCACTCTCCTCATGATACAAGTCGAAATCCCAGCCAATAAAAAAGGACCCAAGGAACTTCTGCATCTCCACGGTGACGTAGAGCGAAATAGGAATGATGAAGTTGTAAAGAACCAGAAAGGCCAGGAAATCAGAGATAAACCTCAGAATCTGGAAGATAAAATAAGCAAAGCACATGTTAGCTCAAGGCCTTTTAAAGCACACAAACAGTGGGGGTGTTATGGCAGCGCATGTAATTCTGAGTGACAGGAGGCATCAAGCCCTCTGGGGACTTTCGCTTCTTTCTGCTCGCTGTCAAAATATTTGCAGTCATATTCACGGCTTAAATAGAGAATACTGACATGCAGCTGGAGTACAGAACCCTAAAAGACTTAATGTCTTTAGATTCCATTTCAGAGAATTACAAAAAGCAGAAACACACGTCAAGTATTTTTTCAGGAAACATTCAGTTAATTTTGGACCCCACCTTACAGGAACTTGCCTAGAGTGAAGTACTAACTGAGGGTGCACCTCAGTCACACAACCACCCGGTCACACAACAATACTTTTATAGATTTTGGAACTCAGTACACGTAAGAGGCGCACCGGATTATAAGGCGCACGTCCGATTTGTGGGAAAATTTTAGGCTTTTAGGTGCGCCTCATAGTCCGGAAAATACGGTACTCGTAATTGTCACAATGTGGCGTTGAAATGGAAATCCAGGTCAAATCACACCAGGCTCTTAAAAGCAACGCTGAATGGATTATTTCATGTGACGCCCAAAACATACCCATAAATCACATCGTCATGATGGCAAAGATGCAACACACCCGAAATTAAGCTTTGTGGGGCTCGGTTGATGCCTCACTATAACCGCTTGAGCGGTTTCTTGGTGGTTCTTAAAGAGTATATAAACCTTTGCAGGATTTGTACGACACACACACACACACACACACACACACACACACACACACACACACACACACACACACACACACACACACACTTTGGAGATTATATTTGATTCTGAGTAACTCTATTACAGTAGTTCATAAAGATATTTAAAGAAGAGAAATATTTAAATCTAACTGTCCGGCATTTACTTTGATCCAAATTAATACCCGATATAAACTTTATATCTGTAAAAACTGTATAATAATTGAATAATTGTTCAATAAGTGTAATTACTACACAACAGGCGGTTCTGATCAGTCAGGCAGCGTGAATGAAAAGCTGTGATCATGTTCTCACAAAATAACTGATGTGTTTAAATATGATTGCAGATCTAAGAGCTGATTAAAGAGTTATTTGAGCTTCATGCTGTCTGACAGGAGATGACAGAACTATACATCTAATGCTGATGACTCACTGATCAGAGGCACAGATTGTTATTTATTTCTAATGCCAGTGGCAGGGCTTCATTTATTAGTGTGGTACAAATGAAAAATGAAGGGGGTCTGCCTTTTCCTAGCCTGGAACCTGTCCAAGAGAGTTTCCAGGCTTTCGTCCAATGAGCACTGGAGTATACAACAGCATCACGAATGGCCTAATGGATTAATATGAGATTAATGTACTATGTTAATTCAGTAGCATCTTCGCTCTGTTTGGTGTTCTGCTGGAATTTCATTTAAAGGAGCTCTAAGAAGGTTCAGATGTTGATATTTTGTCCAAGGTGCCAGGAAATTCACACGTTCATATCAACAAACTCTTGTAGTTCAGATCAACATTTTTGTAATTAGAAATTTAACTGCTTCTTGCCTTGCTGCTGTTGCGTTCCGTCTCGGTCTTTTTGTTGTAAAACGGCTCATCCCAATTCTTTTTTGCTTGCCAGGTATATTTCAGAACGGTGCTCAGACTGGCCTCGAATAGCAGGATGCCCAGGTATATGATGAGAAATGTGTTCATTGACCTAAAAGTGATTCTCAGTTGTTAAGGTCTTAAGAACTAACAATTTCAAAGAAATAACAGAAAAGTGGAGAAAAATGCAGCTTTACTTTTCCACTGCTGAGCGCTTCTGTGACTTGCACTTGTAATTTAGAGCCATTTTGGATTCCATGCCAGTGTACACAGCTACACCTATATGAAAGAAAAGAAACCGATCCTTAATTAATCAGCACAGCTGTGAGACAACAAATCATGCGCACAATGAATGTGGAGTAAACGTTCTGCGCCGTCACCCCTGATAATCTCAATTCAAATATAATATCATGGTATTCAACAAAAATACTGTCTTTATGGAACAAAAACTTTGCCATGCTATGCTCGGTAAACCAAATTATTTATTAAATAAATTAATTATTAATACAAAAGTTAATAAAACTACAACAAGGAAAAATCAGTTTCAGAAAACCACAAAGAAATTATGAAAAAAAACTACCACATTATAACGAGAAACATATACCCAGTATATAAAAAAGTGATGTTTATACAGAACACATTGTTTCATGTTTTTCAATTTAAAAAAATGATATTCTCATGTTAAGATTTCACATCATTTTCATGTGTAACAGCACAGAGTTTCCATTTAAGTTAAACCTACAAAGCTAAATAAAGAAAAGAACAAGCAAAATAATAATAAATCATTAATTAATTGAAAAACAAACGTACCGAAGATCTCCTTGGTGTTTTTGAGTCGTGCTCCTCGAAGAAGAAGGTTCTCAGGCCCTAAAGGTCTGAACAGAACAGCGTAGAATTATGTTATTGGAGGTAGAATTAAGCATAAAATAAAATTATATATTATATTATATATATTATAATAAAATAAAAATATTGAACTAAGAGACTTTATAACAGAATTGAATGTAATTTTTGCAGCACAGTTGTTGAGCTGTTAAATCACCATGTGGTTCTTCACATTATATTAAGATTTCTATATAATTACACACTGTCTGGCCAAAAAACAGGTCTCACACACACAAATATTTCAACACACAGTCTCGATGGCATCCCTCTTCACAGGCTTCTGCAATGTCCCATCATTTATCACTGTCCAGTTGCATTCATTTATTTCTCAAGCTCTTGTAATGATGGCGATTTGGACCACTGCACATAGTCTTCTCCAGCACATCCCAAAGATTCAATATGGGGTTCAGGTCTGGACTCTGTGGTGGACAATCCATGTGCAAGAATGATGTTTAATGCTCCCTGAACCACTCTTACACAATTTAAACTGATGAATTCTGGCATCGTCAAATATGTCCATGTCATCAGTGTAGAAGAAAAATCCATCGAAGTGTTCAGGTCCGATCTGACCGACTGCAGTGACCGCAGATCAGAGTTACAGCATGTGGAGACCTTTTTTGATCGGGTGTGTATAAAAAAAATAATAAATCAGTCAATCAATCCAATCTGATGGAGATTTTTACAAAGCTATCACCCCAAAGCAGTTTCTACTAAATTTAAGTTTACAACATGTAGGTTGTAGTTTCACAACAGCAAACATTTAAAACCTCACTGGAGCACAAACACAATATAAGTCCACTGTTCACACACGTGAGGCATTTCTGAATCCCTTCAGACAGAAACCTGAATAGTGACACACTGGCTGTAAGCTTCATTATGAATACATTTGAGTCTGGACTCTTTTATAAAGCACATCCATAAATGAAGCAAGTAATTCAGTCTCCATGTTTATCTTCAAAAAACTAAAACTACTATAGTTGGTATGTATTAAAACATTCCTCCTTCTGACCACTGAGATTATTTATAACAAAAGTACTATTATAAGTTAAGGGTTCATTAACAAACAGCTCGACATATACCCACATGTTCATTCCAACATAATAACATAATAATCAGTTAATTAAATACTATTCTGTAAAATAAGAAACTTGGTTATCATTAAACCCACCTGACGATCTCCTCTCCATGTTGTGTTACCATTATTCGGCCAACAAATCTAAAAGAGAAATATTTTGAATAACAAAACCAAGAGAACATCAGTACC
The DNA here is from genome assembly GCA_019802505.1 of Corydoras sp. C115. Taxonomy (NCBI): domain Eukaryota; kingdom Metazoa; phylum Chordata; class Actinopteri; order Siluriformes; family Callichthyidae; genus Corydoras; species Corydoras sp. C115. The sequence continues at coordinate 201,556 of JAFMOC010000020.1, forward strand.
ACTGTCCATCTGCTTTACAATATATAAACAAATTATTATACCAATAACAACAAAACGTGCACTTTGCACAAAGAACAGTGAGGTATCATGGACATGTTACAAAAGTTGCTATGAAGGCAACGTGATCAAGGGCACTTCAGCAATAGTAGTTGGTGAGACCAGATGATGAGGTCAATAATAACGACAACATTTAATAATAAAGCATGCCGGATAGCAGACTGGGATCACTGTACCTGTATAAGTCAGGTTCTGGCTGCTGACACTCCACCACTGCCTGTAAAGCCTCGAGTCGTGACACAGTTTGGGACACGGCCGTCTCCGGCACTGAAAAGTGAGTCTGGACACAGAGGGATTGTTTTAAAGATTGTGCTTAAGATTAAATGCTCTTATTATTATAAGCTAAAAAAGAGACAACAGGATCGGAAGCCTCAGGTCAGATCAGCAGGATGCTGCTATCTTTTATATATGAAAATATGTCTGGGGCAATACTGTTCCACTATTAAACTTAGGGCTGTATTCAACTACATATTTTCGTAGACGAATCTGATTCGTCAGATTTTCCCTATAGTCGACTGATAGTCGAATCAGTTAAAATTTCACCACAAGATGGCGCTATAAGCGTAGTTTTTAAGAAAGATTTTTTTTTTTATATTTTACTTGTTTTTCTAACAAAAGAAAACCTTTTTTTTTGTTTTTGCTTTTTCTTTTTTTTCTAGAAATTAGGATGATTTTATTTGACAAAAGGCTATATATATAACGAAAACAAAGACATTTCATGTAAAATCTAATGCTTAGCAGCAGCCATGGACACCCCCATGTGGTCAAAATGGTACATTCGACTATGAGGTTCATAGTCGACTACGGTTCTCTGAATCGAATCGTTGAATCAGCGAATATTGCAGCTCACCCCTAATTAAACTAAAACAATTTACTTCAAATAGTGAATGATTTTTTTTAATGGTGCTTCAGAGTGGGTTATCCACTTAATATTTAACATAAAAGCTTTTTTTTTAATGGTACTGAAAATAACTGATGCTGAGAAATGTGGCAATTAGTGTTTCTCTCAGTTTCAGGTACAAAGACTTAAACCACTGACTGAATCTCAGACCTTCAGGTTTGTTTCTCCATCCAAACTGGCTGTGGTGATGTGGCACGTCCCTTCTACCCGGTCTGAAGACAGCAGAACCAGATCGGCGGGGAACGTCTCATCCTTGGCTACTCTCACTATGTCTCCCACCTAAAAGTGAAGCCCAGATATTTATACAGTTTTAACAGAAAATGAAAAATACAGAGACATGCAGTGTCAATAAAGAATCTCCAGCAGTAAGCATGTCTGATCTGGAGGTAATAGTTTAATACACACAGTTTAATAATACAGCAGGACGCTTTTTGTGTTAGCAATTGTGTCATAATCACATCTGGGACGTCCACCCTTTGGGCTAGTGTCTGACCATGTGACTCAAATCCAAAGCTATTATGATGGTGTGTGAAGTTTAATTAGCCACAGTTAATAAAACTGCTAACAGTTAACAGCTAACAACAACATGAGCCAGCTTCCCTCAGACGGCCAAAAGCGTCTTTTCACCCAATACTGGCCTTTCCTCAAGCCAATTGGCAAATATTTTGCAAAGCATTAAGTCAGGATGGCAGCACTGACCCGGAACATTACGATGAAATTATTCATTAAATTTAACATTTAATATTTTCAACTGGACAGAATTTGATTGACATTTATTTACAGGGTAGTACATTTTGCCTTGTAGCTGAATCAGCCTTTTAAATGTATTGTACTGACCAAATTCAATCCTGTATATTTAAACTTTATATTAGAAAAGGTTTCTTTAGTTGAATTGTTACCATTTTGACTTTAAATTAAACCATAACTTCTGCTGACGATCAGAGCATAAAATATTAAAGAGAGAAGTGATCATCAGTAACTAAACTGACCGGTCTGAACTAAATTCTCCATTATTATTATGGGCTATGCTTCTTTTTAAATTTAATTTTATCATAAGAGGTACTGATTAAGGCGGCACGGTGGCTTAGTGGTTAGCACGTTCTCCTCTCAGCGCTAGGGATTCCCGGTTCGAATCCCCATCTGGGTGGAGTTTCCATGTTCTCCCTGTGTCTGCGTGGGTTTCCTCCGGGTTCTCCGGTTTCCTCCCACAGTCCAAAAACATGGATCAAGTCAATTGAATTCTCAAAAATGCCCCATATAGAGTGTGCCCAGCGCCTGAGACATTTTCCCCTGGATGGGCATGGGGAACCCCACCGCGACCCTAATAGAGGATAAAGCGGGAGATAATGAATGAATGAAAGGTACTGATTAAACAATGCAGTACTGTGATAAACAGTGGGATTGGGATAAACAGTTAATTAGATTTAGAAGCGGAACTTACTCTTATGTTCTTGGACCGAGTTTGCACCAAACTGCCACTGCGCACCACATACACAGGAGCTCCGTTCACTTCATTATCGGCTTTGTGCCTCAGCCAGTCCTCGTAGCCCTGCGGCGGGTGTGGAATAGAGAATAGAGCAAAAGGCTTTTCAACACATTAATAATAAAATAATCTGAGAAATTAGTAATCAGCTTCAAATTCCAACACAGAGACACATTAATACTGCAGGAGACATTCCACCAACAAATTTCCATCATCAGTTTGAAGAAAATACAGTGAGAGCTGAGTTTTATAACAAGGAAGGTTTGCTATGAATACAGTATGTGTATCAGCTTCAGATAAGTGGGGATCATCCCCCCTTATCATCCACCACCTTAATGATAAACTTGGTCTGTGGTGATCCTGTGTGTGTGTGTGTGTGTGTGTCCCCTGACAAATTAACCATAGTCTCTCAATGCAGAACTACAAAGTGCATTTATTAGAAAGCAGAAATAAATAAAATAAACAATGACTGTAGAAGAAGGATGAGTATGTAATAAAATGGCAGATGAGCATGTATTTAGACATGGCTCTTGATGATGGAGTTCAGATGCTTTGATGGTCATCATTGTGATGGTAAAATGAAGCCTACAAAATAAAACTTGTTACTGTTCCACTTTAACTTTGTTTGATGTGAAGGAACTCTATGAATCTCTGACATCAACCCTTTTGTAAAACGATCCAAACTGGGTAAAAAAAAGCATCTAACAAAAGATTATCCAGTCATTTTCTGCCTAAATGTCCCTAAAGACCCACCACAGACCGAGAGTAGAGGCCTGAAGTGCAGTTTCAAGCAGAGAGGAGCTCACCTGTTTGATGGCGGTTACTGTGATGACAAAAAATAGGGGAAGGCCACTTGTCACAGGGGAAGTTGGAGTGTCTATCATTAACTATTCAAAAACACAATGAAAGAGAGCCATGAGACAACTGCTGTGAAATAAACTCAAACATTTACTTTAGAATACAAATAACACTTCATATCAGTTCATCCAATAAACACCCACACAATACACAGTGCACTAATATCACAGACTGGGCAACGTGAACTATGCTGTTTTTAAAAAGCACGATGGTCAATTTAGAAACACCCTTTACTGTCATAACAACAGACATGTTAGTTTAAGGGAGCAACATACCTCATTAATATCATGACATGTCAGAGTGTTGATTTGCCAGCCTGCCCAATTAACAGAGCACTAAACCACAACCCCCCCCCCCCCCACCATGCACATTGAAGGCAAACACAAAGAGGATGAGGAGGAGCTTCTTCCTAATGCCTAATGGACTCTGAACCAGGACTAACCCAAACTCAATCCTGCACACTTACAGGACTCTTACATGCCATTTTACTCACCATTGTGCACTTCAAACTCACTAATCACTTTATTTACACTGCTCACTTCATAAGTCTTAGTTTGTATAGTTTTAATTTAATTTATTCCATTTTTTTCTTTACTTAACGTGTGGCATTAGCCGTCAAAGTGTTTCACTGCGAGTTGTTTACATGTGCACATGACAAACTTTACTTTCGAAACAAAAAACAATCACAATGTATTACTACAGTTACACAAAAGAAAGTTGTACTCTGATATCTGGAACTGCTTTTCACACTTAAATGTTCTAATTATTACTAATAAATTTAACCCTATACAGTCATAGTCATAATAATAATAATTATTATTATTATTATTATTATTATTATTATTTACAATGCACTTCACATTTGAAAGAAATCTCAAAGTGCTTCAAAATAAAATCATCAGTCCAAAACATTATAAAAACCCATCAAACTGATTTAAAATCATAGCTTTTTCCAAAAAGAAAAGTTTTCAGAGGTTTTCAAGGCTCCTTTTCAGCACTTGCAGTAGTGTTGCAGTAATAATACCTGACAGGGTATCAGTTTATACACAGACCAAATATGACGGGTCATGCCGAGCCCCAGTAGTGGCTTTTCTACACTTTAACTGAATCCCCTAACTAATCAGTTATCATCAACTGTGATCATGTCCTAGTCGAATAACTGCACTGTAGTTTTACTAAAACAAATCACATGAATTACAGGAGCAATAAGAGTTTTGCTTAAAAACAAGCAGCTGTGCCTTCAAGGCTGAGAAACGCGATTCCTCTGTGCAGTGGCAGATCTGATAAAGAGCGAGTCTGCTCAAGGGCAGCAGCGTGATAAAGGTTACAAATAATTTCCTTTCAAAGGAAATAAAGCAGCAAATTTATTACAGGTTTAAATATCTGTATAAATCAATAGAGCACATTCATTCCAGGAGCAACACAGAGAAGAGGAATCTGAATGTGAGTGGCCAGTAATTAAAACACAACAGGGGGCTGCCAAATTCCTTATGGGGCAGCAAATGCCTTTATAGTATTGCACACACACACATGCCAGTAGAGGGGAGGGAGAGTGACCAAGACAGGGAGTGTGAACCTGAGAGACAGAGCTCAAGAACGGCAGAGTACGAGACATTAAAAGATGAATACAGACAGAAGAGAGACAGCAGGAGGGAGAATGCCAGACACTTACAGAAAGAGAGAGAGGTACATGAGCAACAACAAAAAGAGAATAGAGGGAACTTCTCATATGAAAAAAGGAAACCAGGAACTGGTCATTATCAGGAGAGGGTCCATCAACCACCACTGCAGCCAGATATGTATAGGAGTGGCACACACACCGGGACAGTGCAACACCTGACCCCCCACCACACCCCAAACCCCACCTCTACCCCATGCACACACACACTAAACTTCTTCACCACTATTTTATATGTATATACTTGTAATTTCTACTTTATTATTATTATATTTTTGCAATTTATATTATATATATATATATATATATATATATATATATATATATATATATATATATAATACACATTATATATATATATATATATATATATATATATATATATATATATATATATATATATATATATATATATATATATATATATATATAAAAAGAGACAGACAGACAGCATGAGTGCCAGAGATGTAACATGTGAGACAGAGAGTACAAGACAGGAAGAGCATGAAATGTGTGTGCAGAAGACAGAGAGAGATGAGGAACTAGAGCTGCAGAGATAAGATGGGCAGACGAGAGGAGAGATCGATGAAATGACAGTGAATGAAAGCAAGTGTGTGTGAGAGAGTGTGAGATTTATAAATGCAGAAAGAGAGAGAGAGAGACATACATGAGATGTGGTACTCACTTGAACGAGGAAGATGATGAGAAAATAAAAGTTAGCTATTCTTCTAAACTGTTCAAACAGATTTTTGGGGACGAAATTCCATATGGTGTACTGCAAAGAGGAAGAGGAATCGATGAGTGTTTTACAGCATCATTCAACACAAAAGGTCAGAAATGAATATGAATAAATAAATATGTATATGAATCAATGCTCATAAATCAGTTTTGTTGTTCAGTCAGTTTGTAATGTGATCTACTAGGTGATCTACTGTAGATAACATCACGGTCGTTATTCAAACCCAGTTAAAACTGTTTAACATGAGTCACTGGCTTAACAGATTATGATTTATTATTGATTTGCATCCTCTAAACCAGAACCAGCAGAATGAGGAACAGCTCCATCCACCGGGATGTCAGGATGCTCTGCTCTGCTCTTCAATCCTGCACCACTTCAACCAAAATCAGTACACAAACTCATGACCCAATTCAGTGGCTCATCCAGAGAAATAGTTCCTACTGCTTGATGCCAAATGTGATTTTGGACATACTAGCCCATCTTTCCTACTATGCAGTATGCAGAAGTATGCACACGCTTTGTGTGTGATGGTAAAGGCTGAGTAAACGATGAGTCCAGCATTATTGTATTGAACCCTCACCTGCTCCTCTGCACATCATTCTTACCTTCGAGGAGATGATTCTGTTATCTGCAAACTTCTGTGGAATGTAATGGCCATGCTGAGGAAAGCGGTTTGCAATGTAAACGGTTCTGGTATCACTCTGATGTGGAGGGTCAAAACCCTGAAAAAAAAAAAAAAAAAGAAAAAAGATTGTCGGTGTTAAAAATTCAAACCACTTTGATTGTGTCCAATTTATTATTTTGTGCTTACTTTACACAACATGTCAAACATATACTATTTTCACAGAATTTTTTTTTTATTATTTCTATATCATTAAGAACTATGATTTATAAAATAAATAAATAAACTGTTCCACTCCAACAACAGTGTCATCAATGGCCAATAGCAATGCACCAATTACTATAATGCCGCATTTCAGCCCAAAATAATGTTATTTCGCATTGCTTTCCTCTTGCAGGTGTGATTGATTGTCTGATTGATTTAAAAGCCAGGTGATCAATCACTGCAGTAAAGCTACTTATTTAAAATATATAAATACTCATCAGCTGTATTTATAACTGCTGAACCAAGTGATTGTTTTTAAATTTTTAAATTTTAAGTTTTTACATTTCTGCAGATTTTCATTAGCTTTAAAACTGTGTCTGGTGCCACCGAAGAAAGTTAAAAAATATTGTCATGTAGCTGAACCTAATTTACACCTAGTGATAGATTTGCACCCTGTCCTGGGTGTATCTGCCCAGCACCAGAAACGTTCTCTCCTGGATGGATATATTGTCATGTGTGTGTTGGAGAAAACTTCAGAAATGAAGCCACAAAAAAAAAAAAATAAATAAATAAATAAAATAAATAAATTAAAAAAACACCACCACCTTGAACAGCTTAGTGGTTAGCACGTTCTCCCAGCGCTAGGGATTCCTGGTTCGAATCCCAATCTGGGTGGAGTTTCCATGTTCTCCCCATGTCCGCGCGGGAGAAAAACATGGATCAAGGTCAATTGAGTTCTCCAAATTGCCCCATATAAAGTGTGTGTGTGAGTGAGTGTATGCCCAGTGATAGATTGGCACCCTGTCCTGGGTGTATCTGCCCAGCACCCAAAACGTTCTCCCCTGGATGGAAAAAACACCTCTGTTATTGATACTAAATCGAGTTAACTCCCATGAAGAAAGAAGTAGAGCAGAACAGCACTTCAGGGATGATGATCAACAGAAGGATTAATGAACAGGTCTGATCAATAACGTTGTTTTAAACCAGTACAATTAATCTGTGTAAAACGATTACATGAGTAAGACTGTGGGTTACATTAGCAGAAAACATGTGCCACTTTACAAAGACATTATTAATTCAGATAAAGCACAGAAGAACAATTAGTCCAAGGAGCCTCTTACAGCACTCAGGTCCTAAATCATTTACTATTGAATTTCACTAAAGCCTTTTTCATTTGTGGAGCCTGTAGACTGGACACAGTGCGTTGTGACTCACAGGCAGCGGTCATCATATTTCTGATTAAATTCCTCACATACTAAAAATATTACCCAAGCACTAATCCTGAAAGTAACCGGATTTCAATCCAACCCTGCGATCCTCAGTCCCCTCTGACTGAACCGCCGAGAATTAGGACTGCAGCATTGAAGCTAAAGAGGATGCTAATCTAATCGCAGCCTGACCACAAGACATTTCTATAAAGCAGCTCCAAAGTTCAACTTTAGAGGACAAGGAAAATAAGTGCAACTCAAAATAAACAGTAGTGGCTCAAAAAAGGCAATATGAGGGTGGTGGATGATTCTCAGAACTGCAGTGATACTGACATGGTGGTGGTGTGTTAATGGGTGCTTTGCTGGTACAAGTGGATCTGACACAGCAGTGCTGCTGGACAGAGAACAGCATACCAATCAAAACATACAGGTGTCTGATCCACATGTACCATCATCCACCACCCTAATAATACCTGTTCTGTGGGGGTCTGTTCAGAGAACAGAGTAAAGCAGACTAACAAAATATGTAGAGAATCAGATGGACTACAGAACGGCCATAACACGGACAATAAATTCAATCGATATGCTAGATAGAGAAACAATGAGCTATACCTAATAAAATGGCCGGCAAGTGCGTGTTTTGATTGGTGTACTGTTTGATTGTCTGATCCACTTGACCAGCATAACACACATTTACACACCACCATCACCATGCAGTGTCACTGCAGCACTGAGATTCATCCACCACCTTAATATCTCCTCTGTGTGTCCAGATCATCGAACTATTAAAGCAGACTAACAAAGTATGTAGAGAAACTGATGGACTACAGTCTGTAATTTTAGAACTACAAAATCCATCAATATAATCTCATGAACTGTATGATAGGGCATGATAGCTCAGTGGTTTGGGTGTTGGGCTATCAATCTGAAGGTTTGGGGTTCAAATCCCAGGTCCACTGAAGTTACCAATGTGGGTCCTTGAGCAAGACCCTTAACCCTCATTGCTCCAGGGATGTTGTGATGAACCCTGTGCTCACCTTGTAAGTCGCTTTGGATAAAAGCGTCCAATAAATGACCAAATGTAAATGTAATGATAAAAAACAGAGTGGTGTGAATGAAATTTGGATTGTCAGTAAAAGAACATGCTGATTAAACTCGGATACATTAACTAATGGCTTAATTAATTTAAAAACCCTACAGTGACATTAGCAGAGCTGAGGCGTGAGCTCACAGCTATCCTGCTCTTCACTCTTTCAGGTGAAAGTACAACCTCAAAAAGCCTCCGTTTCATGGAAATTAGAGCTAAAAAAGGACATCATCAAACCTGTTTGGTAACACAACGTTAACAGCCATTTGTCCAGAGCTGGTGTGTTTGTACTGCAAACATGAAAGAGAGACAGACCGAGACAGAAAGAGTGAGAGAGCAGGTGAGCGAGAGGCTGCAGCAGACTTTAATGCTATTACCTGGAGGACAACCAGCCTGCACTTAGAAAATAACGTCATTTTAAATAGACATTGATTCACAAACAGAACAAGGCGCTTTCCATTTTCAAAAGGATCCAAACAAACCCGGTTTCACATTCATGGCAGGAAACGCTACGAAGACGATGATACCACATTTTTCCATCTCAGTATTTCTCTCATTCAATAAAGAAATGACGCTGCAACCATGAGGAACCATGACTGCAGTAAACTCACTAAAGCACTTGAAACATTTGTTTGCCAAAATAAGGCAGATGAATCACACTGAAGTGTAAAGTAAAGCACAGCCGGATTGCTGGCGCTTTACATTATTTTGCATGTCACCAAACCTGCAGTTCATTTACAAAAGAAAGCAGCGAGGAGGAAGGTCAGTGTGTCGAAAACAGTCAGCACCCTACTACTGTCTACTACAGCACTGTGGGTAATGCCAGACCGTAGAAGATGTAAGCACTAACCCTCTTCGGCCTGATCTCAGTAAGTGACATCTATAGATCAATGGATTTAAGAATTTGCCATGTAAACACTCCAGTGACCTGCATCAAGACCTTTGACCTCTATTTCTACCAGCTTTGACTTTTTAAATGAAGAAATCATGTACAAACCATGGCTTCAAAGCCAGAAAATGACCTTACAAGTGCTACGGTTTTACACGTTTTGTTACATCACTTTTTACACGACAGAACTGTCATTGAGCAGCTTCACAGAAAGCCCAGACATCAACAACTAAACTGATCATTCAAAGAAATTCAGTGGAAACCGCCTGAACCTGTCTAATTTACAGCTTTATGTGTGTCAGATTATTGTAGCACCACCCACACAGTGTTCCAATTACCTTTTGTTCATTTGCTGACTAAAGCACTGAGTAAGGGTGGTGCAGTGTACAAAGGTGAAAAAATCAATGTTGGGACAAATGATGATATTCATACATGTTAAATGCATGTTTGTGAGGAGTTTGTAGAAGAGGTGGCTGGTATATTGATGCAGTTTTTAACAAACATCAAGCTTCAGCCACTGGTGCTGAAAAAACAAAAAAAATACCCGTCTTACACCAAAACACGATGACCTGATTCAGTTTCAACTTATGATCAGGTCAGAGAATGGTACAAAAACATCCCTGATGTCAGGACAGACACAAGCATTCACACACTCATCCATAACAGCTATTTAAGTACTATATTGATTTTGTCGGTAAAAGGTAATCAGCAAACATAGAATCTATGAAATTCAGAAATGGACATGAATTTTTCATCTACAGTTTACAATATCATGAAATGATTTAAGAAATCCTGATGCTTAACGGCCAAGAATCAAAACGGTTACCAAATGTGAGACCACCTAACCCTCAGACGGCATTGTTTTTGATGGACATAGCCACATCTTGCACAGAAATTCCAGTAGGTTTTTGGGACCTGAAGTCATCTTCGATAGGGCTAAAGGAATGTGGAAATGTTTTAAGCAGAGAATGACATTGCCCCACTTGTGTGTTCTTAACATGGAGGACATCGAAAAACTCTGAATGGAGAGAATGCTATTAATTATGTTGCGCTCCCATGCATCTTTATTAGAGCAGTCTAATTAGGATGCAGTCTCGTAATTCTCTTTACATGTCTTATTTTTTGCTTAAATATTTTCAATGTCGGCGGCATGGTGGCTTAGTGGTTAGCACGTTCGCCTCTCAGCGCTAGGGATTCCTGGTTCGAATCCCCATCTGGGTGGAGTTTCCATGTTCTCCCCGTGTCCGCGTGGGTTTCCTCCGGGTTCTCCGGTTTCCTCCCACAGTCCAAAAACATGGATCAAGTTAATTGAGTTCTCTAAAATTGCCCCATATAGAGTGTGTTTGAGTGAGTGAGTGTGTACCCAGCGATGGATTGGCGCCCTGTCCTGGGGGTATTTGCCCAGCGCCCGAGACGTTCTCCCCTGGATGAGCATGGGGAACCCCACCGCGACCCTAATAGAGGAAAAGCGGGAGATAATGAATGAATGAATGAATTTTCAATGTCCATACGTTCCGACCTGATCACAAAGCTGGTAAAGGACCGCCCCTTTGCAGAGTGTGTGTAATCCAGTTGGAGGAGTAACTCATACATTTGTTCATGTTGTATTGCATTTTCAAAGTGTGCAATCCATTCTAATAATGTGGTTCATACAGTATAATGCACTCTACACAACACTATTGTAGCATCACTACATACTGGCATCTTTATTTTTACATCTTATTTACTATGTGGTATGTGGTTTATAGAACAAGCTTTTCTGAACTAAATCCTGTGTTGGCGACTTCATTGTTACACTGAGCAGCAGCTGTAAAGTCAAAGCAGACAAATGAAATGACTTTGAAAGGAAGGCACACGAACCACAGACCTCAAAGTTATAAATGAATCCTAAACAGTCCTATTCATTCAGAAAAGCACTCTGATACAAGTCAGCTCACATTACCACTCAGTATTCAGCACTACGGATCAGGAACAATTTAATCAATTCTAATTATGACCAATTAGCTACTTCAAATAAATAATGGCAAATACATGTATCTGCTACCCACATTCTGATTTAACTCTGATATTAGTTTTTCACTTTCAACATAATCCTCTTATAGTGCTATGGGGCACCAATCTACCGCTGGACACACACAGACATTCACACACGCTGTATGGGACAACTATATAGGAGATATACATATACAAACATATATATACACAGTGATACCTCGGTTCTCGAACATAATTCGTTCCGGGAGGACGGTCGAGAACCAAACTGTTCGAGAACCGAAGCAATGAAACCCATAGGAAATAATGGAAACTGGATTAATTTGTTCCAAGCCCCAGAAAATGCCTATTTACTGGCCTAATTTGTATATAATATGTAGAAAAACATGAGTCTCAACAAGAAATAAAAGTGTATTTATTAAAACAAAAAAATTAAATGTACTGTACAGTACAGTAAATTGTGTTTCATTTACTGTACCTGTACCAACCTTTATGGCAACCTTTAAAAACAGAGGGTAACTGCTCTTCGGGTGTTTCTCTCCACAAAGAGTGACTCTCGCCACAAAAACGTGACTCTCTCTCTGCACTCACACTGATGACGCAAGCAAGGCGCGCCGGGCCGAATGAACGCCATTCGGCTCAACTCGGACGTTCGGATGTTCGAGTTCCAAATATTTGTTCGGATTCCAAGACAAAATTTTCTCGAATTTCCTGGTCGAATACCGATTTGGTCGAAAGTCAAGGCGTTCGAGAACCGAGGTATCACTGTGTATATATATATATATACAGTTGTGATCAAATTTATTCAACCCCCACTGAAATAAAGTGTTTTGGCCAGTTTGACATTGATTTGGATCATTTCAGTCATCTTATTTACAATTATATCAAAGAGGCACTTATAAATTAGACAAATATAACATAATATTTATGATGGAATAACCACAAATGTCTTTACTGTGCTCACATCATTATCAGTTTTATTCAACCCCCTAGTGACATTATTTTTCAGTACTTAGTACAACATCCTTTTCCAGTTATGACAGCTTTCAAGCGTGAAGCATAGCTTGACACAAGTGTCTTGCAGCGACCTATGGGTATCTTAGCCCATTCTTCATGGGCAAAAGCCTCCAGTTCAGTCACATTCTTAGGCTTGCGCACTGCAACTGCCTTCTTTAGGTCCCACCAAGGTTCTCAATTGGATTTAAGTCTGGTGATTGCGATGGCCACTCTAGAATGTTCCAGCCTTTCATGTTCAACCATGCTCTAGTGGACTTGGATGTGTGCTTCGGATCATTGTCCTGTTGGAAGGTCCAACGTCTCCCAAGCCGCAGGTTTGTGACTGACTCCATCACATTTTCCTCCAAGATCTCCTGGTACTGAAGGGAATTCATGGTACCCTGCACACGTTGAAGCTTTCCTGTACCATTAGAAGCAAAACAGCCCCAAAGCATAATTGACCCCCCGCCATGCTTCACAGTAGGCAAGGTGTTCTTTTGTTCATAAGCCTGGTTCTTCCTCCTCCAAACATAGCGCTGGTCCATTGTCCCAAACAGTTCTAATTTAGTTTCATCTGACCACAGTACACTGTCCCAAAACCTTTGTGGCTTGTCCACATGACTTTTGGCATACTGCAGTCGACTTTTCTTGTTCTTTGGAGTCAGCAAGGGGGTGCGCCTGGGAGTTCTGGCATGGAGGTCTTCGTTATGCAGTGCGCGCCTTACTGTCTGAGCTGAAACTTCAGTGCCCACATCTGACAGGTCTTTTTTCAGTTCCTTAGCAGTCACGCGGGGATTTTTCTCCACATTAGGCTTCAGGTAGCGCACAGCAGTCGCGGTCAGGATCTTCTTTCTGCCACGACCAGGTAACGTTTCCACTGTGCCCTTTAACTTGAACTTGCGAATGATACTTCCGATAGTGTCTCTTGGAATATTTAACAACTTCGCAATCTTTTTATATCCATTGCCATTCTTGTGAAGAGCAATAACCTCTTCTCTTGTCTTCTGGGACCATTCTCTTGCCTTCACCATGCTTGTAAACACACCAGTAGATGTCTAGAAGGAGCTGAGTATCACAGTCCTTTTAAATCTGCCTAATTGGTGCTTATCATGCTTGATTGCTGCTCGTTGACATCCACAGGTGTTTTCAATACCTGATTGAAAACACTGGAATGAACCTCTGTTCTTATGAGTGGTAGTTGTAAAGGGGTTGAATAATTGTGTCAATGAAGAAATCACAAAAAGGCCATTTAATACTTTATGACAAAAACAATTGATGCTATCTTAGTTGCATTTAGTTCTTTAACAAGTCCTTGTAAGATTTCATTATGAACACAATTACAAATGTGCACTGAATTCCATAAAACCCTTCGCAGCATTGGGGGTTGAATAAATTTGATCACAACTGTATATATATATATATATATATATATATATATATATATATATATATATATATATATATATATATATATATATACATACACATACACACACACATACACTTTTTTAATGGATAAAACTGAGATTTTGAGTGTTAATAAGCATTGAGCAGTAAGGTACCTCAGAACCTCCATTATGATGACTCCATTATGAATTGCATACAACAGGGCTGCATTCCACTGACAAATTCTAGCAAAATCTCAGAGGCATGTTGAACACCCTGTTGTGCAAGTGCTTTGGCAACAGCAGAACTTTTTGAAGCTTAATAAAAGGGATGAATGTGTTGAAAGCATCAGAACACCATCACTGTTCCAATCATGTTCTACATTAAAGCAACTACTACAACGTGGCTCTTCCAAAAAGTCCAAAATGTATCCCTCTCTTTTATTTTTATATGTAAGGTTTGTGTACAAATCACCATGGATTGGGTAACACCTCTGACACACCCATTAAGCAAGAGCAAACGTACCACAAAGCCCATTGCACACCATTTCACATAGTTCATAAGTCAATTAAACAGGAAACTGTAACAAAACAGCGTGCAGGGATTCTCACCTTCTACAGGCAGGTTTGTCTTTGTGCAAAAAAAACTGACGTGGTGAGAAATCAAGGCCGTGTAGCCGGTTTGTAATTTGGTCAAACTGTTTTGTCCAGTTCCTGAAATCTGACTGAGGATTCTACAAGTTTGTAAATCTTGCTGCTTGTATATTCTCTTCATCACAATCTACAATAGTGGTTAGCACATCTGCCTCTCAGCTCTGAGGATCCAGGTTCAAATCCCGATCTGGGTGGAGTTTCCACGTTCTAATGTCCATGTAGGTTTTCACCATGTTCTCCGGTTTCCTCCCAGAATCCAAAAACATGGATTCAAGGTGAACTGGCTGCTTTAAATTTCTCCTGTATAGTGTCTGTATGTGTCTTCTCTTTACAAATCCACATTTGCTTTGATCGCCACGTAATTTTCTTACTCTTTGGGACCTTGTTTATGTTTATATACTCTTTAAAAACCACCAAGAAGCAGCAGAATGTGAGGCATGGGCATGTGCAATAAACCAATCAGCACATCACTTGCTCAGATTGCTATTTCAATTACATTTACATTGGCTTTTTGGTCTTAAATTTCCCCTCATTCATATTGTTTTACATCTTTATATTTGCTAAATTTGTCAATAGGAGTTCTTACTACAAGTGGGATTTCCAGAAGAGAAGTATGATTTCACTGATGGGGAAATCATGTTGACATACCACTACAACTGTTGCACTACCAATCAGCTTCATGGCATTTTGTCCATAGCATTGACAACATGTTTTTCCTCATTTCAATATTCTAAGTAGTTCTACAGATAGGAATCAGTACGTATAGAAACACTTAATCCAGTCTGTCCTTTATTAGAATTCATGCAGTGTTTAAAGCCAGTGATTTTCAATTGTTTATTACTATAATGAAGTGAATATGATGGCACTGGCATGATTTAAGGTATTGCACTGCCGTTACACAATTGGCTGAGAATAATTTTATGGCTGAGCAGACTTATGAGCATCACATATAAACTACTTGAGGCTTTAAGTGTATGAATTACAATTGTAAAATGTAGTTTATAAAAAGAACCCTGCTATGCCTAGAGGGGGAAAACAAGACCCAAAAAAGAATAATAAACGAATAAATAAATCAATTTAGGAATTTCCTAAAGTGGTAAAAATGCACCTTCAGTCTGTTTCATAAATTATTATGGTTTCAAATTTACCTTAATTTATTTCATTGATGAAGAAAGCAGATTTAAGGCAACAAAAAGGTCTGCCATTCATGTTTAATATTACAGCGGTGTTAAACACAACATGCACCACCGCTTACAGCTACAGATTACAAACACTGAAGAGAAAGAGCTACACAAGCTTCCTCCCACAGAGCATTCATAAATATATAAACATAAAGATAAATACTGCATTTGTATTGTGATGTTTACAGGCCAAATTTTTCTTCAGTTTTATTTTTTTTACAGCAGCTTTTAAACCAATGGAAGCCTGTTACATTTGATGCAATAAATCAAAACAGCAATGAGACACAGGTGCTAAATCAAATCCATCTAATTAGTGGAGCATCTTTTCCCACTGTGATCACGTTTCTGAAACTGAAGCCTGAAGCATAAAACTTAAACAAGCATCAAATAAAGCAGAGAAGCAACCCAGCAGGACGCTGTAGTTAATAAAGACACGCTGTTAATAGAAAAATACTTCACATTTCTTCATGCACTAATGTGCATTGAAGAGCAAACTGACGCAGCTCGTCTAGGTTTGAATCCCATTAAAACGGAATGTTGTCTCGATATCAACACAGTGAAACACAGCTTGTTTGTACACAATAACACTGTGTCTGCAAATATGCAGCAGAAAACAAGAGGCTGCTTTCTAGATTGATTCATAGAGACTGGCTTTGGATTCTCACCAGACAAGTCAACACTCCAAAATGTCAAAAGAACACCTCTTATACAACAGTATTAGAACATCATATCAGTCAAGCATTTTTTTTTTTATTGTAAGGTTTGAAGAAGCCCTTGTTGTTCCAGTATGATGGATTCACAAAGCAAGGACCACAAAGACGTGCTGCTGCTGTTGTGGACGAACTTGCAGAACCTTTACAGAACCCTCACCTCAAATACAATGAACATCTTTGTGGTAAACTTTAAAGATTGGGAGCCAGATTCTCTTGTCCAACACCAGTGTCTGACCTCATGCATACTCTTCAGCATGAATAAGCAAACATTCCCACAGACACACTTCTAAATCCTGTGGAAAACCTTCTGAAAGGAGTGAAACGTGTTTCTTACTGCCCCTATGTTTCAGGGGTTTATGCCTGACCCCGGTGGTGTAACAGTTTGGGAGGGCCATTTTAAGCAGGATTGTGTCGCTCGGTCATGGTTTGTTAAGTCTGGTATAAAAGACTAATCGCATATCAACTGGATACTTTGGATATTTGAAAATGTTACTCACTTACTGACTCACCCCCCCCCCCCCCCCCACACACACACATCTTGCCAAGAGTGTGAAAATCCATTACCGTGTTTTCTGGACCATAAGGTGCACCGTATTATAAGGCGCAGTCTGAATTACGGGGTCTATTTCTGTATTTGACCCACATATAAGGTGCACCGTACTATAAGGCGCAGTCTCAATTACGGACTCTATTTCTGTACGGTACTTATTCTGTACGGCAGCGTATTATAAGGCACTTTCTAAAACATACGATCTACAAGAAAAGTAAAGGATGCAAAACGCTGATTTATAATTGAAGTTTATTCTACTACTTGACAAAACACACATTATTTTTAATCACTCTTCTCCCACAAATCAGGCGGCTGTTCGGCAATGATGCCGGCTTTCGCGAAAGCTCGGACAACGGTTACAGCAGAACCCTCAGCCCAGGCATTCACAATCCATTCACAGACGGTGGCGTAACTCGCCCGCCGCTGCCTCCGAGTTTTAGTAAACGTGTGTTCGGCGTCTATCATCCATCGCTCCCACGCCGCTCGTAACTTTACTTTAAACGCCCCGTTTACGCCAATGTCCAGCGGTTGGAGTTCTTTATTTAATCCTCCCGGAATGACGGCAAGCTCCGAATTAATTTTCCTCACTCGGCTTTTCTGTGAGATGAGCTCGCATGGAGTCACAGATCAGATGTGTGGAAAAAAAACACCCGGTCGCACAACAATACTTTTATAGATTTTGGAACTCAGTACACGTATAAGGCGCACCGGATTATAAGGTGCACGTCCGATTTCTGGGAAAATTTTAGGCGCGCCTTATAGTCTGGAAAATACGGTACACCTGCAAATGGATCCACATTATATACCAACTCTGAAAGGGTTAATAACACCTGCATACTTTGATTAGCTGTTATTCTGTGCATGTATAAACACCAGCTGATCATAATTTAATTGCTATAAAGCACACACCAACCACGCCCACACCACCCCGACCACGCCCACGCCAACCATGCAAGAGAAAGATGAGCATGTATTTCCCAGAGTTACATCACAGGATGTGCATAGTAAAATACATTGCTTCAACCTAACCTTTTGGCTCACTTCTAAACATTGCATCTTCACATTCACATTCAAGGTTAAGCAGCATGCATTTTAAATAGCGTGATATGTTGATATGCACATTGACTTTATCCCTTTAGAACCACCACCAATTTTCTCTTCATTAAAATCACTTCAGTTTGATTGAATTTTATGTATATTAAATTTAGTGAGTTCATGCCTTAATAGTCTGTAAAGCTGATAAAGAACAGGTCAATGAGACAGAGGCAAAAAGACACTCACAAGAGAACTTACTTTATAGGATTAAAGTCTTTTCAAATCTTTTTTCCATTTTCTTTACGAAAATATAATCAATTTAACAACGACTGGTTCTTCACCAACAATTTTTCCAAGTCATCTGATGAAATGTTCTGTATTTTTCATATCAAAATATCAATATAAAAATGATTTGTTCTTTAGTTCCTAATAGAATGTAATCAATAAATTAAATGAACAACAATTTCACTTTCCATTTACAGAAGTATGCTGTCAACTTCTGTAACGTCAACCAGATGAAAGACTTTAAGGTATTTTTTTCATCCTGCACCATAAGCACTGTTAACCATATTTTAGATGCAGGTTAGATCAACTACATGAATGTTCAAAAGTGAAATGAAACCGAGCCGATTACAGACATCAAGGAGTCATGTCCTAACAAACAATGACACCAGAAAACCTGTTAGGTGAAGACACCTGTAACTGCAGGCTTGGGCAGCTTGACAGATCCTGGAAACCTTGAGCAGTGATAAATAATTTATTAACTAAACAAATGAAAATGCAGACATCAGTTTGGGTCACCATTATGTTTTGTTTGTTTTTTCATCTGAATGTTAATGATGTACCTCATAACATGGGAAGAGACACATGCACGTGATTTATTGTTCACACCTTAGAAAACCTGTTTCAGTTTCAGTTCTCTTGATGATTTAACCTGATTTTAACAGAGTAGCTGGATTTAAGAGCAAAGTAACAGCTGAAGAGGGAAAGGCAGATTTTCCATTTCATTATTGGTTGCGGGCGGCATGGTGGCTTAGTGGTTAGCACATTCGCCTCTCAGCGCTAGGGATTCCCGGTTCGAATCCCAATCTGGGTGGAGTTTCCATGTTCTCCCGGTGTCCGTGTGGGTTTCCTCCGGGTTCTCCGGTTTCCTCCCACAGTCCAAAAACATGGATCAAGTCAATTGAGTTCTCCAAAATCCCCAAATAGAGTGTGTCTGTGTGAGTGAGTGTGTGCCCAGCGATGGATTGGCGCCCTGTCCTGTGTGTATCTGCCCAGCGCCCGAAACGTTCTCCCCTGGATGGGCATGGGGAACCCCACCGCGACCCTAATAGAGGATAAAGCGGAAGATAATGAATGAATGAATTATTGGTTGCATCAGAGATAGTGACTAATCATCATGAGACAAACTACAAAAACACAACATTAATAGTGACCTGTTGAAGACAAAACTCTCCTTTAACTAGCTGATCAGGTCCATGTTTTGAAGCCAGAGCTTATATTTTTACTGGACATTCAGTGATTACACTAAAGCCTACTTTATCATGAATTTTCACTGTATTGTAAAGTTTTCTTAAAAGGTATAAAGAAATCACATAAACGTTAAAAAATAACAGACAAGTTGGGACACTTTTTAAAATGTAATAAATTTGTCAATTTAATCAGTAATTTGTCAATTTAAACAAATTATCTTTATTGTATAAAAAAAAGGGCAGCACGGTGGCTTAGTGGTTAGCACGTTCGCCTCTCAGCGCTAGGGATTCCCGGTTCGAATCCCCATCTGGGTGGAGTTTCCATGTTCTCCCCGTGTCCGTGTGGGTTTTCTCCGGGTTCTCCGGTTTCCTCCCACAGTCCAAAAACATGGATCAAGTTAATTGAGTTCTCTAAATTGCCCCATATAGAGTGTGTTTGAGTGTGTGAGTGTGTACCCAGCGATGGATTGGCGCCCTGTCCTGGGTCTATCTGCCCAGCGCCCGAGACGTTCTCCCCTGGATGGGCATGGGGAACCCCACCGCGACCCTAATAGAGGATAAAGCGGGAGATAATGAATGAATGAATGTATAAAAAAATGGTAAAATCCTGAAACTATCTGTTAAACACAACATACCAAGAAACTGATTAAACCTGTTAAATAACAGGTTTGAAGAACCATTTAAAGTAAATGACTGGGAGACGTTCCGTGTTGCTATGATGCAGAACACAATGAACATGTCCTGATCGACGGTGTCTTTATGTTAAAAAGATTTTTTATATTTAACTGTACTGAAAAGAGTGGGGTTCTTAAAAAACATAAAACCAAAAATCATATTAAACTGAAAATGAAATTTCAGACGTTCATAAAACATTACTAAAAGACTAAGCTGTGACATACATGTTCTCAGATCAGCTTCCGTTTTTTTTACAGCACAAATGCTTTTGGTTAACATATACATTCAAATTAGAGTGACTGTGTAAATGACAACAACAGGAAGAGTTTGCAGGGGTGCTTCTGTGAAGTGCAGTTACAGACGTGTTGTGGTGCTTCAGTGTGGTCGTGTTCCCTCACTCAGACACACCTGACCTTTATTACAGGCACACATGATTGATTCAAAGTGAATGCACACAGCAGCAGGAAGTTAAACAGCAGGAAAGCTCACTGCCTACCGGGTTCTAAAGCGTGCATGATCAGACTGTGTAAATGAACTGATGTATTTTAATATGGATGCAAATTCTTAATTTAAATTACAAAGTCAGAAGTATATGGCCACCTTATATGTCTCCTTCCTACAGATTTGACAGCCTGCAAGACTCAAGACATTACAGAATATCTTGCTTTACACTTACAAGCAGACTCTTTATCACTCTTTATTTTCTCAGTTCTACTTCCCATAGAGATGAACTTTAAAGTTCACCAACTACAGACTGTAGTCTTGGTTCCCATTACATTTCCATCCCCTTTACTTGGTTTTTCCAGAAACCCCACAGCAGGTAATATTTGGGTGGTGAATGACTGAGCAATGTCATAGAGGTGATGGTGGTTACAGAAGAGACAATTAATCTCAATTAAACATCACAATTAATTAATCGTAAGAGCGTCTCAACATTGTCATGACGACAATCATAAGAAAAATACACATTATGCCAGTAACTTTAGATCAAGTTGCCCAGCCCCAAGAGTTTTTTCTTGCCACTGTCACTTTGGCTTGCCAAGCTCATAACTCTGTTAAGCTGCTTTGTGACAATGTACCGTTATAAAACGCGCTACATAAATAAATAAGTTCAACCAAGTGTTACAACTTACACGGGCCAAAAAGCAAGTTACATTTGTAGCACATTTGTCTGTTCACATTGTTCTTGTAGGAAAAACTTGAGTTTTCATTCAAATAGATACGAATATGTATAAACTTTGAGACTATTTTTTTTTCTGCTTTTACTTTTTTTCACAAAAGCAATTAATATTAATTAATATTCACAAAAAAGCCTCACACTGTCTCTTTCCAATAACAATATTATTTCATGTTTACATTAAATAACAAACAAACGTGCATCGTTCCTGTGATTTCTGACACTTCTTTGGTAAACCTAATTATTTAGTTAATATAATAATCGTATACACGTGATTATTTCTTAAACAATCGTACCATCAAACTCTGTAATTGTCTCCTTTCTGGTACGGATCAGATGCGGCGGTGCTGATGAAGGATTGAAAGTGGAAAAATAAACTGTGCAGCAATAAAGCAGCCCCTTCCTCTGATTTTAACTCTAAAAGGTTAATGTGTCAAAGTGTACAGTGAGTGAACACAGCTGTACTGCTGTGTCTGGGTTACTTATACCAGCACAACACGCTCTTACATGTCACCACATCACTATATATCTGATATTAATCCAACCAAACAATAAATAACAGTCCTGTTGGTATCTTGGGACTAACATAGTACTCAGAAACAGATGAACTACAGACAGTAGGGTCTAAACAGAATGACTGCGCATTAGAGCTGCGCTGGTATGAAGGCTGGGGTTGCGATGGCCTGCGAAGGCATTTCAATTTATTTTGAAGCATAAATATTCATAATGAAATCATATCATCATAAACTCCATGGACTGCTTTGACTTTGGCAACTGTGAAACATTTCTGCACGATGAATTATGAACATTACTTTGCTCTAAAACCACTATGTATGTAAAGCACTTTCAATTAATGAGAGGGGAGGCAAAACTTCTGGAAACCCAATGCATTTTCTGAATTTCTTTGTTTAAATTCAGATGTATTTTTATTCCATTAATAATTCTGCATTTTGTGTTTTATTGTTAAGCATCTGGCTGTGGTTTTTATTATGTAAATGCATTAAACAAACATCCACTTCCACATAACAGCTGCTTGATACTGCAGCCACTCCTGAGCTACAGCTCAACCGCAAAGCGGTTAGAGGAAATTGTTTGCTTTTACATTTACATTTAATATATAACAGTCTTTTTAAATAACTCATTTATTAATCTCAGAACAATCCATAAAGCAATTTTAATTTTACACAAAATCAAAACTACACAGCTTTCAGGAGCAGGAGCTTTTATGACATTCCCTCTTAAGATGCTCCCAAGCCATAAAAGCCATAAAATGTCTCCACTTGTTTAGAAAAGCTTTTTACAAAAGCCTGTGGACTGGTTGTGAGATTTTTGTTCATTCATACAGCAGAGTATTTAAGATTAATCACCGATGTTGGAAGGGAGGGCCTGGCTTGCAACCGTTGTTACATCACATTAGATTTGGTCATTCAGCAGATGCTTTATCTCAATGTGGTTGGGGTCAGAACACAGGGTTACATACAGCAGCCCTGGAGTAATAAGGGTTAAAGGTCTTGATTCAAAACCCTCAATAGTAACTTTAATGGATCTGGGATTTGAACCCTCAAACTTCTGATTGACAGCCCAACGCCCTAAACACCATGCTAAATGTGATGATTGTTCTGTATATAATACAAATAATATAATAACAAATTCATTCATTCATTCATTCATTATCTTCTGCTTTTCCTATATTAGGGTCGTGGTGGGGTTCCCCATGCCCATCCAGGGGAGAACGTTTCGGGTGCTGGGCAGATACACCCAGGACAGGGCGCCAATCTATCGCTGGGCACACACTCACTCACACAGACACGCACGCATACACACACTATATGGGGCAATATGGAGAACTCAATTGACTTGTCATTGTTTTTGGACTGTGGGAGGAAACCGGAGAACCCGGAGGAAACCCACGCAGACACGGGGAGAACATGGAAACTCCACCCAGATGGGTATTCGAACCGGAAATCCCTAGTGCTGAGAGGCGAACGTGCTAACCATCATGCCGCATAACATAAATTGTATCTGATATATCTAATGTTTTGACCGTGGACACAATGAGCCATTCATGAAAGAATATATTTGTTCCCCTTGTGCACCTGTAATCTGGCTTCTACAGCTTCCACACACCTGAAGTATTGAGGGTTAAGGGCCTTGCTCAAGGACCCACAATGGTAATTTGGGATTTGAACCCACAACCTTCAGATTGATAGCCCAACACCCTAACAAATGAACTACCATGCCATTGTTCTAGTTCATCCCTATTTCTATTGAGTTAAGTCCAGCCGAGTTCCTGCACGCCAAATTCATCCAACCATGCCTTTACGGACTTTGCTTTATGCCGTGACGCCCAGTCATGGTAGAAGAAAAAATGTCCTTCCCCAAACTGTTCCCAGATAATTGGAAGTAAACAGTAGTATAAAATACTTGTTTTGATGGCATTAATCACCTTCATTCAAGTGAATACACGGTTTCATCCAAAAAAGTAATTATTTGGGTTTTTATTTTAGATTATTAAAAGTGCCTAAGAGTAGTCAAAATATTGTGATGCTTGGTTTTGTGGGACATTATAACAAATTACACTGTTGTGAACAATTGATATTTCATCACTGTTTATCTAGTATTATTATAAGTATCTATATATAACAGATGATAGAGCATACAGATGTTTATATAGTTTATGTATTACGTGAAAGTTGATGGAAGGATGGATGAATTTCATGAGGTTTAATTCGGTTCTACTTTATAAACGCTGAACCCGAACTGAACCTCATGTAATTCATTCATCCTGCCGTCATCTTTCACTTAATCCTATTCGATCCGGATCTAATATTGTTTTATTTTATATATATATATATATATATATATATATATATATATATATATATATATATATATATAACAGGGGTGGCACGATGGCTTAGTGGTAAGCACGTTCACCTCTCAGCGCTAGGGATTCCCGGTTCAAATCCCAATCTGGGTGTAGTTTCCATGTTCTCCCCGTGTCCACGTGGGTTTCCTCCGGGTTCTCCGGTTTCCGCCCACAGTCCAAAAAGATGGATCAAGGTCAATTAAATTCTCCAAATTGCCCCATATAGAGTGTGTATGTGTGTGTGTATGTGCCCAACGATATATTGGCACTCTGTCCTGGGTCTATCTGCCCAGCCCCCGTAACGTTCTCCACTGGATGGGCATGGGGAACCCCACCGCGACCCTAATAGAGGATAAAGCAGAAGATGATGGATATATAGAATATGATTAAGCACACAGATATTTATATAGTTTGTGTAGACGGGTTATTACTATAGAAGAGAAACAATCCGATGAAGTTTAATTACTTTACGTTGCCTAAAAAACAGTCACAACTTGTTCTGTGCTGTAGCTCAGCTTTAAACATGTAGTTTATTTGAAAAAGTTCCTTCTCTTGTAAAGTTCACGGTTAAATCGCTGTATACAGTGTGTGAGGGTACAATAAAAACCACTAAACTGGAATTTAAAAGATTTCACCATGAACTAAACGTCTCTATTTACCTCTATGAACCAAACCCCGTCCAACGTACCAGTTTGAACATTAAACGGAGTTGCTCGTGTGGAAAGCTCCACATTTAAAGCGAATCGGATGAAGTGAACTCACCAGCTGCTGTCGGATCCAGCGCAGCATCCTGCCGCTGTTAGCTTTAGCACTGCAGCTAACGAGCGTTAGCCCCGCCTGCTAGCAAAAGTTAGCCAGCTCTCTTTGCTCTGTCCGCCGCGACACTTCCACAACATGTAGCTTCCCTGTCTCACGAGAACAGCCGCGGTTCTTCTGTACATTCCTCTGAGCAGCGAGCTAAAGTGCGCAGGCCTCACGCTTCAGCTTTACTCTTCATGTGCGCTGACAGACTGCCTCTGACTCACTGATGGAGAAACAAGCGTCTGCCTAAAACACACAGCAGGTTGCCAGATTGATTCCAAAACAACTTTTTTCACTCGCGTTTTTGTTGCCAGATTATGGAATATCATGGCACATGTCGACACGCCCCCTTTTAATCCACAACCATATTATCCATCCATTATCTTCCGCTTTATCCTCTATTAGGGTCGCGGTGGGGTTCCCCATGCCCATCCAGGGGAGAACCTTTCGGGCGCTGGGCAGATACACCCAGGACAGGACGCCAAGCCATCGCTTGGCACACACTCACTCACACACACAGACACAAACACAAACGCACTCTATATGGGGCAATTTGGCGAATTCAATTGATCTTTCATTCATTCATTATCTCCCACTTTGTCCTCTACTAGGGTCGCGGTGGGGTTCCCCATGCCCATTAAGGGGAGAACCTTTCGGGCGCTGGGCAGATACACTCAGGACAGGACGCCAAGCCATCGCTTGGCATACACTCACTCACACACAAACACAAACGCACTATATATGGGGCAATTTGGCGAATTCAATTGATCTTTCATTCATTCATTATCTCCCACTTTGTCCTCTACTAGGGTCGCGGTGGGGTTCCCCATGCCCATTAAGGGGAGAACCTTTCGGGCGCTGAGCAGATACACTCAGGACAGGACGCCAAGCCATCGCTTGGCACACACTCACTCACACAGACACACACACACAAACACAAACGCACTATATATGGGGCAATTTGGCGAATTCAATTGATCTTTCATTCATTCATTATCTCCCGCTTTGTCCTCTACTAGGGTCGCGGTGGGGTTTCCCATGCCCATTAAGGGGAGAACCTTTCGGGCGCTGGGCAGATACACTCAGGACAGGACGCCAAGCCATCGCTTGGCATACACTCACTCACACACAAACACAAACACACTCTATATGGGGCAATTTGGCGAATTCAATTGATCTTTCATTCATTCATTATCTCCCGCTTTGTCCTCTACTAGGGTCGCGGTGGGGTTTCCCCATGCCCATCCAGGGGAGAACTTCTCGGGCGCTGGGCAGATAGACCCAGGACAGGGCGCCAATCCATCGCTGGGCACACACTCACTCACACAGACACACTCTATATGGGGCAATTTTTGAGAATTCAATTGACTTGATCCATGTTTTTGGACTGTGGGAGGAAACCGGAGAACCCGGAGGAAACCCACACGGACACGGGGAGAACATGGAAACTCCACCCAGATGGGGATTCGAAACGGGAATCCTAGCACTGAGAGGGGAACGTGCTAACCACTAAGTCACTGTGCCGCCTCAATTGATCTTGATCCATGTTTTTTGGACTGTGGAAGGAAACCAGTGAACCCAGAGGAAACCCACGCGGACACGGGGAGAACACGGAAACTCCACCCAGATTGGGATTTGAATCCCTAGCGCCGAGAGGAGAACGTGCTAACCACTAAGCCACTGTGCTGCCCCATTGTAATAATCTGATATTCTGTTATAGTTGCCCCTCTCCCTCCCTTAAAACTGAGGTGAAAACAACTTGTAATCAACAGCACATTCAGTCGACCAACAGTGGACACAGTCTCATTCAAACAAAGTTGATATCATTACACTCTATTTGTCTCATTTGGGTGACATTATGAAACTCAATAGACCTTCATCATCATTAACCCCACATTTTGGAATAACACTAGCAGGCACATTTGTACCACACAGTTCTAGTAAAGTAATCTGAGAGAAGCTAGCTGGTAGCTTCCCAGTAGTTTACTCAGGTAGTTCTGTAATCCCACATTTGGGCATTGGGATGTTCACAGTGCTGATTTGAAGTGTAGTGAATTCTCACCCAGATACATTTTCCAGCCCAGATCACTCATTGTCATTTGGCATACTTGCCCTGGTATTGATGGCCCTTGGGCTGAAATGTGGGTCACATACGGCCCAGATTAGAGCTATATGTCGGTCAAAAGTGGTTCACATGTAGGTAGCACTGCCTCCTCTTTACTAGATGTGAACCAGATGTGTTTTGAAACATGTGGACATAAATGTGGTGAATAATTTTATGTATGCTTTATAAACGCTGAACCTGAATTAAATCCATCATCTTCCACTTAATCTCTTTTTAGGTTTGCGAGTGGATTTCAAATGTCCTTCCAGGGGAGAGCGTTTTGGAAGCTGGGTATACACACACACACACACACACACACACACACACACACACACACACACACACACACACACACACACAATGAGTCCGCCAATCTTTTTTAAGGACAGACATTAAACAGGCATTTGGGCAAATGGGCTAGCCAGTAGTCTTGGTTGTTGTGTTTTTATGTTGTATGTTGTGTAAATTGTGCTTTTATTGTGTTTATTCTCTTTTATTTTTTTTATGTTTTTCCTTTTGTAAAGCATTTTGTGGCCTGTGCCTAAGAAAAGTGCTATATAAAAAAAGTTTACTTACTTACACACAAACTCACTCACTCACTCATACATACAGACACTATAAAGGAGCCAATTCAGCTTAAGTTCATCTTTTTTGGACTGTGGGAGTGAGTGAGTGAGTGAGTGAGTGAGTGTGTGAGTGAGTGAGTGAGTGTGTGAGTGAGTGAGTGAGTGAGTGAGTGTGTGAGTGAGTGTGTGAGTGAGTGAGTGAGTGAGTGAGTGAGTGAGTGAGTGAGTGAGTGAGTGAGTGTGAGTGTGAGTGAGTGAGTGAGTGAGTGATGTGAGTGAGTGAGTGAGTGTGTGAGTGAGTGAGTGAGTGAGTGAGTGAGTGTGAGTGAGTGTGTGAGTGAGTGAGTGATTGTGTGAGTGAGTGAGTGAGTGAGTGAGTGAGTGAGTGAGTGTGTGAGTGAGTGATTGTGAGTGAGTGAGTGAGTGAGTGAGTGAGTGAGTGTGTGAGTGTGTGTGAGTGAGTGAGTGATTGTGAGTGAGTGAGTGAGTGAGTGAGTGAGTGAGTGAGTGAGTGAGTGAGTGAGTGTGTGAGTGAGTGAGTGTGTGAGTGAGTGTGTGAGTGAGTGAGTGAGTGAGTGAGTGAGTGAGTGTGAGTGAGTGAGTGAGTGAGTGAGTGTGTGAGTGAGTGAGTGATTGTGTGAGTGGTGAGTGAGTGAGTGAGTGTGTGAGTGTGTGAGTGAGTGAGTGAGTGATTGTGAGTGAGTGTGTGTGAGTGAGTGAGTGAGTGAGTGAGTGAGTGAGTGAGTGTGTGTGAGTGTGAGTGAGTGAGTGAGTGTGAGTGAGTGAGTGAGTGAGTGAGTGAGTGAGTGAGTGTGTGAGTGAGTGAGTGATTGTGTGAGTGAGTGAGTGAGTGAGTGAGTGAGTGTGTGAGTGTGTGAGTGAGTGAGTGATTGTGTGAGTGAGTGATTGTGTGAGTGAGTGAGTGAGTGAGTGAGTGAGTGAGTGAGTGAGTGAGTGTGTGAGTGAGTGAGTGAGTGTGTGAGTGAGTGAGTGAGTGAGTGAGTGAGTGAGTGAGTGAGTGAGTGAGTGTGTGCCAGTGATAAAATAATGTCCTGTCCTGGGTGTATCTGCCCAAGGTCTGAAACATTCTCCCCTGGATGAGCATGGACATCTTTAATGGATGGATTGATGGGACTATTATTTTCTTATGATCTCTGGTCTGCACATTTGGTTAAAATATGATGAGACGCTCTGGTCAGGTCACCAGCCTGTTGCAGGGCAGACACATGGACAGACACACACTGATACCAGGAGGAAAGATAGCATCTCCATTTAAGAGATGAACTGTCCAGATAATTCAGAGCTCCCAAAGTAAGCACACTCACAAACATGGAGAGAACATGCAAACTTCACAAACACGGAATCCTGGCTGTCCATCTGGGAATCAAACACAGAACATTGTAGCTGTGTAAATAATGCCATCTTCACAATAAAAACTGTGTTTGCGAAACTCACCCTGAATATCGCATTGAGGTCTTGGCCTTTATGTGGAAGTAAAGGGACATCTAGTGGTAACATGGGGTATTACAGAGACTTTTTTTATTTTTTATTTTTTTAGAGAAACGAATAAAAAGAATCCACACATCGCCAGTATTCGATAAAGTATGCAACAATTCCAAAAATAAAACATACTAGTAAATACATACAGTAACACTAAAAATCTTTGACACATCCCATTTCTGATCCACTTATTGTCCATGTTCTCAGTTCCACTTACTGTAAAGATGGAATTTGTAGTTCTACAATTCCAGACCGTAGTTCATCTGTTCGTGGACTACAGTACAGACTGTGTACATCGCCTTTAATCTGTTCTCTAATGGTCAGCACCCCAACAGTACCACCACAGAGCAGGTATTTTTTTGAGTGGTACATTATTCCTATCCAAGCATTTTCAGTGAGGTGTTTAAATAGAACTACAGCAGCACTGCTGCACTAAACCCCCCCTCGCCACATCAGTGTCACTACAGAACCGACAATAAACAATAAACCACCCAAATTATACCTGTTCTGTGATGGTCCTGACCAATAGAGAACAGAGAACCAACAGGAGACTAACAAAAACAAAAACAAAACAATCTGAACTACAATCTGTAATTGTAAAACCACAAAGTCCATCTATATTGTAAGTGGAGGAACTAGAGAATGGAGGAAGGTGGTGGTGTGTACTTTAAATAAAGTTAGACTGCATGTTCCCCCTGTGCATGCATGAGATTTTAAAAAGAGCTTTGTCTCTTCTGCCACACTTGAAATGTCAGTCAGGTAAAATGGTGATACTAAGTTGCCCCTAGGTGTGAATGTTTGGATGAATGTTGTAGTCTGTGTGGCGGCTCTGTGAATGTCTGGCTATTTGTCCAGGTTTTTTTTTCCCCCAAACCCATTACTTTAATAGATCTCCTCAGTAAACACTGCCAGGCTTTTAAAGAGTTTGATACCTGAGTGCAGTACGGAGCATTAACATTCAGAACCTTATTTTAATATGATGTAATGCTTTGTGAATGAACTCTGACAGTCAGCAGTGATAGCAATTCAGCCATTTTTCCATTAAAGTAAATGGACATATTCTTCATAAGACCACAAAATTCAGTATTGGCACACACTTGCCAAATGTAATTTGATTATATTACTTTCTGGATAATTACACATTTTCTTGCACATGGATGCAAGTTGAAGATGATTGGCTCACCCAGATTTTACCAAAGTAATACATTGGAACCCATTACTGCAGATTCATTTTAGAAAAAATGCCACTGCATTTATTTACAGAAACAGAGTGCAAATAAGAAAATTTAAGGAATGTAAAAGAAAAAAGTTACCTATAAAAGTTAAGTATAAATTTTAATGCAATAAAAGAGTAAGTACATTTTAGAAGTTGCAACATGAAGACCAGAAATTCAAATTTCAAAGCCTCTGAAGCAACTTTGCAAAAGTGTTGCTATTGCTGATTGTGATCATTATCCAAATACAGGATGGTGTGGTGTGCCGCACGGTGGTGTGGTGGTTAACATGTCTGTCTCAAAATGCTACCTTGTAAGTTTCAGTTAATGTTTTTTTATCAATTAAATATATTGCTTTTACAGAATTATTCATTCATTCATCCATTATCTTCCACTTAATCTTCTACTAGGGTCGCTGGGGGGTTTCCCATGACCATCCAGGGAAGAATGTCTTGGACACTTCTATTGCTGGGAACACTCACTGACACACACTGTATGGGGCAATTTAGAGCATTCATTCACCTTGAATCCATGTTTTCGGACTGTGGGAGGAAACCAAATAACTTGTATTTTTTTGTATTTCTTTGGGTGGTAGCTTTTGTGTAGTTTCATTTATCATTGAGTAACTAATGCTGAACTAATGCTTAGCGCACTACATGTTACAAGTAGCTTGTCCAACATTGCCTTCATATTTAAACCAACATTATATGTTGGTAAAAAGTCTAACATTTCTGTGTTAAAACACATTTCTCTCACCTTAACTTATTTGTGAAATCTTAAATGATCTTCTGACAATTTGTAGGAGTGTTTTGTAACTCAATCCGAGCTTTGTCTGAACATCCAAATGATGTTCTGTTAGTTGTATCGCTATGGCACCCATCACTCTGAACATTCTAAAGTTGTTAGGAATTGTCCATTATACGCTGCGGACAGTGGAGACTTTATAAAACCTGGAAAATAGAGTTTATTTGTAGTTTTGACGTATAACGAGATTTTACATATATTATTCTTTTACAGTTTAAATACACACAATTGCACAATTGTGCAAATTAGGTAATCCTCTACTAGGGTCGCAGGGGGTTCCCCATGCCCATCCGGGTGAGAATGTTTTGGGCGCTGGGCAGATGCACCCAGGACAGGACGCCAATCTATCGCTCTGCACACTCACTCACACAGACACACACAAACACACACTATATAGGGGAAAAAAGAGCAGTCAATTTACCCTGAATCCATGTTTTTGGACTGTGGGAGGAAACTGGAGAACCCATAGGACACCCACGTAGACATGGGGAGAACATGGAAACTCCAACCAGATTGAGATTTAAACCTGGATCCCCAGCGCAGAGGTGAACATTCTAATCACTAAGACAGCATCCCATGATGCCATTTTTACAACTGCTCAATGTTAAAAAGCTTTGCAATGTAAGCATTCCCAAAGTAAGTGTGCCCATCCAGGTGCCCATCCAGGTGAGAACTTTTGTATCTGAACGCTGGTCAGATACACACAGTAATTAAGGAACAATTAGTTATGTCTTGTGTTTGAGCTGATATTAATAAAAAAATTTGTAAGCCCTGCTGTTTAGAGATAAGTCAACTTCTAATATGTAAAGACAATATTCTTTTGTACTTATTGTTTTCACTTAAAGTTTGTAATAACAGAAACATTTATGTTTACAGCTCTTCATTTCATTTAATTGAAGAGTTGTCAAATTGGGCATTTAGTCTGGGTCCTGTTGGTCTTACATGAGCTCCTTCATAAGTGTGTGTGTGTGTGTGTGTGTATACATGTATCTTTAAGGTGTGTGTTGGGGGATTAAGTTTCCTCAAAACTAATCCATCTTCTTTCACTGCATCTTTCTCAGTCATTGACCCTCAGCGAGCTTCTAATACAACTGTGTGTTTCTCTATGGATGACTGAATGGCATGTGCGTGTGTGTGTGTGTGTGTGTGTGTGTGTTTTTTTGGAATTCAGTGCACATTGTAATTGTGTCATAATGTTTTTTTTGCAGTATGTGTGTGGCATGTGCATACTACTATACAAGCATTTTTGACCTTTTGATATATATATATATATATATATATATATATATATATATATATATATATATATATATATATATATATATATATATATATATATTCATTCATTCATTCATTCATTATCTCCCACTTTATCCTCTATTAGGGTCGCGGTGGGGTTTTCCCATGCCCATCCAGGGGAGAACATCTCAGACGCTGGGCAGATAGACCCAGGACAGGGCGCCAATCCATCGCTGGGCAGTATATATATATATATATATAATATATATATATATATATATATATATATATATATATATATATATATATATATATATACTGATATATAGTATATATATATAATTGATATATAATTGAAATTAAAACGGCATTTTAATCACAGTTACAGTTTCATTAGGTTCCGTGTTAAAATTAGTTCACTGTCAGATATTTACTGGGTTTTCTGTCTAACAGTATGAACATCGTAACAGGTATGTTAAAATGTACCTGCTTTTCATTAAAGTGTTATACAGCTTTTATTTCAAAAATCAAAGCGCAACTGAACCCTTTAGGCCACTGAGGATAAGATTAGGGGTTGTTTTAGGTGCAGGTGTACCACTAATTAACTACAGTCATCATTATGTCAAAGGAAGGTGCATAAAAATCATGTGTATGTGTAAGAGGGATGGGCTGAGGCTATTTATCATGACCATCAAACCCACACAGTCAGAATGTGATGATCCCGGTCACAACAAAGCGCCTTTGATCTTAAACATTTGAAATAATAAGTTCAACAATAAAAGTCTAAAGCAAAGCCTTTTCAGCACTTCATTTGTCTTGTAGTAATAAAGTTCTGAATCTGCAAACCACCTGCTGTTGTTTTTGTTCTCTGTTTGCTTTGATAAACTACTTTAAAAGCTGCACTCTGGGTTTAACAGTTCTGCACACTCAGCACAGAAAACCAACAATATGGCAGAGCGACGATTTTCTGTTTTTTCTTCTCCCTCTCCCTGTTAGGGCCTGTAGGCAAACGCCAAGGAGAACTAATGTAATTAGTGAGTTTAAAAACACAGACGAGTGCAAGCTGCTGCTGCTGCGTGCCTATTAGAGGAATTTAACGGGGATTTGACGATGCGCATCATTTCCATGAGGGCCTGCTGAAGCTTGAGCCCATCCGTCACAACACACTGACAGCCACACACACACACACACACACACACACACACTCCCTCACAAGGGTATGACCTCCGATGGCAGAGTGTGTGTTATTCTGAGTGGATGTGTTCAGACTGCTGGTCTAAAGATTTTAGAAACTGTAAATTTTAAACTAATGTCTTCATGCTAAATGTCTGAAAGTATAAAAAAGCAACTATTTTTTTATAACACCAAAAGACAAAACATCGAGGGTGTAGCACAGTTAATTTGTTATAAATGTATTGGCCACTTTATTAGACACTTTATTATTATTATTTTTAATCTCATCTCATTGTCTTCTTCTTAATCCTCTACTAGGGTTGTGTTTCAGGCATTGAGGAGTTACATCCAGGACAGGATACTAATCCATTGCTTGGCACACAATCACTTACACAGACAGACCCACTCACACTATATAGGGACAATTTAGATAGGAGCAATTTCGAGCAGCCATTTCACCTTGAATCCATGTTTTGGTACTATGGGAGGAAATTGGATTTCCTGCGCTGAGAGGCGAACATGCTACCCACTTGACCACTGTGCCGTCCACCTCACTTATTGTATACCGATAGGGACAGGGTGCCAATCCACAGTCTCACGCACACAGACAGACAGACACACACCCACACACACACCCACACACACACTATATTGGGCCAATTTAGACTGGTAATTTTGCTAATTTTGCTAATTTAGATTTAGCATAAAATTTATGTTGAATCAAAGTTTTTGGACCATGGGAGGAAACTGTAGAACCCAGAGAACACCCACATGAACACAAGGAGTACATGGAAACTCCACTCAGAATGGGATTTGAACCTGGATCCCCTGCGCTGAGAGGTGAATGTGCTAACCGCTTTGTCACCGTGCCGCCCAATCAAGAATATTAATATACATTTTTAGGAGATTTTAAATTACCCTGTAGATATTTAAAAGTTGATTAAGTTTTAATACATCCATCCATCCATCTTCCACTTTATCCTCTAGTAGGGTTGCGGGGGGGGGGGGGGGGGGGGGGGGGGGGGGGGGGGGGGGGGGGGGGGGGGGGGGGGGGGGGGGGGGGGGGGGGGGGGGGGGGGGGGTCCCCATGTCCATCCAGGGGAGAACGTCTTTGTGGGGCAATTTGGAGAATTCAATTGACCTTGATCCATGTTTTTGGACTGTGGGAGGGAACCCGGAGGAAACCCACGCGGACACGGGGAGAACATAGAAACTCCACCCAGATGGGGATTCGAACCGGACATCCCTAGTGCTGAGAGGAGAACATGCTAACCACTAAGCTTTACACAAGTTTTTTAACACAGGTTTTAATACAGATGAACAAATTTCAATTTATACCGTCGTGCTTAAAGTTTATAAGTCAAAAACATGGTGCAAAAAGTAGAGAGCGAATTTGCATTTCTTATTTTAAGTTAAGATTGTTCCATATCACACCATGCTGTACTCATGCATGCAGTTGTATTAGTATATATTCATTCATTCATTCATTATCTCCCGCTTTATCCTCTATTAGGGTCGCGGTGGGGTTCCCCATGCCCATCCAGGGGAGAACGTCTCCGGCGCTGGGCAGATAGACCCAGGACAGGGCGCCAATCCATCGCTGGGCACACACTCACTCACACAGACACACTCTATATGGGGCAATTTTTAAGAATTCAATTGACTTGATCCATGTTTTTGGACTGTGGGAGGAAACCCACGCAGACACGGGGAGAACATGGAAACTCCACCCAGATGGGGATTCGAACCGGGAATCCCTAGCGCTGAGAGGAGAACATGCTAACCACTAAGCCACCGTGCCGCTATTAGTATATAACTGTATTAAAATAGTTGCAGTTTTTCTTTTTGCCTGAGGGTGGCAGCAAAACTGCAGCCATACAGCAGAAGGGTCTTACTCCAGCCTGTGGGGAAAACGTACTGTGGAAACAGGTGTTCTGGTTAAATCGACTGACCCTCAGATATTTTGATATGGTCTACTTGGGTCCCCATGAAAAATCCTTGGACACCCCTGAACAAGAGCATCATTGTGAGGAATCATGTACAAAGTCAACTCTGCATTCAAAAAACAAAGAAAACAACCATCTTGTAATTTCTGCATTTTATATCAAACATAACACTATAAGATAAAAACATGTATAAAGTAATGTATGCTGAGGCAGATGTTACAGTCACACTAACCAAATGAGGTAATTGTGCATGAGCAGAGAAAGTAGTTTCATCATTAGCG
Organism: Corydoras sp. C115; assembly: GCA_019802505.1. NCBI lineage: Eukaryota > Metazoa > Chordata > Actinopteri > Siluriformes > Callichthyidae > Corydoras > Corydoras sp. C115. Next base: position 237,609 of record JAFMOC010000020.1, read on the forward strand.
TTTCATTTTAGAACTCTTTGAAGTTCACTAATTTCTTGTTTGCTTCAGAAGAAGCCGCCGCTCCCTCAGGTGCACCGGAACGGTTGTGTGGATATGTGTGTGAGCATGACCCCGACTCCTCTGGGAGGTGTTTTCACTGTGGCTGTCAGGATGTCAGTGTTAGTGTTGACCTGGAGCTGAATTCTATGTCAGTGACAGCTCATCTTAATCAAAAGTGTGACTTTGCTTATTCTCAAGCATGTTTACTGCGAAACCTTCCTAACATCTTTAACATATGACATTACATCCAAAACTCTTAATACACATTACATTTTACACATGATCTTAAAAGATAAAACAGTAGCACTTTCTATGAATCCAGTATTTATAATACATTAAAAATGCATTCATGGTTTATCTTCATAACACTTGTATTCATAACACTTTATAACATAAGCCTCTGTTAATGTGCATTGATGTTCATAATGAGATGAGATATGGCTTTATTAATTCCACAATGGGGAAATTCATAATTGAGAAAAATCAGACCGTTTTCCACAAGAGCAAAGAGAGACCAAGATAATCATAATCATAATGTATTATAACAACATCACACAAGACTTTATAACTCCAAGTGTTATAATGCTTAATAATATAAACTTTGGATTATTTGGGTCTGTAGTCATTCTGGTAACACTTTCTATGAATCCAGTATTCATAAAGCATTGAAAGTGCATTAATAACACTTCTCATAAGCCTTCACTAATGTATATAGATGTTTATAATCACACTCATAAAGTGTTATAACAATATGCCATAAGGTTTTATAACACAAAGTGGCATAAGGCATCTAGAGGGGAACGTTTTGGGCACTGGGCAGATACACCCAGGACAGTTTACCAATCTATTGTTGGGCACACACACACACACACACACACACACACACACACACACACACACACACACACACACACACACACACACACACTCTATATGGGATAATTTGGAGCATTCAGTTTACCTGATCCATGTTTTTGTACAGTGAGAGGAGATCCCAGAGGAAACCCATGCTGACATGGGAGGAACATGAAAACTTCACCCAGATTTGGATAGGAACCGGGAAACCCCAGCGCTGAGAGGCGAACGTGCTAACCACTAAGCCACCGTGTCACCCTGGTTAGGAACATATATTTACAAAAGAGGCGTGTTACAAGTGGTATATAGCATAGTGAACATGTTTCTGTTTTTAGTAGGTGGTGTAAACCAGATTAAATTGATCAGAAGGAGAACATGCCAAATAATATTTTGTCATGACTCATTGTGTCCAGGCTAAAAACCTTAGATCTAATATTAATGTTAATTAAAGTGTATACAACAATCAGAACATTTATTCTTAGATTTTATTCTGTTTTTTGTTATTCCTTTACTGAAATGAAATAAGAGATCATGTATCCTCATGTGAGAGTTCTTCCAGGTGCTGTTGGTACCTGCATGTGCCTTAATCCACAAACGTTCTATTGCTTTTTCTGCTTAGGTGGTAGAGAGGAATCGCCTCAAGTGTGTCAGCCCACACACCTGCAGGGAGGTGGAGTGTAGGCAAGAGAGAAATAGAAAGAGGGAATGCCGACGCAATCTAAGAAAGATATTAGCCACTGAGTGATGTGCGCGCACACACACACACACACACACACACACACACACACACACACACACACACACACATGCTCCCTCTGGCTTACCGCCAGGCTGCAAGACAAGCCGAGACAATGTGAAAGCCGGAGAGCGATCAGATGAAAGGCTTCGAAAAGGCTGCGCTCATTAAAATGCCTAAATCAATAACAGTTTGGGTTTGAAGAAAGCTTGGATAATTGAGGAACATTTAAACAGGGGTTAGATGAAGAGAAAGTGTGGTGTGTTTGTATTTGTAAAAGTGTACTTGAGTGATGTACATGTGGAGCTGTCAGTCAGTGTAATGAACAGATCCACAGTCGAGGCCTATTTGCCCCCATTACAACTTCTGTTCCTCTGGAAAGGGTTTCCTCAAGATTTGAGATTCAGGCGTTCGTGAGCTAAGGCTCTGATTCTGACTGACATGTTCTGGCTCACGGTCACATTCGGGTCATCAGGTTGAGTGGAGTTGAATACAGTGCAGAAAGGCCTTGTTCCTGTATACCAAACAAAGTACTACTGGGTTATTACACACCTCTACTTTGCTAGTCCACTTGGAAATGTAAAGTCAAAGACAAGAGCTCATTTGTTGTTACATTGTCTGTTATTCATCCTCTAGTCCATGTATTTTATACTTTAAAAATATTCTGCCACCCCTGTGTTTGGTTTGCTTGCACCAACATTACACAGGGCTCAACAGAGCTCAGATCCTCAGTGAAGAACCAAGAATCCCACTGTTTAAAGTTCGTTCAGTAAAACAAGGAGGCAATGCAAACTTTTCCGAATCGCAAAACTTGGACAACCCCTAACCGTCTCACTCACTGATAATATCCACATGCCATACATGATGATTTCTGTCTTTCTAAAAACTTGTAAGTCGCTTTAAACAAAAACCTCTGCTAAGTGACCAAAAATTTTAAATGTAAACTGTACACACATGGCTAATATAAGCAAATTTGTGTCTAGTGTTAAGTCCTATCCAAGTCACGTGTCTTAAGTTTACTTCTTCTATCCATAATCCATGTTTTAATGTCCATAACATTCTCTATAACTGTTGCTAAGAGTTTTTAAATTAGGAGCTTAATGATTCATATTGAATAATTCTGAATTATTTAATATACTAATAATAATAATAATTCAAACTGAAAATTTGTTATAAGATTTCAGTACGTTCCATAATATTATGTATCCATAATCAGCAGTAAAAGAATGAATATTCACCTGTTACACTGATTTCTCCCTATTAGAGAGAGAAACCAAAGCCCTCCAGCAAACCCACACGATGCTACTGATCACAGAACAGTCCAGCTTCATGCATGAACCCCCTGGGAGGCGTTACGAGTCTTTAAGTGGCTGCCAAGTTTGCACATGTGCTGGCGGTGCTTACAGCTCTTTATGACAGATTTTTTTGGTAACGATTACTATTATGCTGCAAAATGCTACATCTAATTATGAAATCAAAGGAGAAAACACCAAAGGAAAGCCCGAGAGCAAGAACGAGAAAAAACACAAACATCAAACCGACATGACACAATGATCTCAGTCATGTATGAAGCAATGAATGGAGAAACAAGTGCTTTAAAACACACTGCCAAAACCAATTGCCCTGTGCTTACTACTAATTTACTACTTATTATAGTTATTGTAGAATAATGCTGAAATAACGTAAAGTGTAGTTGTGTCCCAGGGTGGCAAGTTGGCTTAGAGGTTAGCAGGTTCACCTCTTAGAACTGGGTATCCAGGTTCGAATCCCACTCTGGGGGGAGTTTTCATGTTACCCCCCGTGTCTGTGTGGGTTTCCTCTGGGTTCTCTGGTTTTCTCCCACAGTCCAAAAATCTGAATTAGAATCAGATTTATTACATGTGAGTTATGTACTCAAGGAACATGGTGTGGCTCTAGTATTGTACACATAACAATATACAATAAACAGATTTACAATACAACATGAATTCAAGGTGAATTGCCTGCTGTAAATTGCCCCTATCTAAATTACCCCATATGATATGTGTGTCTGCCTGAACCCCTCTCCCTTTGATGCACATAGGAAACCCACTCACGACCCAAGTACCTTATATAGGATCTGTTCAATCTCAGTTTTAATTCATTCCAAAGTTGTTTGGAAGTAAGACTGTAAGCCAACAATAGAAATAATGTTATCTGTATTATATTTATCTTGTTATATATTGTTTTTTTTTTTCTTCAAATCTGCTTCTTACTTATTTTACCTTTTCACATAATGTCTCCTCACTTTCGAAATAAGGATTCATTATCATATGGGAAAATACAAACATATAATCTGCAATTATTAAGTGAACAATACTGAAGCTCATTGTGTGGATGATGAAGTAGTTTCTAAAAAGAGATAGTAATTAATTAAAATTAGTGCAATTTGAAAAGCCATAGATCCAAATCAATAGCTTATTTTCACACTACAATCTCCAATCTCGTAAGAAAATATATTTACTAAAATGAAATTGAACTGCAGTAACTGCAATTCATTTTGGAATCAAAATTAAAATGCTCAAACCATAAGCCATCATATATATATATATATATATATATATATATATATATATATATATATATTAAGCCAACATACACACACACACACACACACACAACACATACACACACACAATCTTGCTTTTATTAAAACTACAGAGAGAAAAATGTAGTTAAGAAAACCTTTCTTTAGTTTGCTTTATACAGAATTCTGTTTCTCTGAGATTATAATGCTGCAAAGAAATGTCTAAACTTTTAAACAAGTAATCTGATAAAGGTGTTGAAAGTGACATAATAACAGGATCATGCCTTTTCTTAGAAAACAAGTAATTGATACTTAATGTTTCATGACAAGTGATGCATATGATTCAATTATATCAATAAAATGATATTGCACTTTTTTATATATGCACACGTTACAAAACACTTGTAAAAAGAGCAGTAGTGATACAGTTACTCAGGTTCGAACTGAACCTGCAGGACTCATCCTTTCATCATCCAAAAAACACTGTCAGTGGCATATTTTATCATGTATCATTTCATCCAATATATATCTTAGAAATATATTAGTAATATATGAGATTAAAACTGTATTTTTTTGTTAAATCAACTGTTAAAACACTCTGATCATATTTACTCTCTGTAGTTACTGATGTTTTGAATTTTTTTATACATCACAGATTTCAATGGTCTTGGGACAAAGTCTGGACAAGTGACAGGACAGGACACATACAGACAAGGGCAGGTTTGTCTGATAAATATGTCTATGCTTTTGGCCTTTACAGAAAAAAAATAGTTTCTCGAAGACATCTCATCAGACATACAGAGAACATGCAAACTCTAAAGAAAGTGGATTTTGTTTAATCTGACTGGCACCTTTCAGCCGATACCATCAGGAGTTACCACAGATGGCTAGAGCCACATATCAGCCTTGTTTTTACACAGTTTTACACACCCTTTCTAATGCACCCCTAATTGGGAGGACATGAGCATCTTTTCTCAACATGTCTTTGCATGAAGAAACCAGAGACCCCCTGAGATGTAGGCACGAGAAGAACATGCAGGACATGTGTTCACCCCACCAGAAAACCAACAAGACTGCTGTGCCACCTCCAAAATCAACAAATGTCAAATGTCTGCTTACTAAATCAGACAGCATTAAGTATTTGAGATGGTTGTACAATAAGAGTGATCATAAAACATTTCTCTTATTTAATAATACAATCCCCTAAAATCAAAGACAAGCTTAAATGTAAACTACAACTCATAAATCATTTATACTGTATGGATACACAGTTTAAAGAAAAACTAATTATACATTTTACATCTTTTTTATTGACTACTGAATCACAGTAAAGAAGTTTTAAGTGATTTATCTTATTGATCTTTTGAAGCTGTGCAGATCACCAGGTTTACACAGCAGATGCTAAAGGTAGACATTTTGCACTGTTTAGATTTGCATCAGGTTTATCAGATTTGCGTCAGGCTTTAACACCGGGACAACGGAATATGCTCTTTTTCTTAGTTATGAATCTGTTTATTTAGCATTTCATAGTTGTCATAGTTCATGTCATTATTCTCAGTAATTCATTATACTTTGTCTTTATCTTTATTACTCCATGTGTTTTGGGTAAATCATATATTATATTATAAATTTATCTTCCCCATGTCCATCCAGGGGAGAACGTTTCAGGTGCTGGGCAGATAAGCCCAGGACAGGATGCCAATCTATCACTGGGCACACGCTCACACAGACAGACAGATACACACAAAAACATACACTATATTGGGCAATATAGAGCATTCAATTTAACTTAACCTCATATTTTTGGACAGTGGGAGGAAACTGGAGAACCTGGAAGAAACCCATATGGTAAGAGCATGGAAACTCCACCAAGATTGGGATTCGAACCTGCAACCCCAGCGCTGAGAGGCGAACCTGATAACCACTAAGCCATTGCCAAGCCAACTGCTATTTAAGTAGAATGTATAGTAAGTAAATGTAAAGGATAGATAATAAGTAATATACTGTAACCACCAGAGCATGTCCTGTATGTGTTGGCATCGTTTGTAAAGTTAAAAGGATCTGATTAACTGGATTTTATACTGCAAGCTTTTTTTTTGCATTTGTACGTTTTATAATTCTGCTCACAATTTTTACGACCTTAACTTTTTTATCAACCGCATGAAATTACATTTCCAAAAGATTCTCATCTCATCTCATTATCTTCCTCTTAATCCTCTACTGGGGTCATGGGGGTGTTCCACATGCACATACAGGGGAGAATGTAATGTTTCAGGTGCTGGGCAAACACCCCGGACCAAGTGCCAGTACAGCACTGGACATACACGCCCACACCCACAGAGACACGCACACACTATATAGGGGCAATTTAAGGTAGCCATTGTACCTTGAATCTCTGTTTTGGACTGTGGCTAGAAACAGAGAACCCGTTGGAAACCCTGAAAGGTAATACATGGAAACATCATCCAGATCAGACTTGGAACCTGGATCCCCAGCACTGAGGCGGATATGCTAACTGCTATGCCACTGTGCCACCTTTGCCAACAAGAGATTACATGTTACAGAAATTCAGCCTGGCTCCCTCAACCATGCCCCAATTATTAAAATCACATATAATAATATTATTACTACTACTACTACTACTACTACTACTACTACTACTAATAATAATAATAAATTATTCCTATCTAAATTGCCCCGATATAGTGTCTCTGTGTGTTTGTGTGTGTGTGTGTGTGTGTGTGTTTACTCCTGGATGGGTATGGGGAATGTGGGGGAAAATTTTATTTTACTCTATTAGTATTAGTACATCACTCTTGTGCCATGTTATAGGTTGCTCAGTTAGATGCACATACATGTTCAAAAAAGATATTACACAGGTTCATAAAAATATTAATTCAGTATATACAAAGTATATAAAGTAAGTAAAGTACATTTATGAAAAAAATAACCTAAATGACAAAATGACAACAAAATGAGGTTTGATCTCACACAAGCATCAGATGTTCACATGCTATTGGACATATTGTGTTTTTGAAATAGCCATGAACAGTTTTGTAAAAATAGAAGCTTTTTGTTGCTGTAATTTTAAATCTTCTATACAATAAGGAGTGATGATGAAAACAAGCTTTATCAGGTGACAGACGAAATCCACCACAACTTCCTAAATACATAAATAAACCTAAATAATAATAAAGATTTATATCTAAATTATTTCACAGAGCCTTTACATTGTATCTGACCTGATGCTTCTGATTGTGAGAGTGTTTGTGGTGGAGAATGAGGCCAAACGGAGAGGAGAGAGCAATGTCGGAGGTGACACAAAGGTCACAGTCTGTGTACTTTAGATTTACGTAAATGGTCGAAAGCAAAATCACGCGAGTAAACAAACCTGGCAGGTAACGCTAGGCTCCTGTTTTTGTGTTCAGACAAGGAGGAGCTGTTTGAAGAGCTAAGGGAGGTTTTGTCGTTCGTGAAATGACGGCTCTTCCAGAGATCAATAGCGCTGCACTGCCACGACATAAATGGATAAGTAGCCATCATTGCATGAAAGTTGTTTTTTTGGGACTAAATTGATCTCTTTGCGTTGCCTACTGGCTGGTTGCGATGCTCGTCCATGGCAGAATACGGACCAACTGCTGAGAAAAAGACCCTTGCTGCACAGTATTTATACGAGGTGGGGGGAACGGGTGGACATGTATTACTGCAATTTTCAGAGTGGGTTCAGTTCGGGCCTGTGTTTTTTGTTTTTTTTGACTGAGCGTACATGTCTAAGCCTCCACTGAGCCTGAGGGAGGTGGGTGTGCTAGAGCGGGGCGGATCGGCCCAAGATCAGAAGTTACATACAGGTGTATCGTGACAATCAGCCATGTGGATTGATGCCTTGTGGTTTTTGAACCTGCGTGACTATGGCGGCTGGGCCTTTATGTGTGTGTGTGTATGTGTGTGTGTGTGTGTTTGTTTTGCAGCTTGCCAATGGTGATAGCGTTTACTTGGAAGATGCTAATCCCTTTAAAGCGCGAGCGGAAATTCTGATAGTTTTAACAAAAGTCACCTTCCGCAAACTCTATTAATGCCAGGATGATATTGTGGCTTACGCTCTTTAGCCAGCCAAAGGACCAGCACCGTATAGACAATCCTACCTTGAACTTGTTGTTACCCTGCCTCATATTTGGGTAAACAGCAGTTCCTCAGATGTGCTCTGTGTCAACACAGCGGCCCGAAGAAAGTGGAGTGGATTTGCGGCTCTTGTTCTAGGAGGATGAAAAGCGAGACTTCCTCCATTTCAGCTATCACATCAGCGGGTTGTTTGCTTACGATTCATCTTGCCATCTCTCAGACTTGCCGTTTGGAAGCTTTCTCTTACACGACCCCGGGGGTTTTAACCCGTTTGCACCCTGGGTTGTCAGAAATGGTAAACTGTAAGGCGGCACTGTGAAACAGCATAATGTAAAAGTAGTAATTAAAATGTCTGACAGACATTTACAGCAAATGCAGACCTGAGACCTTCACCTACAATTTAGATCAATCACATTTTTCACATTTTTAATAAATTCAAGATACTTCAAAGCCGCAAGCGTCTCAGTAAATTATCAGCAAACAGTGTTAGAAATAAGGCTGCAATTAAAACTGGAATTTAATATTAACTCAGTATTTAAATCCTGAAGATTTCTGAAAATACTCATCACTAGCGTTAACTGAACAGAGAAAGAAAAACAGTAACAGTGACATAATTGTTGGTGCCAGTCAAGCATATAAATGTAGTTCTTCACCTGATGATCTCATAAAATAAGTATGCACAACAATCTTTAGGTTACTAAAAATGTGAAAAAAAAAAAAGATTAGAAAGTGGTGACACGTTGGCTTAGTAGTCAGCAGGTTTGAATCCCGAGCTGGTTTTCATGTTCTTCCCGTGTCTGTGGGTTTTTTCTGGGTTCTCTGGTTTCCTCCCACAGTCCAAAAACATGGATTTAAAGTAAATTAGTTGTTCTAAATTATCCCTCTCTAAATTATCCCTATATAATGTGTGTGTGTGTGTGTGTGTGTGTGTGTGTGTGTGTGTGTGTGTGTGTGTGTGTGTGTGAGTTTGTATCCAGCGATGGATTTGAGCTCTGCCCTGGGTGCATCCCAATGTTGTTGTCCCATTTGCTATATATTTGCTAAGGAGAACTATTGTAAACAATGAACACAGATACTCATTCATTCATTCATTCTCTCCCGCTTTATCCTCTATTAGGGTCGCGGTGGGGTTCCCCATGCCCATCCAGGGGAGAACGTCTCGGGCACTGGGCAGATAGACCCAGGACAGGGTGCCAATCAATCGCTGGGCACACACTCACTCACACAAACACACTCTATATGGGGCAATTTAGAGAACTCAATTGACTTGATCCATGTTTTTGTATTGTGGGAGGAAACCGGAGAACCCGGAGGAAACCCACGCGGACACGGGGAGAACATGGAAACTCCACCCAGATGGGGATTCGAACCGGGAATCCCTAGTGCTGAGAGGCGAACGTGCTAACCACTAAGCCACCGTGCCGCCCTTTACACAGATACTAATAACATTAATTAACATATACAAAATGTGTAAAGGGCGGCACGGTGGCTTAGTGGTTAGCACGTTCGCCTCTCAGCGCTAGGGATTCCTGGTTTGAATCCCCATCTGGGTGGAGTTTCCATGTTCTCCCCATGTCTGCGTGGGTTTCCTCCGGGTTCTCCAGTTTCCTCCCACAGTCCAAAAACATGGATCAAGTCAATTGAATTCTCAAAATTGCCCCATATAGAGCGTGTCTGTGTGAGTGAGTGTGTGCCCAGCGATGGATTGGCGTCCTGGATTGGCGTCCTGTCCAGCGCCCGAGACGTTTTCCCCTGGATGGGCATGGGGAACCCCACCACGACCCTAATAGAGGATAAAGCGGGAGAATGAATGAATGAATGAATGAAAATGTGTAAAGGCAAACTAAGCAAGTAAAAATAACAGGATGTCGTTTGTATTTGCACTTTTTAATGCCATTTTTATAATAAAGTGCTATTTAAGACATTAATTATAGAATGTTTTATTGCCTGTACAGAGCTACATAGATTATAAATGATGATTCAGTACTTATTATTGTCTAGCAAATAGAACATAATGTAATACTGGAGACGTAGTGTAATATGGCATGTATAATGAGGCAGTGAGGAGTCTCTGTATATAAATAAGGAGAAATGCAGATGTCTGAGTGTCTGTGATTAAACCTGGAGTAACACAGGGCTGCAGTGCTTGGCTCGGCGCTTTTGGCCGAGAGCTTTGTTTTCATTCATCTTCTTCAACAAGCTGTCAAAAACTCTGGCAGCGTTACTCATGCTCACCCAGATCTTGGCTCAGAAGGCGCTTCTTTATACAGATACTGAACGGGACCGGGGAGCATGACCTTAAGGGGCCTAGACATTAATCACCATCTCCTACACTACTGTGCCAGGTGAAGATGCTGTGGTTGCTGGGTTAAGGGTCACACAGTGTTACTGAGTGGGAGACGGCTTATCTGCAAAAAATAATAAAGTGACAAGAACAGCGAGATGAATCTAATAATAATAATAATAATAATAATAATAATAATAATAATAATAACAGCGGCACGGTGGCTTAGTGGTTATAGATATAGAGTGTGTCTGTGTGAGTGTGTGCCCAGCGATGGATTGGTGCCCTGTCCTGGGTCTATCTGCCCAGCGCCCGAGATGTTCTCCCCTGGATGGGCATGGGGAACCCCACCGCGACCCTAATAGAGGATAAAGCGGGAGATAATGAATGAATGAATGAATGAATAATAAAGAGAACGGCGGCACGATGGCTTAGTGGTTAGCACGTTCGCCTCTCAGCACTAGGGATTCCCGGTTCGAATCCCCATCTGGGTGGAGTTTCCATGTTCTCCCCATGTCTGCGTGGGTTTCCTCCGGGTTCTCCGGTTTCCTCCCACAGTCCAAAAACATGGATCAAGCCAATTGAATTCTCAAAAATTGCCCCATATAGAATGTGTCTGTGTGAGTGAGTGTGTGCCCAGCGATGGATTGACGCCCTGTCCTGGGTGTATCTGCCCAGCGCCCGAAACGTTCTCCCCTGGATGGGCATGGGGAACCCCACCACGACCCCAATAGAGGATAAAGCGGGAGATAATGAATGAATGAATGAATAATAATAACAACAATACACATTGGCGGCACAGTGGGTGTAAGACCATTCGCCTCTCAGCGTTGGGGAGTCCCGGTTCGAATCCCAATCTGGGTGGAAATTCCATGTTCTCCCTGTGGGTTTCATCTGGCTTCTTCAGTTTTCTCCACAGTCCAAAAACATGGATTCAAGGAAAATTGAATGCATTATATTGCCACACATAGTGTGTGTTTGTGGTGTATGTGTGTGTGTGTGTGTGTGTGTGTGTGTGTGTGTGTGAGTGAGTGTGTGCCAGTAATAAATTGGTGCTCTGTCCTTGGTGTATCTGCCCAGCGCCCGAAACTTCTTTCCTGGATGGCATGGGGAACCCCCTCCCCGCAACCCTAGTAAAAGATTAAGCGAAAGATAAGGAATGGATATGGTAGCTCAGTGGTTTGGGCGTTGGGCTATCAAACTGAAGGTTGGAGGTTCAAATCCCAGGTCCACTGAAGTTCCCACAGTGGGTCCTTGAGCAAGACCCTTAACCCTCATTGCTCCAGGGTTGCTGTGATTAACCTTGTGCTCACCTTGTAAATCGCTTTGGATAAAAGTATATATATATATATATATACTGTATATATTAATAAAAGCACATTAAATATTTTTTGCTTACTATTTAACTAAGGCCATATCAGGTCTGCTAATCCTGAAAATAAACATCTCTTTGATTAGGACCCTCTCTGGTGAAGTTTAGCAAGCAGAACCCTATGACAGGCCTCACATTGTTAGTGTCTCGCGGCATTCCTGTTTAATTGCTGATGACGTTTAGCAGTTTAGAAACGACGGTCCATTTAAACGAAGCTGACACTGGTTTTGTGGACACCTCGTCTCAGAAATGTGGGTCCTGTGACCTCGCTGACTTCCATCTGGTGGCCTGCCTCACTCCATAAAATAAAATATACAAGTCGTCGTGACAGGTGGTGCCTCTCAACCTGTACGTTATTCAAATGCAAGAGTACAGGTTCTAACCCTGACATGTTTCCCATAAAACAAGCTCTTCTAATCAAAACATGAGGGATAGATTATTTTATTTAGTCAGACTTCAGACTTTCTCTTTTCGGTAAACAAATAGCAGTTTTGTTATTATTAATCCTTTAATTAAAAAAAATAGAATCATGTTTGTTACTGCATGTCTGTGCAAATCTTAATTGTGATTTTCTTTAACAAAACTGAACTACTTCAGTAACAGTGATTTTTTATTTGAATAAATAGTGAGTGAAATGAGATTTAAGCTTCACCAGATAAAAGTCGACATTCAAAATGTCAAAAGGGAGAACGTTTCGAGGGCGGGGCAGATACACCCAGGACAGGGCGCCAATCCATCACTGGGCAAACACTCACTCATTTAGACTTACACATTACATGTGGGCAATTTAGATAGGGACAGTTTAGATCAGCCAATTTACCTTGAATCCCTGTTTTTTGGACTGTGGGAATAAAAGGCAAACCCAGAGGAAACCCACACGGACACTGGGAGAACACCCAGAACGGGATTCAAACCTGGACTCCCATGTGCTGGGAGGTGAATGTGCTATCCACTACTCCACCATGCCATCCAGAATTATTTATATATGTAATATAATTGAAAGACTTACTGTAGTTCACAAACTAGATGTATTGCATCCCTTAATGATTCAATCCAGATCCCCAGAGCAAGGTAAATTGTCCTTTTCACTGATGAGACATAATAAATTGTTAGAATGTCTTACAGCTTCACAATAAAACTTTATACTGAGACTAATGGTTTAAATTTACAGGTGTGATATTGAGCTCCTCACAAACTTATAATATTATGTATTAATATTTAGAGGGACTTGTTTGAGTCGTCTAGGCAACATAATCTAAATTGAACTTTAATATCAACAGATTTAAGATTTTACAATCCCAGCATCCTAATTTAAACTCCATACAGGAGCATGTAAGAGTAGAGGTATTTAGTAATTTGCATATATATATATATATATATATATATATATATATATATATATATATATATATATATTATTATTATTATTATTATTTTTTTTTTTTATAAATAAGACAAAAGTTTAAAGCACTGTTAAGCAAAAAAAAGTGATAAAATAAAAAAAAATGATATTATTTAAGCATGTAATTTTTCTATCAGCATTTTAAAATTTGTAGTACCATTAAGGACCTAAAGAGGGTTGAAGTAAGTTTATTAATACAAACAAGGTTTAGCTGTAGTTCCTTTAATAATAATAATAATAATAATACCATAATAAAACAACAAATCATTCCTGTTAGTACAAAATTCTCAGACTGCCTGGTTGCTTTACTGCTCATTTACCATGAATGAGACTTCCTAAACTTAAATGTCATCGTTTTATACCCCTTGATCTCCACAAACGATTATTTACACAGGCATGTTGTGGTTTCTTCCTTGCTCAGGCTGAAATATGAACCCACATGCACGCAGAAAACACTATCAAAGGGCGGATTAATAATCTTTTGTTACTGAAGGGAGTGCCTGAGCCTCAACTCGTCATTTTGCCCGTGCATGAGAGGTTCTCAGACGTCCTAAAGGTCTCGGGGCCCGGCGTGGAGGTGTGTGTGCGGCCCCGGTGTGTGTGCTTTGTGTCCTGTGTTTGTGTGGGGTTGGCCGGTCGTGGTTTGAACCGTTGTTTGCTTTAGGTGGGATGAAAGCGAGACGGCGAGGCTGCGTTTACTCACCTGGAGCCTCCGTCCGTTCAGGTGCATTCGTAAACAAAACGCTGGCTCAGTGCTGGAAAAGCTACTCCCTCAGGGGCTATATTAAAAAAATATATATATCAGCTGTTTGGACTTTGATCTTTCCCTTCAAAACCTCTCTCTCTCTCTCTCACTCTCTCTCTCTCTCTCTGTATGAGGAAATTAGATGGCATTAGATTCAGGCCGAATTGAAAAACTTCTTTATTTAATAACAGAAATGAGCAACTTGTAAACTTGGAAGGTTTAATGAAAATACGAATGCAATAAAAATCTCCCAAAGATTTAGGGAAGATGGCAAGACAAAACCAAGCACAACAAAATTTAAAATTCATATTTGTTTTCCATTAATGCTCCTTCATGTAAGTCAGATGAATTAAAAATTCTAAGTTGTCCTTAAGAATAATGTGTGTCTGCCTCGTGAATTACTTCTGATCTCTCTAGGAAGTTTTCTTGCTTTTTGCAAATGACTGTTGAATTGGGTGGTGTCACGATCTGCAACTGGTGTGCGCGTAGAAAAGAAGAGCTTCCAAAGAGGCTGATGAGGGAGTAAAAAGGATTTTATAGAACAAAAACACTGTTTAACAAAACAAACACACATGGACAAATGACGCAACTGAGAATGACGAAAACACAGTCCACAGCGAGGGCAGTTGTAGGCTTGTGGTTAATGAACCAGCCTTGTGACCTGAAGGTCCCCGTTTTGACTCACGTTCCCACCAAGTGCAATGACTGAAGTGCCCCTTGGACGTGTGCCAACCCCTGAATAACATCCTCCCTCACCAAATATTACAGTTCATACAATGCACTCAGACAGGTGACCTATTCTGGAGTTTGCCAAACCCAAACTCGTCCATCAGACATTCAGATAGAAAAATAAGATTTGTCATTATACAGAACTCATTTTCACTGCTCCAGAGCCCAATGGTTGTATGCTTTACACCACTCTATCCAATACTTTGAATTGTGCTTGTTACTGTAAGGCAAAGCCTGCATGCACCTGCTTCATCATAGAAACCATGTAGCTCAGAAAGGATAGAATTTATGTTCATGTTAATGACAATGTGTTTTTTACTCCATGCACTTAATCTATATTCAAAAAAATAAGTCATATATAACCCTTTTTGGATCTAACTGAAAAAAAGACTACAATATAAGTTGCTTTTAAAATTTTAGACCTTTTGCTTGCAGATAACACACATTGTTTCTCTTGTTTCTGGTTCTATTATTCATTCATTCATTATCTTCCGCTTTTATTTTTTATATTAGGGTCGCGGGGGGTTCCCCATGCCCATCCAGGGGAGAACGTTTCGGGCGCTGGGCAGATAAACCCAGGACAGGGCGCCAATCTATCACCGGGCACACACTCACACATACAGACACGCACACAAACACACTCTACATGGGGCAATTTGGAGAACTCAATTGACTTGATCCATGATTTTGGTCTGTTGGAGGAAACCGGAGAACCCGGAGGAAACCCACGCGGACACGGGGAGAACATGGAAACTCCACCCAGATGGGGATTCGAACCAGGAATCCCCAGCGCTGAGAGGCGAACGTGCTAACCACTAAGCCACCGTGCCACCCCTTGGTTCTATTAGTTCATGTTAATTCCTCTTTTTATATTTCTTAATTATATCTCGCTACTCAGTGGATCATGTTCCCTGTTACTCTTTATTAACGTCTGTCCCAACACAGAAACTGTGATAACATTTAAAAACAGTGAGAAGTTAGATTCATTGATATGTTTTCATTTTACTGAAGCTAAGCACGGTTGTTTTTGCCCTCCACACCTGATCCTACACAGGGTGCCGTTGCTGCCAAATTGCTTCTGCCCGGCATCAAGACGACTCTGATAAATGATTCAGCTAATTGAAATAATGGTATTTGCCAAAGCTTGTAATTGCTTGCAAATAATTAACCATGTGTGATTGGAGTGCCTCAAGAGGGCCTAATCAAATAATTGGACCGCTTAGATTAGACAGGAATATCTTCATCATAAACAGTAAGTCTTCCCTTAAAGGGTGCCCCGGGGTGAGTGCGTCTTCTTGTCGTTCATTTCGTGGTTCATAGGTATGGAAATGTTACCACTGCTTTTTGTAGTTTCTTTGTAAAATGTCTGTTTTTAGCCAACTGAACAAGAGAATGTTCTGTGTCCACGTTAAATTACTCACAGTGTAACTACTTATTCAGGAGATGTGAATAGGGTTGCCATCAATCCCGCAATTTACAGAATCGTACCGTATTTTTTCCCCCGTATTTATTGCGTCCCGTATTGAATCAATACGAGAAACGATTTGTTCCATATTTCCATAAATGTCTAGCAAAGTGTTAGATTTTTGAGGAATAGAGTGTTCAGTGATCATAAATTCTATTCCATGCTTTTGATTTGTTCATCTTGGTAATAAATTAAAAACTTCAGTCCATGTGTAAATAAATCTAACAAGACATTAATGTTCATGTTTAAATTGTTGTAGTGTTTTCAGAACTAAGGAGTGAAGGTACCATGTAGAGCTTTAGTTTTGCCAGTAGGGTTGCCATCCGTCTTGTAATTTTTAGAATGTCCTGTATTTGGCAAATAAATGCTGCGTCCTGTATTGAAGCAATACAGGATGCGATATGTTCAGTATTTTTATGAATTCATTCATTCATTCATTATCTCCCGCTTTATCCTCTATTAGGGTCGCGGTGGGTTCCCCATGCCCATCCAGGGGAGAAAGTCTCAGGCGCTGGGCAGATAGACCCAGGACAGGGCGCCAATCCATCGCTGGGTACACACTCACTCACACAGACACACTCTATATGGGGCAATTTTTGAGAACTCAATTGACTTGATCCATGTTTTTGGACTGTGGGAGGAAACCGGAGAACCCGGAGGAAACCCACACAGACACGGGGAGAACATGGAAACTCCACCCAGATGGGGATTCGAACCGGGAATCCCTAGCGCTGAGAGGCGAACATGCTAACCACTAAGCCACCGTGCCACCCCTATTTTTATGAATGTCTAATAAAAATAAATAAATCATAGCCTGTTGCTTACACCTGAGTCATCGGCGTCGGGGCCCAGAAGTGCTGTGGTGGCCTTCCCTTATTTTCATTTGTGTAAGGTGGCAACCCTAGATGTGAAGGCTAAAGCAGAAGTCTTAACAGAAGACGAAGAGTGGCACCAGCTACTTCACGTTCTCTCAGATGGACAACACCTGCCTGGGTCAAATCAGCACCGAAGTTCAATCAAAGCAGAAATTTCCTGTCTCGACACGTTTTAACAGCTGGACATAAAAGGCAAAAGAAATAGGAAGCACCCTGTGTGGTAGGGGTTTATTCTATTCAAGCTGACCTAAACACTTTCTGTTGTACCCCCACCGCCCACTTCTTTCAATGCTATGCAATTTGTCGACAAACTTTTTCCTTTTTTTCCACAGAATCGGGGGCTAAGCTTATTAGTACTCTCCTTAAGCACCATGACATCATCATAAGGATGTGGGTAAGTGTATTAAGTGCCCCAGATCCAACCCTTCCTATTGGTTGGACCCTCTGTCACCCCTTAATCCTTATGTAAACGGGGTAGGATCCCTTAAATACAAGATTCAACAAAATTAAGTCAGAATTAGCATTTGCTAGGATATACAATGCTAATGTTGCTAGCAAGTTTTTAGCATATGAATCATCATGTAAACTTTAAAAATGTGCTTCTGTATGACAAGTTTTACGAACTTAATTGAATTAATTAACAGAATGAGGCATCAAGCTTTTAAATAAGGCTTATTGAAATATTTCCCAAATGTTAAAATGGTAGCTTTTTACCAAACACTCTACAGTCCAGCATTACAGATGTCTGCTTTTGTTAGGCATCTGTTTTTCATACTCTATACTCGTTTTCTAGCTTTTATTGGAATTCTAGGATGAAAAACTAATGTTGGACTAAAAGTCTTGGCTTTTGATACACATTTTAATAATGTGTTACATTAACACCACATGTATAATCACAGCATTTAGCAGATGCCCTCATCCACAGTGACAACCATCGGCTGTTTTTCACAGTCGATTCATCTGTGGCCCTCTTTTTTACGGACTGTTGGCACTAGTCAAACACAGTTGGCAACTTTCTACTTGACTGATTGTGAACTGGTGGAGGGGGCATTCTTGAGAGATCACTCTGGTTGGATTTCCAACTCAGTAAAATGGTGCAATCAATTATTTTTCATTGACTTTTTAAAAGAAATCACAACCTACGTATAATATCAGATGTTTTTTAGTTAGTTATTGTGAAACTATACATTCATTCATTCATTCATTATCTCCCGCTTTATCCTCTATTAGGGTCGCGGTGGGTTCCCCATGCCCATCCAGGGGAGAAAGTCTCAGGCGCTGGGCAGATAGACCCAGGACAGGGCGCCAATCCATCGCTGGGTACACACTCACTCACACAGACACACTCTATATGGGGCAATTTTTGAGAACTCAATTGACTTGATCCATGTTTTTGGACTGTGGGAGGAAACCGGAGAACCCGGAGGAAACCCACACAGACACGGGGAGAACATGGAAACTCCACCCAGATGGGGATTCGAACCGGGAATCCCTTGCGCTGAGAGGCGAACGTGCTAACCACTAAGCCACCGTGCCGCCATTGTGAAACTATTTGTGATCAAATAAACTTTGTTTATTTCCAGACTTAAAACGTACCTTTTAGATTAGATTTTAAACAAAGTGTTTATTTACTGAGCTGAACTTACTGAAATGTTTACATTTGTTTAGTTAAATTTAGATAAAAACTCATGTTAATAAAGTGTTGCAGAGCAGTGTCATGTTTCCTATAGAGGATGTGTCTTATTGATTCTTCCATCAACAAATCTTGTAATTAAGGTGTCCAAACTTTTAAGCCAGCTCTGTAATTACCTTTCCACTACGCTGTACTGACTCTCATCTCGTCGAAAGTTAACATTTCACCTTTGGGGTGCGTTCATAAAAAGTGACACCTGGTAAATTAGCAGTAAATTCCTAGATAAAAGTGGACGTGCGAAATCTGTTAAACGTCAGAATAAGCGGGTCTGTTTAGAAGCCGTCACTCTTTCATCTTGTATGCAAAACTGCAGTTGCAAACTTCAGACAGCAAAACATGCCTTGGCTGATCGATTACTATTAGAGTGTGAGGTACATGGTTTACGTTTCATTTTCTTTGAACTATAACTATTACGCCCATAAATCAACTGGTAGCAGTTAAATCATGGTGAAAGGCCCTGTTCCCGCCCCTTCCATCTGTATGCTGAACGAGTGAGTGATTACGGCACTGAATGAGAATTATATACCCACGTTCTCCAGCCACGTCTTGTCTTTTGCCTTATTGCTATGCGTCGCGCACACACTCAGCTCAGCATATGTTGATCTATAGCACTAGGAAAAGGAAAGCACTGCTAGGTGGGGGCGTGTGAACACACACACACACACACACACACACACTCACACACACACACACACACACACACACACACACACACACACACACACACACACACACTCACATACACACACAGAGCTTTTACTCACTGCTGGAGTCTTTTACTTTTTTCTCTGAGTGTATGGAAGTGTGTGTGTGTGTGTGTGTGTGTGTGCGTGTGTGTGTGTGTGTGTGTGAGAGAGAGAGAGAGAGAGAGAGAGAGAGAGAGAGAGAAAGAGAGAGAGCGAGAGAGAGAGAGAGAGAGAAAGAGAGCCAAACTTAATTAGCTCTGAGGTTTATAATTGAAGGTAATAATTATTCAGTAATAATTAATAAAGATATGAAGTCTGTATTAATAAAAGTTTGAACGGTGCATGTTGTGAATCCATTATTGGATAAAATAAATGTGTACATAAAAAGTACTGGGCAGCACGGTGGCACAGTGGTTAGCACATCTGCCAAGCGGCGCTGGAGAACAGGGTTCAATTGCCAATCCGTGTTCTCCCACGGTCCAAAAACATGGATTCAAGGTGAACTGGTTGCTCTAAATTGCCTCAATATAGTTTGTGTCCATGTCAAATCTGGAAACTCCATCCAGATTGTGATTCAAAAATGGATTCCCAGCACTGAGAGGTGAACCTGCTAACCACGAATCCACCGTGGAATCTGAATAGCCTCATATAATATCCAAACATCAAACCAATAGGATAAATAAATGTGTTTTAAGCTTTTTAAAATCAGCTGATCTTAGGGACTGAGTAAAGTGCATCAGTCACTATGAAGGTGCAACAATAATCCAGGTCTTTAAAAAGCAATGAGAGCACTTTTCTGAAGTGAAACGGCAGTTTAAAATCAATATGATATCTAATGAACACTGCACTTGGGAAAAGGCGAAGACATACTCTTATTACTGCAGCTGCTTTTACTGAAACAATTCTCTCCCTAAAGCACTTCAGCTAATCCTCTCGCAGACTCGACTGTAATTGCTGAGTTACAGGCCAAGACAGGAGCAGTTCACCCGTTCAAAAAAAAAAAAAAAGCTTCAGGCCACACATACGCACACAATGGCCAAGTCCTCAGCAAACATGCACCGCTGCTTTAATTAGTTACACAGAGCAGGACAGCAGTGCATCAGCACGGCCATTGTTCCCTGCCTCAGTGTGAGACAGTGCGTGTGTCTGTAGAGAGAGTGAGAGAGAGAGAGAGAGAGTGAAACAACAGTGAATGTTTTCAAGGTGGTTGCATTTTGATGGTGATATTTAGGTAAAAGTACACTTAAACGTTCTCTTTATTGATTCATTCATTCATTATCTTCCGCTTTATCCTATATTGGGGTCTCGGTGGAGTTCCCCATGCCCATCCAGGGGAGAACGTTTCGAGTGCTGGGCAGATACACCCAGGACAGGGCGCCAATCTATCGTTGGGCACACACTCACTCACACAGACACTAACGCATACACGTTCTATTTGGGGCAATTCGGAGAACTCAATTGACTTGATCCATGTTTTTGTACTGTGGGAGGAAACCGGAGAACCCGGAGGAAACCCACGCAGACAACATGGAAACTCCACCCAGATGGGGATTCGAACCGGGAATCCCTAGTGCTGAGAGGCGAATGTGCTAACCACTAAGCCATTGTGCCGCCGTTCTCTTTATTATTCATTCATTCATCCATTATCTCCCGCTTTATCCTCTATTAGGGTCGTGGTGGGGTTCCCCATGCCCATCCAGGGGAGAACATCTCGGGCGCTGGGCAGATAGACCCAGGACAGGGCGCCAATCCATCACTGGGCACACACTCACTCACACAGACACACTCTATATGGGGCAATTTTGAGAATTCAATTGACTTGATCCATGTTTTTGGACTGTGGGAGGAAACCGGCGAACCCGGAGGAAACCCACGCGGACATGGGGAGAACATGGAAACTCCACCCAAATGGGGATTCGAACTGGGAATCCCTAGTGCTGAGAGGCGAACGTGCTAACCACTAAGCCACCGTGCCGCCCTCTCTTTATTATATTTCTGGTTTTGTTGCTGCAGGAATAAACTCTTTCAGGTTGGAAATTAACTCAGGCCTTTTACCTTGCTTACCCTACTCACATTTATCTGTTATATTTACCTTTACTGTATTAACATGTTTAGGGTTGTTAGGGAACCACATGCCCAGCATTAACACAGCTTTAGCTTAATATCTCATGCTTATCTTAATAATTCTGGGTGAATTTTTTACGCCCCAAAGAGAAACATTCACACAACATATTGTTGCCACCACCATGCTTCATAGCATGTATGGAGTGCAATTGGTGGCTTTATATTCTAGACATTATATCCTTTATTCTGAAAGGCTGGCAATCAGCTTTACTTTGTGAGATGATTGTGAGATAGTTGTTACACAGATCAACCACTCTTTACTATCTTAAAGTTTGGTAAACTTTGGTAATTTCACGATCTTCTTGCTTGATTATTTTTCTATGCAGCACGGCCTGATCAAAGGAAAGTTGGACACAATAATTCTTTAATTATTGGACACCATTTATTTTTATACAATCATTATTTTGGTAAATATTTACCAATAGGTTTATATAAATTTACCAATTTAGGGTATATCCAAAATTGCCTACAGTTAAATAACATATAATTCAGTTCATATAATTGTCTGGGCATTGTAGCGTACAGTCCCACATTTCTATAAATACATATCTGGTTGGCGTTTTCATGTTCTACCCGTGTCTGTATGGGTTCTCAGGTTTCCTCCCACAGTCAGAAAATCTGGATTCATGTTGAAATCCAGTTGCCCCTAAATGCCACAACTCCCCCCCCCCATATATCTTGACACATTTAAGACAAAAATAACAAAACAAAAACACAGAGCCAAACATGTGCCTGTAGATGTTACGTGTGCCGCAATACATTGGTGTTATATATTGGTGATATATTGTAATAATCCATTTAAATACTGATATGTTGATATTTTCAGGGTAAAGAAGCAAACTGCTGATTCTAATGATGTCACAAAACTGTGCTTGCAGGTTCTGCTGATCCTGCAGCCATAATTACCAGTTAAACACACAGGGCTTTGTTCTCACTACACAGTAATCTCTTTATTCCTCTGAAATGTTTACATGATTTGGGAGATTTTCTTGGGAAAGTGGAGCACACTTGGGCTCAACACTGAACAAGCGAGTGAGCAGGAGGAGAAACAAGTGGCAAGCTGGCACAGCAACATGCTAATGGAGCACATTCCTCCACTTTTTTCTCATGATGGATTGGAATTAGTGAAGCGGATGGAGGAAATGCTAATGAGAGCTGCATCAGTGAGCTGCATCATCCCCAAGTCTTTACCAGCCTCATATACACACATTCATTCAGTGTGCAAGAGAGATCAAAACGATGGGGGCGAGAGGATTCGCTGGATGCTACCTGTTCTGTTCAGTGTGATAGATTGGATTCACTCTGCTGAAGCTCCTGCATGTTTACTCTGATGGCTACCAGATTTGTTTTCTTTTGAAAAAAGGACCTGCACTGTATAACAATAATTATAACAGAATACGTTTATTAGTGTTTATTGCTTTGATGTCATGGTACAGTTATAGTGTGATATACAGTACAGAATGTGAGTGTGATTGCAGGAGACCCAGTGCATAAGTATATCAGTACAATGCAGTGAAAGGGGTAAAAAAGTGGGAGTGGTTGGGTAATAAGGTGTGGTTAGAGTGAGGAGGAGGAATGCAATTTATCCATCCATCCATTCATTATGTTCTGCTTTATCCTCTACTAGGGTCACGGGGGGGTTCCCCATGCCCATCCAGGGCACCAATACCAACATTTCAGGCACTGGGCAGATACATCCAGGACACTCACACACACACACACACACACACACACACACACACAAACACACAAACACACTCTATATGGGGCAATTTGGAGAATTCAATTGACCATGATCCATTGTTTTTGGACTGTGGGAGGAAACCGGAGAACCCGGAGGAAACCCACGCGGACACGGGGAGAACATGGAAACTCCACATTGGGAGAAGGGAAACTTGGGATTCGAATCGGTAATCCCTATCACTGAGAGGAGAACGTGGTAACCACTAAGCCACCGTGCCGCCTGGAATGCAATTTATATAGAGTGATAAAGAGTGAACAAAAAGACTCTGGTTTTAGCTTGTAAGTGTATAAACAAATCACTTGGGATGTGGCAAGTTTCATGTTATTTCAGCATTCATTCTTAAAAAAAAACAATATATATTTTACATTATATATTTAAAAAAAAAAAAAAAAAAAAAAAAAAAAAAAAAAAAAATATATATATATATATATATATATATATATATATATATATATATATATATATATATATATATATATATTCATTAATTCATTCATTATCTTCCGCTTTATCCTCTACTAGGGTCGCGGGGGGTTCCCCATGCCCATCCAGGGGAGAACGTTTCGGGTGCTGGGCAGATACACCCAGGACAGGGCGCTAATCTATCGCTGGGCACACACTCACACACACAGACACACTCTATATGGGGCAATTTAGAGAACTCAATCGACTTGATCCATTTTTTTGGACTGTGGGAGGAAACCGGAGAACCTGGAGGAAGCCCACGCAGACACGGGGAGAACATAGAACCTTCACCCAGATGGGGATTCGAAACGGGTAACCCTAGCGCTGAGAGGCGAACGTGCTAACCACTTAGCCACCGTGCCACTCATGTTATGTCACTTTGAAAATAATATTACTTAAATAATAAATTCACTTAGGAAATGAACTAAGCCAAATTTAAAGAGTGATCATGAGTGAAGTAAGAGTGTGATCACTCTGTGATCACTCAGTCATCTCTGAATGCAGCAAATTTAGATTTTTTTTAATTTTTTTCGTCCGAGTGGCAGGAGTGAAAAATCATCTTAATGTAAAGTGAATGGGAATTTTGGCTCAGATAAATGGAAATATATCAGGAATGGTTCGATTGACAAGCACTCATCTCACCAACAAGCCGGACGTGTCCTGTGGAAATCATGTCTATAGCTTAGAAATTTGTGGGAGAAGAAAGGAAGACAAAATGGTGGAATAATAAAATTCAGATAACAATTGGTATCACAACATTTTTTTTTCACAAACACTTGTTATAAATATTTTTTAATCGATCAATTTTTAATGATCAGGTTTGATAATTCTACAGTGTTGCTAGTTTTTCTTTAACCACTGACTTGTGGTGTTCTCTTGATGGATAAAAGTGTCTGTGAAATGACTAAATGTAATGTAAATGTAACTATAAATGGGGCATCTGTGACAACTGCAATTTAAGTGTTCTGATTTTGATTCTGATAACTAATTCACTGCTGGATTAGGAATGTTGCAGATGATGTGTGCTGTCTCCAACAATCTGAGATGCTTTACTGTCCAGTATTAACATGAAGCATCAAGCATGTGCCACAACTACCCACCCACATCAGTGCCTTGACTGACCATTAGAGGTCCCTATCTGCCATAATAATAATAATAATAATAATACACTAGCACATCAGGGCATTCTGCCTGACAAGTGATATGTTCATTTTATTTGTATTACAGAAATGTTGTCATTTAAGAGTTAAATTTTAACTGTCTTTCAAAAACTTGTTGATTGAAAAATGAAGTGTACCAATAAACTTCTTTCTAAAGGGCTCTAACGAACAAGGTTAATTATGAATGTATTTATATAATCACAGTAATAATGACAAGTAAAGGTGCAGACATTTTATTCTTGCCATCTATTGTTCACGGAAAGGTTGATGCTTGATAGTTTGGAGATCTGGGCCGCTAAATTATTATTATTATAGCAGATTTGATATCACCCTAATGGCAGCAGGAGCAGCGAACAATAGCTGAAGGGTTAACAGTTTGTTCCGTGGCTTCAGATGAGAATTTTAATTAATTACCTGTAATTAATTTTACCTTAGTTTAAATTTGGAATGGTGTTGTTCTGAAACCTTATGTTTAATCCCGCTCATCTCGAGCTGATCGGAAAGTCTTTTATTTAGCTCTTCTGGAGAAAAGGAGGAACAATCTTCTTATTCACAGCCGCTGATGCTACCACACACACACACACACACACACACACACACACACACACACACACACACACACACACACTGAGAGTGAGGGAGAGATAGAGAGACAGAGAGAAAGCAAAAGAGAGACGGAGCCTGTGAGAGAGAGACGTTAAAAAGAGTCCCGGCCTGATTAATGGTCGCTAATTAGCAATGTTAATGACCAGGTGTGCGAAAGCAGGCCAGCTCCTCTCAGCATGAAGCTACTCCTCATTGAGTGCACTGCAAATTCATTCCCACTGACCTCTTCTCCTCGGGCTGGCGACCCACGATGCATCACTTTCTCATTACCCAGAGCTGAGCGGGCGAGCAGAGGGAGGCCGGGGCCTGAGAGCCGGCTGTGTTCCCATTTCCAGCCTCCTGGCTTGTATTAATTAAGCACAAGTCTAGCCAAGACAGTGGTGGTGGTGGGGAGGGTGGGTGGGGTGGGGTGGGTTAAGCAGGACAGAGGGATGCATCAAGGGAACAAGTGAGAAAGGAGGAGGACCGGAGGCCTAGAGGGAGTCACGGCAACCGAGGGCATCAAATCATCAGTGCCAGAGAGAGCAAGAATGAAAGAGAGAGAGAGAGAGAGTGAGAAAGAGAGAAAGAGAGAGAGAGAGAGAGAGAAAGAATGAAAGAGCGCGAGCGAGAGATCATTAAGAAAAATATATTTGTCTTATTAAACCACCAGATACATTTAGGTTCTGTTTTGCTTCCCTCAAAGTTTTCTTGAGGTGCAATGAAAGACAGATACAGATGATTATGCAGGTTTTGTAAGTAGTTTAATCTTAAAAAATAGATAACATAACATAAACCAGGTAAAAATGTGTGGTTAACAGAAGCAAACATACAAACATACACATAAACACACAAAGAAACGAAGATAAACAATCAGAAATCCATCCATTATCTTCCACTTTATCCTCTACCGTGGTTGGGGGGGGGAGGGTCCTCATGCTCATCCAGGGGAAAACATTTTGGACAGTGGGCAGATACACACAGGACAGGGTGCTATCTATTGCTGGGCACACACACACAAACACACACACACTCACACAGACACACAGAGCCACAGACCCACACAAACACACACAATATATGGGGCAATTTCATCCATCCATTATCTTCCGCTTTTTCCTATATATTAGGGTCACGGGGGGGGGGGGGGGTTCCCCATGCCCATCCAGGGGAGAACGTTTCGGGCGCTGGGCAGATACACCCAGGACAGGGCGCCAATCTATCGCTGGGTACACACTCACTCACACAGACACGCACACATACACACTCTATATGGGGCAATATGGAGAACTCAATTGACTTGATCCATGTTTTTGGACTGTGGGAGGAAACCGGAGAACCCGGAGGAAACCCACGCGGACACGGGGAGAACATGGAAACTCCACCCAGATGGGGATTCGAACCGGGAATTCTATAGCGCTGAGAGGCGAACGTGCTAACCACTAAGATGGGGCAATTTAGAGCATTAATTCGACCTTGAATCTATGTTTTTAGACAATGGGAAGAAACCAGAAAGCCCGAAGGAAACCTGTAGTTCTCATTTAAGAACAAAAGAGAGTCATAAAGTATAATGAAAACTTTAATGAAGCACAAATGAGACACACTTTAAAATTAGTTTCTTTGATTTAACTCTAATGAAAATGTAAGGGTCCGTAGTGTAAAGTAAAATAGCAAGAAAACAGTAAGAAGCAAAAATATTAACTCAAAGTTAATTAAGTAAACGTTAAAGTAAAGTTAAGTAAACGTTAAAGAGGGTGAAAGATCTTAATGGCAGTAAACGGAGTGCAGTTTGCACCACACACAAACCACTGTGCAGTTTTAAAACTTATTGTTTTACATTAAATCTGTGCCACCCACCATGTGCAGGGTTCTAGTTAGTAAATCATGGGTTTGGTGCAGAAATGAATTAATTGTGTGTGTGTGTGAAACGGCGGCCCGTGCACACACACGCAGGTAGGATTTCGTGATAACCGGTGGCAGGACTAAGATGGCCTGCTTAATTCTCGTCCATTCTCGGGCCCGGGAGTGGGAAAGTAGCGTTTATCACACGGCGCGCCGCTGATCTAGGGTTCCCACACACTCTGGTTACATCATTACGGACTCAGCGAACGTGGCCGGCCAATCGTGACCCGGGGTTCTGGTCAGCTGACCCTGGGTACGAAAACATGGCGGAAACTCGATCGGAGTGATGGAGTTTCAGGCCGAGCCCATTGATAGCCACCTCCTCTCTCACTGCACTGCAATTTTCAGCTTCGGTTTCACCTTTTGCTTTCATGCTGAGCTGTCGGGCTCCCACAGCCCTGCACTTGTGTGTGTGTGTATTAGAGAGAGAGAGAGAGAGAGAGAGAGAGAGAGAGAGAGACAGAGAGAGAGAGAGTTAGAGTGGACTTTTGTACACAGGTGCGATGGTGAAGTACCACCTAGCTGACATTACAACAGTCTTTGCAGTTCACCCTTCTCAATAACACCCTTTTACAATATAGATTCCCACTGGGTGCAATTGTCCCTTTTCTCCTCCAACAAAACTGATGTGGGCAGTTAAGGTAATATTTTTAAATCTTTGAATGCCAGTCTGTGTATTGTTTTCTTCACGTTAGATTTGTAGTAATAATTTGTGGAGCCTTAGAACCATGGCAACACTTAACTTAGACAAAAAGAAGACATTATCAACATATTGTGATGTCATGAGACATTCATTCATTCATTATCTCCCACTTTATCCTCTATTAGGGTCGCGGTGGGGTTCCCCATGCCCATCCAGGGAAGAACGTCTCGGGCGCTGGGCAGATAGACCCAGGACAGGGCGCCAATCCATCGCTGGGCACACACACACTCACACAGACACACTCTATATGGGGCAATTTTTGAGAATTCAATTGACTTGGTACATGTTTTTGGACTGTGGGAGGAAACCGGAGAACCCGGAGGAAACCCACGCGGACACGGGGAGAACATGGAAACTCCACCCAGATGGGGATTCGAACCGGGAATCCCTAGCGCTGAGAGGAGAACGTGCTAACCACTAAGCCACCGTGCCGCCGTCATAAAACATGTTTATTCTATTTACATTACATTTGGTCATTTAGCAGATGCTTTTATCCAAAGTGACTTACAAGTATCCAAACTTGATGGTTGGGGTCAGAACACAGGGTTGATACAGCCCCCTGGAGCAATGAGGGTTAAGGGTCTTGCTCAAAGACCCACATTGGTAACTTCTGTGGACCTAGAATTTTAACCCACAACTTTTAGATTGATAGCCTAAATATTCATTCATTCATTATCTCTCGCTTTATCTTCTATTAGGGTCGCGGTGGGGTTCCCCATGCCCATCCAGGGGAGAACGTCTTGGGCGCAGGGCAGATAGACCCAGGACAGGGCGCCAATCCATCGCTGGGCACACACTCACTCACACAGACACACTCTATATGGGGCAATTTTGAGAATTCAATTGACTTGATCCATGTTTTTGGACTGTGGGAGGAAACCGGAGAACCCGGAGGAAACCCACGCGGACACGGGGAGAACATGGAAACTCCACCCAGATGGGGATTCGAACCGGGAATCTCTAGCGCTGAGAGGCGAACGTGCTAACCACTAAGCCACCGTGCCGCCCTAGCCCAAATATATTTATTTAAATTTCTCTTTTACAACTCTTCAGACGCATTGGACAGTAATAATAAGTTACAAACATTCATGTAGCGCAGAGGGACAGAATTGTTTTGTATTAGGTAAGTTTTCCTTCTGATTTTTTTTTGTCTCTATGGCAACAGTTAGTGTCTCCTGAAGACTGAGATGTACAGTGAATTACCAGAATGCAGGAATATTCCTACAGCATGCTATTTTTGCAATTAAACCTCATATATTTATATATTCATATTTATTAAGCTAATAACAATACAGTGTATAAAGCCTTCAGAGACATTTTATAGCTCTAGCATTAGCAATGACAACAGTCATTTTTTTACATGATTATGTATTTGTACATATTTGAAAATCTTTAAAGATGTATTGTATTTTATGTTAAGATGCTCTAGTAGCCATTGGAGAAGTAAAGACATTAGAAAAGACCATTGCAAAATTCTCAAATGGTTTTATTGCTTAATGTTTATGAAGCAATAACGAATCAGACATTCCACAAGATTTCAGGTTCAGTCCTAATTGGCAATTAAGCGCAAATGATTGAACCAATGAAACATTCAGTTCTTAGATTTCCTGAGATCAAACTGTGGTGAAGCCGATCTCCTGTGGTCAGCGTGGCTGAACAAGTGATTGACAAGCTTCCTGTTCAGACGAATTGAAACCTGACCGGCTCTCTGTCAGTTTTGACCCCCGTGGGCAGAAAGTTCGGCTGAACTTGATTGTTGATTCTCATGGCTCGGTGACCTGGGTGAAAACAGATAGCCTTTCTGATACGAGGGGCGCCGTCTGCCCTCCATGTGAAATGATTCGGATGCAGGTTCACACCCATCAGCTTATCTGTATTGAGGGAAGTAAAGCATGCAGCTCAGCTTTGATTAGCTTTGAAATCACATTTGTACTCTTTTAAAGCTGATAATCGCTGCTGAAGTTAACGATAAGCTGCGATAAGAAGAAGACATCCCTCTCTATCATCATGCTCTATAAGCTTGGTTGGGTCTATTTAGCAAATATAGCTTAAGTATTAGCATAAATTGTGTCTTTTATACAAGATATGCAATTTAGAGTTTGCTCCTGACTTTTTGGCTCAGTGTTAGGAATTAACGCTTTTAAGATTTTGTAAATAAGCATGGTCTCATCATATGAATTTTAAACATTAATTAAAGTCTTACTGAAGTCGAATCATTAATAGCAAACGTAAAATGACAAAATGTGCAATGCTGAATATCCAAATGGTTGATTTGCTCTCTGTTTATGATGCAATAACAAAATGTACTGAGATTTCAGATTTAAACATAAGTAGCGACAAAAAAATACCAA
This sequence comes from Corydoras sp. C115, assembly GCA_019802505.1. Classification (NCBI taxonomy): domain Eukaryota; kingdom Metazoa; phylum Chordata; class Actinopteri; order Siluriformes; family Callichthyidae; genus Corydoras; species Corydoras sp. C115. Next base: position 268,188 of record JAFMOC010000020.1, read on the forward strand.
ATTATTTTACCAATCAATCATTAGTTCTACGATTTTTAGAGATTAGAGATTCCTTTAATGTCATTGCTCACAGTGCAACACAATTCTGAATTATTCATTCATTCATTATCTCCCGCTTTATCCTCTATTAGGGTCGCCGTGGGGTTCCCCATGCCCATCCAGGGGAGAACATTTCGGGCGCTGGGCAGATAGACCCAGGACAGGGCGCCAATCCATCGCTGGGCACACACTCACTCACTCACTCACTCACACAGACACACTCTATATGGGGCAATTTTGAGAATTCAATTGACTTGATCCATGTTTTTGGACTGTGGGAGGAAACCGGAGAACCCGGAGAAAACCCACGCAGACACGGGGAGAACATGGAAACTCCACCCAGATGGGGATTCAAACCGGGAATCCCTAGCGCTGAGAGGCGAACGTGCTAACCACTAAGCCACCGTGCCGCCAATTCTGAATTACCTCTGAAAAATATACAAAGTCATAGAAATGAACATAACATCACATCCATCCATCCATCCATTATCTTCATCCAGGAGAGAACATCACTATGACGAAAATAATGTACACATGTGACTCAGGTACTGCAGATAAACCCTGAAGACAAAAGCTTTAATGTTTGACTAAGCTGATCTGTAATATCCTTGCTGTTCAGAAGCTCACAGTTGATTGGGTGTCCTGCACCGATCGCACTAAGTGCACAATATGGACTGCTGAAGAACATGACGAAAAGGTCCAGGGAATCAGCTAAAGATATAATTCTTATTTAAAAGGTAGTTGCTTGAACATCAGGGCATCAGACATGTTGAAATATTCAGCTGTAAACTCAGTAAACTTAGTGAGCTCCTCAAGGTCTGTTCGGTTTCATACACGCATTCCTGCTTTCCCGCGCACATCGTGTCATTGTGTTCCTCCTTCTTTCAGCACACTGGGCTGATGACAGGGGAGAAAGAGCGACGGGCGCACAGCGGCCCAAGGACGAAGTCTTACCGCCTCCCTTGAATGTTTCGGCGCTTTTTCGTGAAAGCATGAAAGGAAAAGTGAAAGCTTTACCAAGGTCTCAGCAGTCTCTACCTTTGATGAAATCTGTTATGCCGTGGGTCTGTGAGCGTGCTGTAAGCTCTGGAATATATTAAACAATGACACAATTTTTATTTGACTTGTGTTTTTTTAAAAAGTGATGCAAATGGTGAACGTTCTCAGATCATTTTGTGTGAAATGGCTACACTCCAAATTGCTGCTAACTTTTTCTAAATGTCTTCATTATGTAACAACCCTCATGCTTTTTAATAATAATAGGATGGGCGGCACAGTGGCTTAATGGTTAGCATGTTCTCCTCTCAGTGCTAGGGATTCCCGGTTCGAATCCCAATCTGGGTGGAGTTTCCATGTTCTCCCCGTGTCCACATCGGTTTCCTCCGGGTTCCTCCCACAGTCCAAGAACATGGATCAAAGTCACTTGAGTTCTCCAAATTGCCCATATAGAGTGTGTCTGTGTGAGTGAGTGTTTGCCCAGCGATAGAGACTGTCCTGGGTGTATCTGCCCAGCGCCCGAGACGTTCTCCCCTGGATGGGCATGGGGAACCCCCCCCCACCCACGACCCTAATAGAGGATAAAGCGGAAGATAATGGATGAATGGATAATAGGATGGCACAGTGTCTTAGTTGTTAGCATGTTCGCCTCTTGGTGCTGGGGATCCAGGTTTGAATCTCAATCTGGGTGGAGTTTCCATGTTCTCCCCGTGTCCTTGTGGGTTTCCTCTGGGTTCCCCGGTTCCCTCCCACAGTCCAAAAACATGGATTCAAGGTAAATTGAATGCTCTAAATTCCCCCTTTTAGTCTTTGTTTGTGTGTGTCTGTGTTAGTAAGTGTGTGCCCAGCGATAGATTTGAGCCCTGTTCTTGGTGTATCAGCCCTTTGCCTGAAATATTCTCCCCTGAATGGACATGGGGAACAACTGGGGGGGTCAACCAATAAATGGATGATGTCTATACTCTGTGAGGTATAGATTCATTGATGTTTTGAAATGCTTCATCTTGTTCCTTGAGTTCACCTCTCTGTTATGTCTCGAGGGAGTGGGTGGTGATGTAGTTCCACATTTGTCTCCCTCATCTCCCACGAGACCTCTAATGCCTCTCTTCCTGTCCCACCGACCTAGAGGGACAATGACTCGATATTTCCGTATTTTTATATTCCTCAATTGTTTCCCTGTAACCAATAGGGGGATGAAAGAGGGTGAGGAGTGGTGTTAACTGTCTATGTGAGGTTCAGAACTCAATATGCTGTCTCACGTCTGATCTTCTGTTTCAGTCTAAATTTAGAGAAAACATATAATAGCGGCTTCACAAACAAAAGACACTATTAAAAAAAATCAGTGCGGTAAAATTAAAGATCCATAAACAGGTTTATTACATTATATTTTGAAGTTGTGTAGTTGTGGCTTTGAATTAGTTCAATACAATGTCTGTATAAATGTGAAAAGGAAAGGCAGACTTTGATTAGCTGATGCTATTTCAGAATTATCGACAGCCTTGTTGGCTCAATAAAGCGTCTGGTATTCTTCAAGGTTATGAGGCTCCCACTAATTTACTTGCAGATTTTAATGAGATTTAATAGTTAGACTGACCATGCAGCATCTTCACCTTTCTCGTTTTTCTTACATTTTTCATTTTATCCTGCTGCATGTTTTTGTTTCTGACTGTATGGAATTACTCACATGTACTTCACTCTATTCATTTAAAATCATTAAAAGTAACACTGCACTTTAAAGCAAAGCTACGATTACATTTATATTTACAGCATTTAGAACCTTTTATGTAGAGTGACCTACAGGTCAGTATATTAATTAATTTCGGTAAATTAAGGCAAACCCCTTGCTCAATTAATCAGCATTGCTGGAACTTAATCCATTACCTTTTAAATTTGTAGTCGATTATAAATGATTAATGGTTCTATTCAGATTTTATAATACATCTGTAATGTGTAGACTGATTGTTTATATCTAAATAAAAAGAAGTTCATTTATTCATTAGCTTCTGCTTCATCCTCTACTAGGGGTCGTGTGTGTGTGTGTGTGTGTGTGTGTGTGTGTGTGTGTGTGTGTGTGTGTGTGTGTGTGTGTGTGTGTGTGTGTGTGTGTGTGTGTGTGTGTGTGTGTGTGTGTGTGTGTGTGGGGGGGGGGGGGGGGGGGGTTCCCATGTCATCCAGGGAGAATGTTTTGGGCACTGGGCAGATACACCCAGGACAGGGTGCCAATCTATCGCTGGGCATACTCAAATTTACACACACACACACACACACACACACACACACACACACACACACACACACACAAACAAACAGATACTATATGGGGCAATTTAGAACTTTCATTGTTCCATTGTTTTTAGACTAGGAGGAAACCGAAGAACCCGGAGGAAACCCATGCGGACACGGGAAGAACTTGAAAACTCCACCCAGATTGGGATTTGAGAGGAGAGCATGTTACCCACTAAGCATAAAAAGAATTTATAAAGAAAAAAGAAATACTGTAAAGTGTTGGAGCAACAAAAAATGTAGTTCTGCATTAAAATCCTTAAGATTGGTGGTAATTCGGAAGTTTGGCTGTAGGGGGCAGAGTTTGGCAACTAAATTTGCGTCATTTAAGTCGTCTTGAATTGAATCTTAATGAATTGGATTGAATCTTATCCCTAATGACGCGATTAGACTCGGATCGGAAAATAACTCCTGAACTATAGAAGTCAGTCCCTTATCTAGAAGAAGAAGTGTTGCCGTTTCCACTACTTGTTTCGGTGATTTGGGACACGGCCCCGTTTTGTTCTTCTGTATCACAACATCGCGCCAGAAACGTAGAAACGTTCAATTAAAACAAAGATGGCGGCATGGCTTCAGTCAGAGGATTCAGAGGACAGAGTTCTATAGATCAGGGTTCTAGAGCTTCGGTTACACGCTGTTTAAAGTGCTTGGACATAACTGAAGGTCGGCAACGTGTACAGAATGTGGAAGACAGATTAAAGACACTGGACTGACTCTGACTACATCAAACTTCACCATGCATCAAAACACCAGAAAGGTTCGTTTAGTTTATGCTTCCTTAGACAGTTATTGTTTACTTTGCAAAATGATATATATTATATATATATATATTATACATGGGGCGACATGGGGTTTAGAATGCAACATGGTGACTTAAGTGGGGATTATATATATTCATTCATTCATTCATTCATTCATTCATTATCTCCCGCTTTATCCTCTATTAGGGTCGCGGTGGGGTTCCCCATGCCCATCCAGGGGAGAACGTCTCGGGCGCTGGGCAGATAGACCCAGGACAGGGCGCCAATCCATCGCTGGGTACACACTCACTCACACAGACACATTCTATATGGGGCAATTTAGAGAACTCAATTAACTTGATCCATGTTTTTGGACTGTGGGAGGAAACCGGAGAACCCGGAGGAAACCCACACGGACACGGGGAGAACATGGAAACTCCACCCAGATGGGGATTCGAACCGGGAATCCCTAGCGCTGAGAGGCGAACGTGCTAACCACTAAACCACCATGCCGCCATGATTTATATATATATATATATATATATATATATATATATATATATATATATATATATATATATAGTGCATCCGGATATTCACAGCGCTTCACTTTTTCCACATTTTGTTACGTTACAGCCTTATTTCAAATTGTATTCAATTAATATCTTTCCTCAAAATTCTACACAAAATACCCCATTATGACCATAAAAAAACAAAGAAATCATTTACATAAGTATTCACAGCCTTTGCTTAATACTTTGTAGAACCACCTTTGGCAGCAACTACAGCCACAAGTCTTTTTGAATATGATGCCACAAGCTTAGCACACCTATCTTTAGGCAGTTTTGCCCATTCTTCTTTGCAGTACCTTTAAAGCTCCATCAGGTTGGATGGGAGAATGTGCACAGTCATTTTCAGATCTCTCCAGAGATGTTCAATCGGATTCAAGTCTGGGCTCTGGCTGGGCCACTCCAGAACATTCACAGAGTGGTCCTGAAGCCACACCTTTGAGATCTTGGCTGTGTGCTTCGGGTCGTTGTCCTGCTGAAAAATGAACCTTCACCCAAGCCAGAGGTCAAGAGCGCTCTGGAGCCAGTTTTTATCCAGGATGTCTCTGTACATTGCTGCATTCATCTTTCCCTCTATCCTGACTAGTCTGCCAGTTCATGCTGCTGAAAAACATTCCCATAGCATGATGCTGCCACAACCATGCTTGACTGTAGGGATGGTATTGGCCTCGTGATGAGCAGTGCCTGGTTTCCTCCAAACATGACGCCTGGCATTCACACCAAATAGTTCAATCCAGAGAATTTTGTTTCTCATGGTCTGAGAGTCCTTCACATGCCTTTTGGCAAATTCCAAACGGGCTGCTTTGTGCCGTTTACTAAGCAGTGGCTATTGCCTGGCCACTCTGCCATACAGGCCTGATTGGTGGATTGCTGCAGACATGGTTGTCCCTCTGCAAGGTTCTCCTCTCTCCACGGAGGAACGCTGGAGCTCTGACAGAGTAATCATCGGGTTCTTGGTCACCTCCCTGACCAAGGCCCTACACCCCAATCGCTCAATTTAGACGGCCGGCCAGCTCTAGGAAGAGTCCTGGTGGTTCCAAACTTCTTCCATTTATGAATGATGGAGGCCACTGTGCTCATTGGGACCTTCAAAGCAGCAGAAATGTTTCTGTATCCTTCCCCAGATTGTGCCTCGAGACAATTTTGTCTCGGAGGTCTACAGACAATTCCTTTGACTTCATGCTTCGTGTTTGCCCTCTGACATGCAGTCAACTGTGGGACCTTATATAGACAGGTGTGTGCCTTTCCAAATCATGTCCAAGCAACTGGATTTACCACAGGTGGACTCCATTTAAGCTGTAGAAACATCTCAAGGATGATCAGTGGAAACAGGATGCACCTGAGCTCAATTTTGTACTTATGTACAAAATTGTACATAAGTACAATTTTGTACAAAATATGTACAAAAAAAACTTATGTAAATGTTATTTCTTTTTTATTTTTAATACATTTTCAAAACTCTCAAGAAAACTTTTTTCACATGTCATAATGGGATATTTTGTGTAGAAAAATTTTGAGGAAAGAGATTAATGTAATACAATTTGGAATAAGGCTGTAACGTAAGAAAAAAAGTGAAGCACTGTGAATACTTTCCGGATGCACTGTGTATATATATATATATATATATATATATATTAATTAGTATGTATTTATTTATGTATGTATGTACATATGTATGTCATTGATGTCATTTATCATCATGTATTGACTTGAGACTTGATTTGAACTTGTATTTTGTGACCCGTGAACACCTGTGGTATCAGGAAAAATATTATGCAACTATAAAAAATAGAAGAAAATCCATGCTAGAACACGGAAAACATGTGATATGTGGTTTTGTGATTATTCTACAAACTAAGATATTTTTAAATAACACTTTCCGGATATTTAGCACTGTGATTATCTTTGCGACCTGAAGGTCCCTGGTTTGATTCCCGGTCCCCACCAAGTGGTGGATGTGCCCTTCAGCAAGACACCTATTTACTCCCTGGGTATCGCATACAGGGCTGCCCACCGCTCCGGGGATGTGTACTCATTTCTCTCAGTGTGTGTATGTGTGTTTTACTGCATGGATGGGTTAAATGTGGAGGGCTAATTCCTCTGTGTGTAAGAATTGTAGGCAGAATGGATCACTTTATAATGAACACAGATTATTGAAAACGTATAAAATGATGTACTCAGGCTACACAGACATATGCCTCCAAGCAAGTTCAGCTCTGTTTCTGCTCGAATAGTGCCATCTGGCAGCTCTAAGTTAAGGTTAGTCTGTGCAATAAAATTAGTGTTACGTACAGGACATTAATCCTGCTTCCACTCAGAACGCTGTGCTCCCTGACAAGCCCCTTTAAAAATTCGACACCGGCAAAGAATTTGAATTCTGTCCAACTAAGATAAGGCCATGCACACATGGCTGGGATGCTGTACCTGCCAAAACAGGAGTGTTTCAGGGAGGTTTTGACAAGTGGACTTACAAGTGTGCAAGTTAACATGCGCTAAATCCGACTCACCAAAACAAACAGCACGGGTGAAAATCACGCAAAACAAACAAGCAAGCAGATACCCAGAAATGACTTTAATCCCACATTTACAGCAGCTTCGCTGTAATGTACAAAGCGAGAACATGGGATTATACCAATGTTCTTAATACCGACCTTCATATGGTTTAGCCTTCAGATGTCAGAGATGATCCAGAATGTCACTTTCTGTAGATCATCACATTCATGGGTAAAAAAAACCAAACAAATCATGCAACTCACACTGTTTGTATCCTCACCTTTTAGTACCAGTACTACAAGAATATGTACATGATGCACAGAACCACTACTAAACACATCTGAGATGAATTGGATTGAGAAATACTACCTGTGTAAAAAAACAAAAACAAAAAAAAAACGCTTTTGTAAAAAGTACTGCAAGTATTTGTGTTCTAGCTTAATTTTTAAGGTATTTTATTTATATTAATCAGTCGAATATGTTAAGTTTGTTTGTGGTGCTCATGATGACACACCATCTCCAGAGTGCATGTTTTGTTTTTAAATTGCTTATCTATTATTCATCTTCACCATCTGCATGGAAGAAGTACCTGCTTCAAGGGAAGAGCAAAGCTACTTTAATAATTTAAAATAAACAGTTCTTGCTTAAACAGCTGTGCAGTGTGACCTGTAAAATTCTAATGATTTCATGTAACTGCAGCTCTGCAAATGTCACATGTTGCATAAAAACCGGTTCAGCACTGTAACTAATTAACAACATTTATCTTAAGTTTTTATCCAGAAAAAAGTCCAGATCTGACATTTGACCTGTGTCCCATAAGTCAGTGCTGATACTTGGATTTCTGGACTATTGATTATTGTTCAAGACCTGGCCAGAGAAGATTGCCAGTTTTAGGCCCTGTAAGCAAGACCCATAACTTCTTGTACTATACAAAAACTATTGTGACTACACATTTGCTTTTGAACATAAATACAAATATTCTAAACCCTTAATCATTAGCAATGGGGCTGGTTTAATTTTGCAGCTATAACAGCTTTAATTTCTTTGGGAAGTCTTTCTGTAAGATTGTCCTTGTAGGAGTGCAAAATGAATATGTATTCATGCAGTCGTCGCTTGTGGTTAAGCCTACCGTCCAACCAAGTGCTACGGCAGAAGTGCCCTTGAGCAAGGCACCTAACCCCAATTGCTCCCTGGGCGCTGTGTACAAGGTTGCCCTCCGCTCTTCGCTCAGTGTGTGTATGTGTCATTGCAGTGATGGAGGACAGATTCCTCTGTGTGTGAAACTCAGTAGACAAAATGGATAATTTTTTTTTTTTTTCCATCTTACTTTCTTTTAACATATAGGCTTCATTTAAATAAATTCCTAATAAAAAATGAACAAAACTTGATGAACTTGAAAAATGATTTATTAAAACCTCACTTTTTATTATTAAACACAAAATTGTTCTGGGTGGCACAGTGGCTTAGTGGTTAGCACGTTCTCCTCTCAGTGCTATGATTTCCCGGTTCAAATCCCCATCTGGGTGGAGTTTCCATGTTCTCCCCGTGTCTGCGTGGGTTTCCTCCGGGTTCTCCGGTTTCCTCCCACAGTCCAAAAACATGGGTCAAGGTGAATTGAATTCTCAAAATTGCCCCAAATAGAGAGTGTCTGTGTGAGTGAGTGTGTGCCCAGCGATGGATTGGCGCCCTGTCCTGGGTCTATCTGCCCAGCGCCCGAAACGTTCATCCCTGGATGGGCATGGGGAACACCACCGCAACCCTAATAGAGGATAAAGCTGAAGATAATGAATGAATGAAAAATGTTCCTGAGGTTCTTGTTGATTTTATTTTTATGTACTATAGGAAATCTTAATATACACTTTCTTCTCAGAACTTTGTGTCTGGAAGAAGGACAGCTTTTATATGATCTCTGAAATAAACTTTATACTATCGCATGTGCATGCATCTTGGTCTTTATTCTATATATCTATATATACAAATTACATATATTGCACATTTTCATTTGCATTAATGCCGAAGAGCCACACATTTTCAATCAGATTGATGGCCGGTCTTTAACTGGAACATTCCACCATTTTAAAGTTCTTAAGGCGGAACTAACCAGCGTTTTTTTTTTTTTTTTGACAGTATGTTCAAGGTTGTTGTCCTGTTTAAAGGTTGGGTTCTGCTCCTGTTTGAAGTATCTGACAAACTGCAGAATGTTTCTTCAAGGATTAGTCTGTATTTAACTTCATACTTTGTTTCCCTCATGCTTCTTTTGAATTCCTTCTGGGCTTCATGATGATTTTATATATATATATATATATATATATTTCTCTGTTTAAGTTGAGGAGTTTTAGTAAATTGCACACAAATGAAGCCCAAAAAACTATTTATTATTTATATTGTCACTAAGGTATCCCAGTAACGGAGGAAAAATGCCTTTCTTGTTGTGAGTGTGATTGTGTGTATTGTGTTTGTTATGTCTGTAAATTTGTGTATAACAGCTTTCTGTTGTGTAACAGTATGTTTTTATATATATATATATATATATATATATATATATATATATATATATATATATATATATATATTCATTCATTATCTCCCGCTTTATTCTCTATTAGGGTCGCGGTGGGGTTCCCCATTCCCATCCAGGGGAGAACGTCCCGGGCTCTGGGCAGACCCAGGACAGGGCGCCAATCCATCGCACACACTCTACATGGGGCAATTTGGAGAATTCAATTGACTTAATCCATGTTTTTGGACTGTGGGAGGAAACCGGAGAACCCGGAGGAAACCCACGCAGACACGGGGAGAACATGGAAACTCCACCCAGATGGGGATTCGAACCGGGAACCCCTCGTGCTGAGAGGCGAACGTGGTAACCACTAAGCCACCGTATATATATATATATATATATATATATATATATATATATATATATATATATATAAATATAAATGAATGCTATTAATTGTTAAAGTTAATGCAAGTAATTGTTTACTCAATGTAACAAACATTATGAAAAGACACACACACACACACCCTTTATTAGGTATGCACGTTGTGGTTCTTTTTCGCTACATATTTTATTTCTCTTACTTTTGTCAGGAACAAGGTCAAGTGTGTTTTCATTTATGTTGCATTAGTACAATTTGATCAGTCACAGCAGCGTTGCTAACATAGACTGTGAATACACTGTGTCCTCTTATTCCATGTTAGACAGTTACCTTACTTCTCCATCATGATGTGGATGTAAAAGCAGAATGTATTTGTCATTGCACAGTCACATTCGGAAAGCTCTCTATGGGATGCTGATGGCTTGACCTTATTAGTTTGTGGATTGCTCCTGATCAACATTTATTTAGAGACAAGACATTTACAACTCTGATTTTAACTTGATTATTGTTAACGGGCATGACGTGAAAGATTTTAATTAACATATGAGTGTAAATAAACTCTAAAAGGTGAATGAGGATATAAACATGATTAGAAATATTATATGAGCTGTAATGCAAGATGAGATGACAGATTAGTGGTATGGGGGAATGATGGAATGGTGGGTGACAGGATGATGGACAATAATGCCAATCCGCTCCTCTTGAAAGAGCATCTTTTAGGTATCAGATGTTTAAAGTTGAGCTTTTTGGTCAACCAGACACCTCCCCTGGGAGCTCACCTGAGCCTGGATCAAAGTGCTGCTTTTCCCTGATATCTGAAACACACACACACACACACACACACACACACACACATACACATACATACACACACACACTTGTTCATACTTGGTCTCTGTCCACTCTGTTGAGATTAAGGTGTGGTGAATCCCACAGGACTGGCAACCAAACTCTTATTTAAAAAGCACCAGAAGGATGTGACCTGTTTTTAATTTGTTCCAGAAAATACACAGAACCTTTTAAATCTACAAAAAACTGATTAAACTGTCAGGAATTATGAACTTATCTTTATTGTTACAGGAACAAGCAAAAAAAAGTAAATTTCTTCAGGTACATCAGTGAACCTGCACGCATACAAGGATCCCGGTTTGGTTCACAATACAGACATGTTTTACATTTACATTACATTTTGGTCATTTTGCAGACGCTTTTATCCAAAGCGACTTACAAGATGAGCACAGGGTTCATCACAACATCCCTGGAGCAATGAGGATTAAGGGTCTTGCTTAAGGACCCACACTGGTAACTTCAGTGGACCTGGGATTCTAACCCATGACCTTCAGATTGATAGCCCAATGCCCTAACCACTGACCAACCTGCCCGTCATGTTTTGTATTAAACCACATCATATTAAATGTTTTTTTTTTCCAGAACCCTAACTTTTGGATTGTGTCTAATGACCAGGAGAGTGATGGAACAGTGGTTAAGTCATTTGATGACACTCCTGGCTTCTGCTGCGGGACGTCTAGAACCTCCTGTTGCCTATCCCACTCAGCTTTGCTTTCTGGGAAAGTTGAAAGTAGTGGGACAGGGCCATGCATGCCCAATGGAGAACATAACTCACAAAGTCTCTAAAGGAATGCCCACATGGAGCAATTCGTGCAGAGGAGATGCCCCCTCTTCAACTTATCACAATCCAACACTAATGTCACTCCATTACTCACTTCCCTCCATTGGCTCCCTGTAGCTGCTGCATTCAGTACAAGTCACTGACTCTGGCATACAGAACCATTTCTGGATCTACCTTCACTCTATCTTACCTTCTTATCTTACCTCCTACCTTCACTCAAAATATTCTGACTCGTTCACTTCGCTCCAGTGATGATTGCCGCCTGGCGATTCCACCTCACCGAGGAGCTAATTCTCACTCCGTGGCGTTCACCACTGCAAAATGGTGGAACGATCTTCCCAACTCTGTCCGTAAGGCAGTTTTAAGAAACTACTGCAGACGCATCTCTTTAACAAAAAAAAGTAAATAAAAAAAAGGGAGAGGGGCCGCAGCATCGAATAACAATCAGGTTTGATGAATTTACAGTATAGTTGGTTTTCTCCATGGCTTCTGACTTGTAATGTTCTCATTTGTAAGTCGCTTTAGATAAAAGCGTCAGCTAAACGACTAAATGTAAATGTTTTACACAACAGACAGACTGACACTCGATATCATCATGCTTCCCTGAATGGCAGATCCTTCTCTCGACTTATTCTCATGGATATACCACCTAAACGGGTCGGTACAAACCTCAGTAAGCAGATCAAAGATACCTCTTCCATGTACAAAAGGAATCAGTGTCAGTGGTAAACACTGCAGTAATTTCACTTCCAAATGAATCAGGCTTGGCTTTGGCACAGCGGTCCCTCTGAAACTTTTTATCTCTGCTACAAACTGTGGCCGTCTCATGAAGTTCATGTCAGCTATTTTTTTCTGAATAACGAGGAACCAATTTAGCTGTTTGTTCAGGTAAGATTTTGTTTGTTGACCCAACGCTCCTCATCCACAACAGCCAGTCGTTTAGCTCGGTGTACGTCGTCTAAAGCTGCATGTTTTTAATATGGGATGCTCTTTGTTGCTGCAAATTTGGTGCGTATCGCATCTCATCAGGAACACGAGAAAATGTTATAATAACAACACCAATGAAAATAATGATCTTCTCAGATTAGGAGTGTTTGTGGAGCAAAGGGCTTCAAAGGAGCTGGAACACAATGGCGGCTTGTTAGAGCCAATTTTCCTTAATAGTGTTGTGAAAGAAAGCGTCCAATAGACCCAGAGAAATGGACTTACACAAAGCACAACCATCACGGCAGTAATTGCTTGAATCTGAATTGTAATTTTGTCATGACGAGACCTGATACAGTGCGAGCTGCATTTCAAATCTGTGGTATAACTTTAATACTTCAGTTTTTTTGCAGTTATTTAAGTCTGGCTCTTTCAAAATATCAACCTGCTGTTGTGTTTGTTTATATATATATATATATATATATATATATATATATATATATAGGGGGCACGGGTGTTTAGTGGTTAGAATGTTCGTCTCTTAGCAATGGGGAGCGCAGGTTTGAATCCCACCAATCTGAATGGAGTTCTCCATGTTCTTCCCATGTCCAAATGGGTTTCCTTCCACGGTTCAAAAAGATGACTTCAAGGTAAATTGAATGCTCTGAATTGTGTTCCCTGTATAGAGTGTGTGTGTGTCCCTGTGTCCAGCGATAGTTTGGCATCCAAATCATTCTCCCCTGGATGGGCATGGTGACCAAGAATTACAATAAATACAGGACAATAAACTTTAAGTAATGGGAAGGAACGGTGCAACAGACGATATACAGGGCAATAAACGGTAAGTGGGAGGTAACTGTGCAGGTGGCCCCTTAGTGGTGTGAGCAGCAGTTGTTTAAGTGTAAAAAAAAAACCCACATATTCGCAGCAATTTGTCTATTCTTTGTTCTACGTTTTACATGATCATAATTAGCATATACAATGCCATTAGAATACAATTAAAATACCCATATCTCCAAATCTCAGGCAAGTCAAGGCTCATATAACCCAATCGTTATTTCTATATCTCACAAGTATCAGGTGTGACCACACCTTCACAGGTATATTGCTGGGTCAGTGGGACAGAACTCCACTGAGTAGTAAAGACCTCAGGAGGGTTAACGCTTGTTCAGAAAGAGAGAAAATGCGTTCCCTCAAGCACTGATTACTCATTTCACCTGAATGTAACCGAATCTACACTGCTGCGACAGCAGGAACAGTCTTATCCACTCATAGGGACACAACAGGGGATTGAATTTGCTGTCTGACGGGTCAGAGGGAGACGGACGACTGAAGGAGTAGTCTGAAAAGTGTGTCAGGCACCGAGGGGATCAAGAACAATACGCACGGGAAAAGGAAAGGGGGGTTACGTTACTGGGTGGAGCACAGTCAGGTTTTTAAGAAGATGTGAGAACTGAAACTTAGTCCCGACCTCAGGAAATGGAGAGAATTATAATTTACAGGTTTATCAGGTTCTTAGTCTTTTTTAAATTCTGGATTTTGAAACCTGTTAGAATGTATGGTCAGTCTGCACTGGGGCGCTCATACAGTCTAACATACGAAAGTCCTAAATTCCACAAAAGCTCAGTTTTATTATACACAGTATGGAAAAAAGTTTTGGGAGATCAACACACTTCACTAACCAGAGCTATTATGACCTCTCATTTTAAGCAGGTCCCTCCTTTGTAGTTGTACTTTTAAATTGTGATTTTAGGATTTTTTTTTGTCCATTTATCATGAAAAGCCTTTAGGAGGTCAGACACTTATGTTGGACTAGAGAACCATTGGTGTTTGAAAGGATTGAGGTCAGGTCAGGCTGGAATGTTATTGCGTGGTTAGCTCAGTGGTAAGGGTGTTGGGCTATCAATCTGAAGGTTGTGGGTTCAAATCCCAAGTCCACTGAAATTACCAATGTGGGTTTTTGAGCAAGACCCTTAACGCTCATTGCTCCACTGGTGCTGTATCAACCCTGTGTTCTGACCCCAACCAAGTTGAGATATTTGTGAGGCTCTGGATAAAAGCGTCTGCTGAATGACAGAATATAATATGGCCTCTTCTGACCTCAGAGTGTTACCATAGCTCAGAAGATTTCAGACACCAACTACTCAACAATACTTCAATTTGTGAAATTAGGGTATTGCTCACAGATTGCATTTCTTAATGCAGTTACAGAAAGTGGTAACTGACGATGATTTTCCTAATTACTTCTGACTACGTCAATCACGGAAGCATGATCGCTACTCAAACAATACCACTAAGGGCTTGATGGTCACGCACATTTCCCTTTCCTCTGTAATGACGGCATGAAATGATAAAAGGTAAAAAATCAAAATTCTTTGCACTTGTACACTCATTCATTCATTATCTTCCGCTTTTACCTATATTAGGGTCGCGGTTGGGGTTCCCCATGCCCATCCAGGGAGAAGGTTTCGGGCGCTGGGCAGGTACACCCAGGACAGGGCGCCAATCTATCGCTGGGCACACACTCACTCACACAGATATGCACACATACACACTCTATATGGGGTAATTTGGAGAATTCAATTAACTTGATCCATGTTTTTGGACTGTGGGAGGAAACCAGAGAACCCGGAGGAAACCCACGCAGACACGGGGAGAACATGGAAACTCCACCCAGATGGGGATTCGAACCGGGAATCCCTAGCGCTGAGAGGCGAACGTGCTAACCACTAAGCCACCGTGCCACTTGTACACTAAAAAGCATAATTCAATGGGCTGACAATTCTCTTATGAAAAACTCGATAAGAAAAATCTAAGCTTTGAAACCAGATTGATTTAATGATCAGGTTTTATACAATTCAGCTGGTTCATCCTTAATTACTGCATTGTGATGTTCTTAAGTTTATTCTTTCATTATCTTCCACCTAATCCTATACTCCACTGATCCATCACTGGGCACACTCACTCACACACACACACACACACACACACACAAACATGCAATATATGGGGCAATTAAGAGCATTCTAATTACTTTAAATCCTGAACTGTGGGGAAAAACCAGGGATCCCGGAGGAAACCCATGAGGAGAACTTGAAAACTCCCATCAGATTGGGATTCGAACCTGGATCCCCGGCACAAAGAGGTGAACGTGCTAAACACTAAACCACTGTGCTGCCCTGTTCTACAGTTGCTTTGAATAAAAACATTTGCCAAATGACTAAATGTAAAGGATTTTCAGCACAAAGACCATAACATTCTGTTTGCAAAGATTAAGACATTTGGTAGGTTCTTTATTCTCTTATATAGACCTTTATTTAACCAGGCAAATCATTAAGAACACATTCTTTTTTACAATGACAGCCTGACAAAAAAAAAAAAAAAAAAAAAACATACAGCACACAAACAACACTATAAGACAACAAAAACAACAATAACATTATAAAGTGTCGAAATCACTGCAGTTATAACATTCAGTAAGAACATTTTTAATAGCATTCTTAAAAGAGAACATGAATCAGTCATTTTTAATGATTTTTTTTTTTCACAGCTGTTAAACTGCTGACTGAGCACTTATTGAGAATTAGCTCGCTGTTTATATAAATCTGTATTTCCATTAATGGTACATGATTTTAATAATGTATTGTATATCACGCATTGATATGAATGTGAAGCGGTTAATCTCAATAATGTCATGGCTCAGCCAATCAGATTTAAGAACCTTAACTACCCACTTTATGATATTAAATAGAGTTAAAAAAACAAACAAACATAATATTTCGATATCTAGATCTGTGTGTGTGTGTGTGTGTGTGTGTGTGTGTGTGTGTGTGTGTGTGTGTGTGTGTGTGTGTGTGTGTAAGTAAGTGCGCATGTGTGAGATCTGAGATACGACGAGCTTACCTGAGGTAATTTGGTCGATCCACAGAAGTGTGTCAAGCGAAACCAGAGAATGAATGCTCATATTTCAGCACCATAATTAGGTTTCTCACTCACTAATTACATACACACACCCACACACTCATCTCCACTCACACACACACACTTTACAGGGGTGATTGGCTGTCATTCAGTGATGCTCATTTTAATAAATATGGAACCTGACAATTCTTCATTTATTCAGTTTTAAGCCACTTATCCTGATCAGGGTCAGCTGGTAGAGAGAGGGTGAGAATGAGGGTGACGGTGAGGGCTGGGTTCCATATCCTATCCTGGTGTTTATAGTGTAAAAGACTTTGCACACAATTGACAGTTCATTGCAGGCTGGACACACGGACAAACATGTTCTCAAATCAGAACAATTCAGCATCTCATCCCAAAGTACATCCTGAAAGCTCCTGGAGAAACCCACAGAACCTAGAAAAAACATTTAGGATCAACACAGAAGTCTAATATCTGAAACTGCACACTCTGAGGTGTGAACTCTAAACTTACCTGATCCTCCTTCAGATGATGTAAAATAACAAAGTCCTTATTACAGGTTATCAGGCTATCTAACCCAATCGGATCCATCTACCATACACTGGTGTAGTCTAAGCATCATGTGGAGAACCAGAACGTGGTCACCCGGTAAACAATGCACCTGTTGAGGACAGACCTGAGAAGCTTAACCCTTATTATTAATTCACACGCCTCAACCCCATCAGCGCGTAATTTAAGAGGAATCTGCAGCGGTTGATGTTCCCTTTTAAAAGTGTCTTTAACTCTGCATGAAGTTCTCGCAGAGGCTTTAAGAGGTGTTAAACCCTGATCCTGCAAAAAACAGAACAGCTTGAACCTTTATTTAACAGACAAAAACCAAATAATTTCAGTCTCTTTAAAGGCAAATTGGTAAATATACATTTAGGAATTAGAAATATAATAAAATTGGGATACAAATCGATGCAGTTAAGTATTTAATTTTTTGGTACCATCATTTGGAAAGCATTTCATAATATTGGGTATTGCTGAAGATACCATGACTGGGTGTCAGGAGACAAAGATTGTTTATCATGGGCCAAACTAAGAAAATTGCAGGGACGTGGGTGACCATATAGCCCTCAGCTGGACTCAAGCAACTATGTTTCACATACTGTAGTCACATAAGCTCAGAGGTATGTTGGGAAATCTTAGCATCTTTAATTCACAAACAAGTATACTGCTGGCTTTTAGATATAGTGAGAACATAAAAAAAACTCCTCACAGAAAAATACTCTGTTCTGTGCGTTCTCCACCCAGCATCTATTGTTTCAAATAAGCAGCAGTTTCAATTTTACCTTTATACTTTTATACAACAGCAAAGAGTTGTCACTATACAAGCTAATCTTATATTTATAAGATTTATAAGAGTATTTATAAAATAGATGTGAATGAACAGCTTTGCAGTCATCCTGTGTAACAGCCACTGAGTAGTTTTATTAATCTCTACATTAATAGAGATATATTAATATACAAAGGCGGTTACACAAGGTGGCTTAGTGGTTAGCACGTTCGCCTCTCAGCGCTAGGGATTCCCGGTTCGAATCCCCATCTGGGTGGAGTTTCCATATTCTCCCCGTGTCTGCGTGGGTTTCCTCCGGGTTCTCCGGTTTCCTCCCACAGTCCAAAAACATGGATCAAGTCAATTGAATTCTCAAAATTGCCCCATATAGAGTGTGTCTGTGTGAGTGAGTGTGTGCCCAGCGATGGATTGGCGCCCTGTCCTGGGTGTATCTGCCTAGCGCCCGAGATGCTCTCCCCTGGATGGGCATGGGGAACCCCACCGCGACCCTAATAGAGGATAAAGCGGGAGATAATGAATGAATGAATATTAATATACATTAATATACATCAAAAATTTTATTACATCAGATTTTTGAGTAAACAGAATTTTTTTTAGCACAGATTAGTTTTAATGTAAGGTTCTTAAATATTAAGCACAGATAAATAAATAGCAGTGATGTTTTGGTGCCCTGTCCTGTCCTGTGTGTATCTCCTCTGTATGGGATGGGCATCGGTTGGACCCCCCCCCCCACGTTCCTAGTAGATGGTAAAGTGGGAGATGATGAGATGAATGAATGAATGAATTACTGAGAGTATTTTTGATTTTAAATGCCAGCAGTGTAACATTTAGTTTGTTGTTTACAGACCCGTTTTTGAGGTTATTGTTTTATCTTATTTGTATCATCAGACGTTTGCTACAGCAGTAACAACACAGCAGAAGTTGTTTTAGCAGGTGTCTGTACCACAGTGTGGGATTCTGATCAAAGAGGAAAAAATATTACGCTTTTACCAACTCAACACACACTCCTGCTTTTCACACTGACATACACACAAAGAACTGACACAGTTTATTATCACCACACAAACACACACACAATCACACAGTACCTCAGCAAGTAAATACATCTTTAGTGTTGTAGCTGTTACATTATCTTGGAGCTGCTAAAAGGATGCTAAGCTAATCACACCCCAATACTTTTATTCTCTGTCTCACACACACACACTCCACACTCCCACAAATACACACACACTCCACCTAATGAGTGGGATGGTGGACATGACACGTTTGTGAGAATAATACTCTAAAAACTTGCTATTTTTAAATGTAAGCATGCCATGTTGGCGATAGTGCCTGTTGGGGTGAAATCCTGACTCCAGTCCTCATTTACCCCCCCCCCCCCCCCACCAGTTGGCCTGTTGATCAGCGCACCAATACCAAGTGATATTAAACGATATTTGTTCATAAGGAATCCCTGAACACATGCAGGACTTAAATAGATTTTAATTTCGGGTGAGGAAATGTTCTAAAACATGTTAGCTGTGTGTATGCATTTGTGTGGATCTGCGTACACACACGCCTGATTACAGCAGCTTCACAGCCGTGCTTTGGCGTTCTCCGAGTGCACAGATCTCATTAATCTTTCCTTTGGGAGCTTTCTTTCTTTTCTTTCTGTGCTGCTCAATAACCGCCTGCAGAATCCACTCAGCGTTCCTCAGTGATGGAAAGAAACCCCCTCTTCTCCATCTACATCCCTCCTTCTGACCAGATTAACTCCACAATCCTTTAATAACCATCTTTTTTCCTCCCTATCCTCCCTTCTCCAGTCCTCTCCAACTCCGTGCTTCATTCTGACCACTTTATTTCAAGAGGCGCTTATTTCTTTCCCCCACAGGCTTGTAATGACAGCACACTTATTAATTAATTGCATGTGTAATTGCAAAAATGAAGTTTCGGAAAAACTTGGTAATGATCCGTGGAATTACATGATACGGTGACATTTGGTGGGACGGAGGGATTTCTTCCGTTCCTTTCTGCGACCGCATGCATCTAATCCTCCCGTCTGTAATCGTATGAAGTCGTGTCATGGCCGTCAGTCTTTTTTGACCATCGGCGAGCGAGCTACTATTGATTTCTTCTTTCAGCACTTTAATTAACTCTGAAATAAAATAATAGGGATCTGAAGGCAGCTCCAGCAAAGTTTGGGGAGTAATTGCAAAATCTCTGCACTCTTTGAGGCCTGAAATGAAACGTGAATGAGCACTGCTGAACTGTTGATTGTCAGCAACGTTGGAGGGAGGATGCATGGTGTTTCTGCTTCATTTGATATGAAGGACGGCCATTGTTCACACCAAACAGAAATTCTCTGGTTGGAGCGACGTGTCCTTGCAGTCGAGGTGCATTGTCTAAAATGATTCTGATCGATTTTTTTTGCCACAAAAGCTTTTCAAATTGGGGCCCGAATATGGTCCTTCAATCCAACTTGAGTGAAACATATCTAATAAAACGTGGAATATAAACGGATACAGAGCCACTGTTTGCTTTCTTGATGCCTCGGTCTGAATCAGAAGGCAGAGGAGTCATTGTCATGGAAGGCAGTGTTCTAAAAGTCTCTGCAAACAACAGACGGGATCCGTTAACTGAAATAAACAAGGCTAATTTACTAAATGAAACCCTGGGGTTGATTGTTATACAATCCTTTAGGAAATTTATCCTGTAGATGTTTTCGGGTTTCTGAAGGAATTTGGGGCGTTTTAATGCGAGAGAGCATTTATTAAAGGATAAATATTAATCAACATTCTAATTCATGCTCCAGTTCTGATTGGCCAGTGCAAGGTGATGCTGTGCAGCGTTGACTCCACACTCCTCTGGGGTTTTAATGGATCTTTTCGTTTCCTTCCACCTCCATAAACAAGCGAACAGAACAGGGAAGATGAAGAGAATTAATGTTGCTTTGTAAAGTAATGCTCAGTGATATTAGCATGATTGTATCTAATAATTAAACTCACTACCTTTGCCATCACTGATGTGTAATATGTGTGGTACGGTTAGCACGTCCTCCTCAGTGCTAGGGATCCAGGTTAGAATCCCTATCTGGACATTCCCTACGTTTTCCCCATGTTCATGTGGGTGTCCTCCAGGTTCTCCGGCTTCCTCCCTCAATCCTAAAACACAGATTCAAGGTGAATTGACTGCTCCAAACAAAATGCCCCTTACCAAATTGCTCCTATATGATGTGTGTGAATATGTCCACAGCGATTAGATTGACATCCTGTCCTTCATGTATCTGCCCAGCGCCCGAAACGTTCTCCCCTGCCCCCCACTATCCTAATAGATGATCAAGTGGAAGATAACAAGAGGAGACAACTTTTTGTCTAACTGTTTTAATCTGATTCTCCTTATATAATTTGGGAACTTGTTTGAAAGTCTGTTGAAGTCTGAGTTCAAATTGATGCAGAAATATAGAGATCACACAACAAGGGTTCACTTTGCTTTGTGGTTCTGTTCATCAGAGGTCAGAGTGAATTGTAGTAACCCTATTTAGACAGATACAGGTAATCTACTACATGTAATCATATAACCTCAAAGTACATACAGTACTTAAGTATATATGTGTATGTGTAAGTATATGTTAAGTGGAACTGAACTGGTAACGAACATTCATTCATTCATTCATTCATTCATTCATTCGTTATCTCCCGCTTTATTCTCTATTAGGGTCGTGGTGGGGTTCCCCATGCCCATCCATGGGAGAACGTCTCGGGCGCTGGGCAGATAGACCCAGGACAGGGCGCCAATCCATCGCTGGGCACACACTCACTCACACAGACACACTCTATATGGGGCAATTTTGAGAACTCAATTGACTTGATCCATGTTTTTGGACTGTGGGAGGAAACCGGAGAACCCGGAGGAAACCCACACAGACACAGGGAGAACATGGAAACTCCACCCAGATGGGGATTCGAACCGGGAATCCCTAGCGCTGAGAGGTGAACGTGCTAACCACTAAGCCACCGTGCCGCCCTGGTAATGAACAGTGATTGAAAAAAAGATGTAGATAATAAGGTGGGTGGTTAATCTGCATTGGACAAAATTTCATGCTTAAAGGCAATAGCTTCACTGCTTTTGATCAGATGACCCTCTCCTTATTTTATCAGCTCTTTTAACTCTTTATGCAGAGCTTGTGTAAAAAGATTCCATAACCCTGTCCACATGTGACTTCATAAAGTGATGTGAATGACTGCAGAAATCAATCCACCTGATAACGTTTGAGCTCTGAACATTCGTTTTATTTTGTATCATGTTCTGGTGATAAATCACAAAGCCCCGGTATAAAGACATTTGTAAACCGGCTCGAAGCTGGCAGACGAGAAAAGCAGAGAGAGTCATGTTTTGATAAGTTTCAAGTTCTTGGCAAAGCTTTCAAACTGTTAGCGCGCCCGTTTAGCAAGAGGGTACGGTCGATCACATTTATCCACAGTTTACACCTTTTTTTTTCTTGATCTCTAAGCTCAACTAAGATCACGTTTCCAGAAAAAGAAGGGTGAGGTAGAGGAGGGAGAAGAGAAAAAAAACGTTCTCTCAGTGCAGCTCTGGACTGAAAAGCGAGCTCAGTGCTGACAGCTAAATGCGCTAATTTTCTTCTGGGAGCACGGTTTGTCTTACCGATTGGCAGATAAAGTCGTGGTCTCAGACTAACCTGACGTCAAGCGGTTCAAAGAGGAAAAAAAAACACTTAACGGGTTTATACGATGTCCGAAAAAATGCCTCATCACACTATTATACGTACCAGTCACAATACGAAAGGTGCCAGACATAGTTCTTTACAGTAATAAAGCAGAAAAACTCTTTTACTTCACTGAAGTTTCAACTACTTTTTCATTTCCATAAAGAAATATATTGAATAATAAACACTGAAGATTTAATGAGAGTCAAACTGCTGACTATCCCCAGCTTTATTTCTGTCTTGCAGAGTATCTATTAGTAATACATTCACACGCCTGTAGAACATAACAGCAAACAGCAGTCTCACACACTTACAGACGGTCACTACACAAAGTATGAAAAAGGTTGTGGGCGTGGTAGCTCACTGGTTAGGGTGTTGGGCTATCAATCTGAAGGTTGTGAGTTCAAATCCCAGGTCCATTGAAATTACCAATGAGGCTCAATGTGGTCCCTAAACCAAAACGTCATTTGCAAGGAGAATCACGAGGTCACAAGGAGAACATTCATTCATTCATTCATTCATTCATTCATTATCTCCCGCTTTATCCTCTATTAGGGTCGCGGTGGGGTTCCCCATGCCCATCCAGGGGAGGACGTCTCGGGCGCTGGGCAGATAGACCCAGGACAGGGCGCCAATCCAACGCTGGGCACACACTCACTCACACAAACACTCTATATGGGGCAATTTTGAGAATTCAGTTGACTTGACCCATGTTTTTGGACTGTGGGAGGAAACCGGAGAACCCGGAGGAAACCCACGCAGATACGGGGAGAACATGGAAACTCCACCCAGATGGGGATTCGAACCGGGAATCCCTAGCGCTGAGAGGCGAACGTGCTACCACTAAGCCACCGTGTCGCCCAAGGAGAACATACCAAATATATTCTGTCATGAATTGCTATTGCATCCAGGCTAAAAAAAAATTGAATTCTAACGTTAACATATGAAACAAATTGAGCACATTTATCCATTCAGCTCAGTGGTTAGGGTGTTGGGATGTCAATCTGAAGGTTGTGGGTTCAAATCCCAGGTCCACTGAAGTTACCAATGTGAGTCCTTAAGCAAGACCCTTAACCCTCATTACTCCAGGGATGCTGTATGAACCCTGTGCTCACCTTGTATGATGTATGTCACCTTTGATAAAAGCGTCTGCTAAATGACCAAATTGTAAATGCAATGTAACTTCACTATCACAAACCAATCTCGCTCCTACAGATTACATTCAGGATTAACTGATCTGTAAGATGCAAATGATATTTCCAAAACATAGTTTCTCAAAATGACACAAATTACTTCATCCATATCGTTTGTGGGGCGGCACGGTGGCTTAATGATTAGCACGTTCGCGTCATTGCTGGGGATCCAGGCTCAAATCCAATCTGGGTGGAGTTTCCATGTTGTCCCGTGTTCATGTGGGTTTCCTCCGGGTTCCCCGGTTTCCTGCCACACTCCAAAAACATGGATTCAAGGTGACTTGAATACTCTAAATTGCCCCATATAATGTGTCCTCTTGCACCAGCCGACCGTCCACCCCAACATAAATTACCAAACAGACAGTTCGTGTGTTCGTGTGGGTTTCCTCCGGGTTCCCCGGTTTCCTGCCACACTCCAAAAACATGGATTCAAGGTGACTTCAATACTCTAAATTGCCCCATATAATGTGTCCTCTTGCACCAGCCGACCGTCCACCCCAACATAAATTACCAAACAGACAGTTCGTGTGTTCGTGTGGGTTTCCTCCGGGTTCCCCGGTTTCCTGCCACACTCCAAAAACATGGATTCAAGGTGACTTGAATACTCTAAATTGCCCCAATGTGTGTCCTAATGTGTCCTCTTGCACCAGCCGACCGTCCACCCCAACATAAATTACCAAACAGACAGTTCGTGTGGGTTTCCTCCGGGTTCCCCGGTTTCCTGCCACACTCCAAAAACATGGATTCAAGGTGACTTGAATACTCTAAATTGCCCCAATGTGTGTCCTAATGTGTCCTCTTGCACCAGCCGACCGTCCACCCCAACATAAATTACCAAACAGACAGTTCGTGTGGGTTTCCTCCGGGTTCCCCGGTTTCCTGCCACACTCCAAAAACATGGATTCAAGGTGACTTGAATACTCTAAATTGCCCCAATGTGTGTCCTAATGTGTCCTCTTGCACCAGCCAACCAAAGCTTCTGAAGGAAAAAAAACATGAGGCATGAGGAGAAATGCACTCAGAAAAGATCCTCTTCAGAATACGGAACCAAGGCCTTCTATCGTCTACCTAGATGTTGATGTTTATATGTTTATAAATTGCAACCTTATGTCAAAGTAATCACATACAAGGTACTTACGAAGTACACCAAAAGGCTCATGTCTAAGTATTTATACCTCTCCACTCACTGACCCGAGCTTCAGAATAAGTGATACTGTGGCCAGGCATAGATTATGTGAGTCGTTACACAATATTGACACAGATGGGAGTTCAGTGCACCGGCAATTCAACGTAATTATCACCTTTTTTGCCAATATGACAGCTAATAAGTGTGATCTCCTCCCCTTAGCTGGAGGTAGCACAATGGCCTTGCGGTAATCACTGGGGTATTTCTTTTCCCTCTGGTTTTAAAGTTGCATTAGAGTGGTGATTACCTATAATATCGGCTCTTATCTGCTCAGGGCCGTGCTTCATTACACCTACTGTATTCCTTACAGTGCTGTGAAACCTGAATCAAAGGCCCAGTTTAGATGTCAAAAGCTGACTGGGGTTCATTAAAACTTACACACAAAGCAGCATTCAGTGCGACCCGGCCTGGAAAATGGCGCAAAACAGGGCAACAGGACGCTTCTGTGCGGTAGATTGAATATTTTGCATCAGTTTTGTTGGCTGGATTATGTCTGTGTGAGGTTTGTGCAGTGGAGTGTGCCAAACAAAAGGCCTGATTGAGAGAGAGGGAGAAAAGAGCTTGTTCACATTGTCTGATGCTTTTTCAACAGGGCGCAGTGAAAGTGAGAATCATGCCGAAATGAAGTCCATCACTAGGTGGCAGTGCCACTGCATAGCTGTGGGAGAAAAGGAACCCAAATAAAGAAAGAAATACATGAATAAATAAATAAATAAATCATATCTTTTTTTTCAACTCTTCTGGATGAGATTATAGTTGCTGTCAAAGTACGGAATTATTTTAGAAGAATTTAGGAAAACACATTAACATCATTTCATAGTATGAGATAAACTATAAGTATATAATATATATATATATATATATATATATATATATATATATATATATATATATATATATATATATATATATATATATATAAATGTGTGTGTGTATATATATGTATAAGAAAACTGATATCAATAAAACATGACATCACAAAAAGATTGACAACTTTATACAGGTCTTTAAATTTACAACAATGTATGACCAACTTTTGTGTTTTTATGACATCACAATGCCTATAACACAAACTTTAACACATATTACAAATTATTTAACACATTTAATGTAATATCTGTAATAAAGTAATTTATGTAAATACATATATTAATACCAAATATTTCAAATCCTCCTCTTTATAACCATATTAATCTTTTTCTTACTGACCAGCCAATTTCCTTTAGAAAACATGTTCACCTCCCGGTCAGAAGCTTATTATGTTTTATGTATTTAAAATAGTCTAAAATAGAACTTTGTAGAACTTTTTAACTTTTGTAAGCTAATATAGTTTACACAATTTATGAAATTTACATGTATTCTAAAATAAAAATAATTATACATTTACACTTTAAAGACAAAAGTATTGGGACACCTACCCAACAGGAACTCTAAGATTGTTCTACCTTATATATGTATATAATATGTAGTTTTTCATTTTATGGAAAGGCTTTCTACAAGATTGTGGAGTATGTCTGAATTATTTTTTTTTGTGTGTGTGTGTGTGTGTGTGTGTGTGTGTGTGTGTGTGTGTGTGTGTGTGTGTGTGTGTGTGTGTGTGTGTGTGTGTGTGATTTGGTTGACGTCAGAGCTTTGCGTGGGTTAGTCAAGTTCTTCCACAGCAGGCTCATCTAACCATGCCTTTATGGCCTTTTCTTTGTGCACTGGGACACAGTAACACTGAAAACCTCCTTAAAAAAGGACCTTTCTTAAAACAAAGTTTGAAACCAAATTGTCCCAAAATCCACGATTTGGTTGCAATGGGACAGAATGAAATGTGAAACTTGAATACATGGATCAACTGGTATGTCATCATACTTTTGTCCATACAGTGTGTCTGTTTTCTATTTATTTGCATTCATACATTAATGTTTAGACACCCAGCTAACAAACTGAAATTTTAATCTACTGTCATTATTTATGAATTTCAATTATACACTGAGAAAAAACATTCAGACTTAAAAACAAAATTTAATAGTACACTTAAATCAGTTATTGCTGTCTACTCCTGATATCTGAATCCCTTTGTCTCATAATATAGTTTTAAGAAGAAAAAAAACTCACAAAGTGAGTGCACAAAGTGCAAAGGGTTAAAAAACCCAAACAGTATGTGTTTTACTTGCATCCAAGAGTATGAACTATACAACAAATCGTATTAATGTTTGAAGTTGAAAGGTTTTACAGGTCTTTTCTACGCTGGTGAACGTTGTAGACGCCCTTCGCGGTGACATCATTCTAGTCACAGATGTTTT
Organism: Corydoras sp. C115; assembly: GCA_019802505.1. NCBI lineage: Eukaryota > Metazoa > Chordata > Actinopteri > Siluriformes > Callichthyidae > Corydoras > Corydoras sp. C115. The sequence goes on from JAFMOC010000020.1 coordinate 295,382, forward strand.
TCTCTGTTTTAAGCACACAAAAAGAGGGGGCCAGTAAACCCCGGCCAGCTTCTGCTGAGGCCGTTACCCACAATTCACTGCGGTGCTGGATGGTTCCCACTAGGTTCTGGTCGGCCTGGAAACGGCAACTTATTAATCTTGTGATGGAGGGCCAGCTGCCTGAATCACCAGCAACCTGTTTCTGAGTACGCTTTCTTCTTCAGTTTACTGCAGTTCCTTGTGATGCTCTTTCATCTTTTTTGGTTGAACATTTTTAAAACACAGTTCATTTATAATTCACAAATACAGTTTAGTACAGATTTCATGACCTTTATTAGTAAAAAGTAAAGTTATTATTCTAATACTGGCGTTAAGTGTGTATGAATACCAACGTAATGGCACTTGTTGAACACGTAAATAAATGATTAAAAAAAACACATCAACACATCCCATCATCTGTCTTTGATTAAAGTGAATACATAAAATATTACAATGCATATCTGATTTATAGCTCCATATGGGGGGGGGGGGTGCAATTTATTTTGAGGGCCATTGTATTTTTAAATTGATCTTTCTTCCAATATTTTTTTATTTACTTGTTATTCTTAATGAGTAAGAATAAAAGTTAAAGTTTTGTATTATACTAATATGTTTAAGGGCATGGAAGAATAAAAAGTAACTTCTAAGCAACTATAGACTTATTTTATCATTACATTTTAATTAGCTAATTGTCATAAGTTCAGCATCAGGTGAAGACTTAACAACAGTGAGGCTGGCATCACAGTGAGAAAATCTCTGCTTTGCTCATGTGCAGCTTGCTATCGATGTAACATTCATTGTATTGTTTTGGGTTAGGGTTGTGTTAGTGTTGGGTTACAGTTAGGGTAAACATAGACTACTGACAAAATTAGATCAAATTTGAACATTTTGGTTTCAATGAAAAGTGTTTTTTTAAAGTAAGATAAATGCTGGATTTAAACATGAGTCCTCTGTGAAACACAGTGGTGGTAGTATGACAGTGTGGGCTTTTTAGTTGCAGCAAGACAATGAGTCACATGAAGCACAGATTTAAAAAAAAAAAAGTTTTATATCAAAGAACAGTTAGATAAGAGAGACACAATGATAACATAAGGAATGTAGAAAAAAGGAAACATATTTAATGATGTATCAAGTTGAACTTTGTTATAAAAATGAACTCATAAAAATTCAGCAATTAATAAAGCTATTTTAATATTTTTTTATATACCTCAGTTTTTTATAATAAATATAAATGCTCTCAGCTGGTCTGGGAACGCCTCGGGGTTCCCCTTAGTCGAGCTGGTGGAGGTGGCTGGGGCGAGGGAGGTCTGGGTCTCCCTACTTCGGTTGCTGCCCCCGCGACCCGAACCCCGGATAAGCGGAAGATAATGGATGGATGGATGGATGGATAAATGCTTAGAATTATATGAAGAATAGTCCTTGAAACTAAAATGAGGGAAAAAAAGTTTTAAAACATCAGGAGTTCTATACAAAGGAAAGAACTTTTTACCCTGAGTGTTTAACTTAATTTTCCCTTAAAACTTTAACTGGTTTAACATGTACATGTTCAGTACAACCAGAAGTAATTTTCTTCATATTTTGTTTTTTCTTTTGTTTCTCCTATTCTTTAAGAATAAAAAAGCTAGCCAAAGTCCGGTGCTGTTTAGGTGTTCTAATTCGGACTGTGCGCCTTAGCACCCCAACTTTAATGATATTCTCACAGCATATCAGCTTGGCGTTGCTTGGTTACAGGATTTTAGCTCAACCCTCTCTCTATCCATTCCCACACAGCAGAGTCCTGAAAAGCAGGGTTTCTTTTCCCCTCTTTCGATTCGGTCCGGGCCGGGGCCCTTCCCCCTGCTGGGTCGGTTTGGGTGGGCAGGACGCTGGTCACACATCAAGGCCTGGAAACAAAGCCCCCAGGAAACCTGCCTCGAAACAAACACACACACACACACACACACACACACACACACATTCTTATGATCAGCTCAGCATATATAATTATAAAGTTTATTTAATGATATATCTGTGTAAGAGTTTGGTGAAATAAAATAATTATAATTAAATTGATACAAACTGTATAAGACATATAAGAATCACAAAGCCTAACTTATTTGTGATTGTATTTGTGTTATACACTGCATGATATACAAGTTGATATTTGTGCAAACAGGTGCTAACACCAGGTTGTAACAGGTTGTTCTAAAGGGTTCTGTAGAATGACCACACTGAGCAGTCGGCTCCTCCAGCTGCTCGAGGTGCCAAAGCTGCTCCACATAATGTGCATTTTTTGTAAAGCTCCTTAACAGAGAAAACACAGCCTTTGAGCTCTGAGGCGTGTAGTTACTAACTAGCATCTGTCTGAAGCCGTCATGCACACAGTCAGACTCTCTGATAAATCACACTTATTTAACTCACACTGTTTGCTTTAAACAGTAAATAAGTTTCATTTACAAATGATTTATTCCTCAAAAAGACCTCAATATATGACGCTTTGTTTCATTTCCAACCGATGAGCTTCGAAGCACTCATTTAAAGATGTGATTCACTCTTAATGACATCTTTTATTTCCTTTTTTTAATTGGTGGATCGGTCTTTGAAACTGGAACTTTCTCTGTTGTTATTGAATTGTTCTATTTATAAGTATTTATATGGATTTCACTGAAACATTCAGTCACAACCAGGAGCTAAAACGTTTAGATTAATATTTGATTCAGTGAATCATTTGGTCTCTACCATCATTATTCCTTCACTGGTTTAAAAGTTCATTCATTCATTCATTCATTCATCCATTATCTTCCGCTTTATCCTCTATTAGGGTCGTGGTTGGGTTCCCCATGCCCATCCAGGGGAGAACGTTTTGGGCACTGGGAAGATTCACCCAGGACAGGGCACCAATCTATCGCTACTCACTCACTCACTCACTCACTCACACAGACACACCCGTAAACACACACTATATGGGGCAATTTAAAGCATCCAATTTACCATGAATCAATTTTTTTGGCCTGTGGGAGGAAACCCGGGAACCTGGGTTAGGCCCACGTGGCCACTGGGAGAACAGGGAAGCCCAGATTGGGGTTCGAACCTCGACCCCCTGGTTTAACCCAGTTTAGAAGTTAAAACACTTAACTGAAAACAATCAGCTGAAAAATTTAGATCAAAATAATTTGCTGTCATATTTTAAACACAAGTCTATAGAATTTTTTTAAACACTGCTGCGAAAACATTATTCATTCATTCATTCATTATCTCCCGCTTTATCCTCTATTAGGGTTGCGGTGGGGTTCCCCATGCCCATCCAAGGGAGAACGTCTCGGGCGCTGTGCAGATACACCCAGGACAGGGCGCCAATCCATCGCTGGGCACACGAAAACATTAGACAAGCTAAAATAACATAATTAACATTCTACACATCAATGCAGCTGTTACACTGATTGAAATATTTACTTTAAAGAGATAATTGAATGTGATGACTGTGCTTGTTTCTGAACAAACTTCATAGAACTCTGTGGTTCTAAAGCGCAGACAGTGGGAATTGTCAGATGTGCTCTCAAACTATTTTTCCTGTTTATTTTATTTATTTTAAACACATTATTTCATGAACTAACTGCAACTGCTTATTTATCCAAACTAAGTAAAGTGGCTAATCACCTTTTCAGTGAAGTTTAATTTAAATTCCATATTGAGTTCAAATAAAATTTGACATGCAGCATCTTACATTTCACAATCACACAGGCAGAATATGAAAACTCCACACTTAAATGTTCTTAATTGTGTTGTATGGGTGTGATTAAGTAACTGGGACTGTTGTGGAGGGTCAAACAAATACTGCCATTTTTTTTGCTGGACAAATGTTTATATAAACCATGGACTAGAGATGCGCAGATAGTTTCCAAAGCATATCAACATATATTATGGGAGAACACACAAACTTTTCACAAAAAGAATTCTGTCTCCTGTCTAAGTCCACATCGTAATTATTTACTGATTTGTTTGTTTATCAGATCATTTCATATGAAACCCTGTGACAGACCAAACCAAAGCGTGCCATGAACGATAACCGAACTGATCTAAAATCCTCCAGATCATACAAATTAGCTGCACTCTTTCCACTGCATTGTGTGAATGGAATATAAATTGATGAGGATGTCGCCGTCAGTCATACTTGGCCGAGGACTCCTCAAATTGCGAAAAGAAATAAAGAGGCGTTTGTGAAGTCCTTATCAAACCCTCATGTCATGTAGGTCGAGGATGTGATAAGCTTCAGCGATTTGGCTGCAACAACGAGTAGCCTGTTTCTGACATTTAGTTTAAAAAAAAAAAAAACAAAACCAGAGGCCTCTTTCCTGAGAGTGGCATTTTGTGGTTGGATCGTTTGCAGGATGGAAACCGGGGAAACTTTTAATAAATTATTAAACATTTTAATGTTCTAACAGCAAATGTCCTGTATTGAGGCAGTATATTACTTTTGTTTTTGCTGACTATTAAATGTATATCGATTGTGAAAACAGTTTTTAACATTTATAATGTAAAGCTGCATAAATAACAATTTGCACTCTGACCACAAACATAAATACTACAATATATGTATATAAGTATATTACATTACATTACATCCCATTACAACTATAAATTATATATAAAAGTATTAAGAGCTATCTTATCAATTATAATAATAATAGTATATGTATATAATATAATAATAATTTTAATTTTAATAATTGGCAGGGCCAATTATTTTCCTTGAATGTTATTTACTGGTCCAGTCAACAAAGTGATTCAGCCAATTATATTCTTTTAACTTTAGGCAACATTTTGGGGAAGGTCCGTCAGTGATCCATGTACAGCATTGAATTTCTCTGAGCTGAACTGGATTCTGATTATTAATAAGTAGGTACAGATTTGCAAAGTTTAATATTTAAAATTTAAGATCTAAAATATGTATTTAGTTCTCTTAAAAGAGTATATTTTAATAGACATTGCAATAGACAGGCTGAATTATATATTGCTTAAACTTGCTGACTCATAGGATTTTTATGCCCAGGACTCTTTAGAGTTACTTGTAACTGTGCAATAAACAAAAAACAAAACATTCTTTACCTCGAGAGCAGCAGCTGATTGAGGTAAATAAATGAACTTAATTTGAATGCACACAACCTGCTCACCGAAAAGTATGGCACCTTAATTTCGTTATACCTGGTATAATGACAATAAAGATATTCTGATTCTGATGAAGGTAAATAAAAAGTAAATAGTTTTTTATTTCATAAAAATGTGAGTCTGAAGATTGAAGGTTGTTTGTTTAATGTGAGAAATGTAAAGATTGACTGAATGCTTTCATTAACAGCTGAAAAAAGTCAAATGTCACTCATTGCAACCTGAACCTTTGAGTCTTTGATTTTAAATATTGATATTGATTGTTAATGATAAAAAAAATTACTACACTGTATAAATAAAAATCATAAAGGTTTTGTAACTCTGTACTAGGACAGTGTGTTTTTAAAGGTGTTCTAGAAATAAAGTATTAATTGTATTAACCTGTCCATCCAAATCCAAAATAGGTTAAGGATTCCTTGTTGCAATTACACACATTGAGATAATGCGTTTCCATCTGTATAAACTGGCCAGCATTAATAAACACGAGTGACCCCCCCCCCACCCACGTCCACTGCCCCCTCATCCCCTCTTGTCCACTTGGACATTCCCGGCTGCTGATGTAAGCCTCTCAAATGAGCCGGACGGTGTATTAGTGCCGGTTTTTCAGGCACTACACACTCCAACGGCTTTCCACTCTAGGGCACTCTGTCCCAAACCCTCCCCGAGTGCCATTTCAAATTAATTAAGCCTTCTCACATCGACCACCACAGAGCCTCACTACTCTAGTCCAGCTCACTGTCTCTCTCTCTCTCTCTCTCTCTCTCTCTCGCTCTCTGTACAAAGGAAATGCAATGGTACAATTCAGAAGAATTTACTCACAAACCATAACTAAGAATTTAAGTAGGCTTCATAAAAAATACCTGAAATAAGTTTCAGTCCTGAATGTTTACCACAGCAAACTTTGCACCACTCAGAGCATCTTTTGTTACAGACCCATAACAATTTAGCAATCTGTTGCTCTTTCCTGAGATACAAACGACTTGCAAAGAATTCTTTCTCTGACTTTGCAGTGACGCACGTCTCAGCAGAGGAGCCGGCAAAAGCTGATCTGGTCACTGGCACCGTTCAGTGGATCTTCATTGTTGTAATTTGTTTTGCCCTTTTGTGTGAATGGCAGCATTCCAATATCATGGTCTGCACTAATACAAATGACTTTAAAACTACTCTGATAAAGCACATGCACATTTCAGAAAGTGTCTATAAGTTTTACCCATTTATACATAAAACAATAGTGAGATCAAACACTGATGTCAGACCTGGCTCTCAATCTCTGTTCTCATTCATTCCAAAGGTGTACAATGGGGTTAGTGTCAAGGCTCTGTGTGAACCAGTCAAGTTCTTCTTCACATAACCCAAACTTGCCTTTACGGCCCTTGATTTGTGCATTGGGGCAGAGGCATGCTGTAGCAGAAAAGGTTCCAAACAGTTCTCCCAAAGCTGGAACCGTACGGTTGTCCTGAGCACGAAGCTTGGTGTTTGGTTTTATACAGCTGTGACAATGGGACTGATTAAAACACTTATATAACATAATGATATATCTACACCCTCTACTCTGGTCATAAATGGTTGGCACACCCACAGGGCCACCACAGATTTTTGGGTGGTGGATAATTCTCAGCACTGCAGTGACATTGATGTGTGTGGTGGTGTGTTGTGCTGGTTTGAGTGGATCAGCCACAGCAGAGCAGCAAAGATGATTAAAACCCCCTAGTTTTATTAATCTACTGAAAATAATCCACCAAACAAAATGTCCAGTCACTGACATTCTGTAGGCTGACCTGACTTTACTTGTATATGATAGTGCAATAAGGTAAATATGCGTAAATCCTCCACTTTTCATGAACACTGTGTGTGAAATACAGGTTATAGCAATCAAAATCCATAGCTTTTTTTGTAAAAAGTATAAAGTATAAAGCTATAAAGCTGAGTAAACACAATTACAAAGATTTTCTTAATTCCAAACCACAATAGTTGAAGTTTAGTCACTAATGTTCATTAAATACTCTATGTACAGAGGCACTAAACCTTTTATTTTTTTTTTTAACTAGTTTTTTAAACAAATTTATATTGCAAACAGAGTCAAAATTGAATTTAATAACCACTAACTTTTAAATAAATATCTGCAGTATGAAGACAGTATGCAAATATATGAAGAACAATTAAGAAGAGGGTGTTATTTTGCATAAAATAAATGGATCTCTGATTTCTGCGCTCAAGCTGGCGAGCTGCCCCTTTGCCGCCCCTCCTCTTTTCACTCCAAGTTTACTGATGCTATCTCCTAAGACACTGAAAATATTGCCGTCTCCAATTGTCCCTTTATCTGGGCTATGTGAGGGAACAGAGCGAGACACACTTGTTGGTTTAGTGGCACATGTGCTCAGCTGTACAATAGTGGCTGCTTTTCTTTGCAGCCTCTCTTTCCGCTGCTGTCTGTTCGGTTAATTAAATGCGAGTTTGAGTCGTGGTTCATTACGTCACTGTTTCAGCTCTATTGATGTGGGTTACCAGAACTTAAAAGCAAGATGTTTACTGTGTAATCCATACAACATAATAACATTATTTTAATTGTATTAATTATCTTATGATAATATCCTACTTGTTGTTGTTATTATTAGTGGTAGTAGTATTTCTCAGGGACATTAATAATTATTATTGTATTATTGTATAATTAATTTATAATGAATTCTTAAAATAGTTTTTTTTTTTATATATATATTGTTGCTATATTTTATATTTCATTCTATATTAAGGCGGCACGTTGGCTTAGTGGTTAGCACGTTCGTCTCTCAGCGATTTCCGGTTCGAATCCCCATCTGGGTGGAGTTTCCATGTTCTCCCCATGTCTGCGTGGGTTTCCTTCGGGTTCTCCGGTTTCCTCCCACAGTCCAAAAACATGGATCAAGGTCAATTGAGTTCTCCAAATTGCCCCATATAGAGTGTGTCTGTGTGAGTGAGTGTGTGCCCAGCGATGGATTGACGTCCTGTCCTGGGTGTATCTGCCCAGCGCCCGAGACGTTGTCCCCTGGATGAGCATGGATAACCCTAATAGAGGATAAAGCGGGAGATAATGAATGAATGAATGAATGAATGAATGAATTCTATATTAAATATTTAAATTTTGCATTTTTAATTATATTTTTGATAGAGAAATTGCATTTCATTTCATGTACCACGTGTGATGCAAATGACAAAGACTCCTTGAATCCTAAACCATAACTACACTCATATAGTACAATGAACTATAAATATTTTTTCTAATATGTTCTCAGAAAACCATTGCTATTTCTAGGTATACCACATCCAACACATTAAATAAAGTGTACACCTCTGAATAAAGTGTGGAAGCTTTGTTGTGTGGAACAAAATGTGTGAATGTGTGGAAGCTTTAAAAGCAGATCTATGCAGCCACCTGCATTATCACATAAGCTCTACAGCAGATTCTTTGCTGGTTGCTTGTTTTTTAGTGTTAAAGCATTTTGTGCTTCTGTACATTTATTATTTAAGATTAGGTATGTGAGGTAATAATTAGGGTGGAGTTTTAAGGGGAATTGGCTGCTGTGAATTGTCCCTATGTGGTGTGTAAGTGAGTGTGTACCCAGTGATGGATTGGTGCCCTGTTTTGGTGTATCTTCCCAGCACTCAAAACGTTCTCCTCTGGATGGGCATTGGAACTGACCCCACAAACCTAGTTTAGGATTAAGCGTTCAAGATGATGAGATGAGATTATAATGCTCAGGGCCCATTCAACCAAAACTTGAAACAGGAGACAGAAGGTTCATTTTCAGAAGAAGAACAGAGTATTTCCGTTGCCGATCAGAGCATCACTTTTCTTTCTGGCCTCTACTCGGCACTTTGGAGAAGTTTGATTAATCAAGATAATTAATTTTCTTTTAAATTACAGCCCTCAGTCGAGCCGTTACTCGCCAGAGCAAGAGCTGTTTTGACAGGACGGCATGCGGGTTTGTCTTTAGCCGCCACTCGGCCCTGTTTAATGACAAAGATATCATGTGGTGCATCTTTAAACATGACGCTGACATGTGGTATTTACGCAGTCATTCTGTAACAAGGCAAATTGCACTTTTATGACATTCCGATTTTTTTACTCTTATGATACAGAACTACATTGAGATGCCTGCTGATTAATAATGAGGGCTTTTTTCCTAAAAAAAAAAAAAAAAGAAAAAAAAAAAAACTTTACTAAAAATGATTAAAAAGACTAAAGCATCAAAAGAGACAAAGCCCCTTTGTGTATTTACAAAATTAGCTAGTCCCGTCATTCTGGCAGTGAGTCACGTTCAGAAGGCGGTATGAAGTCGCATAAAGGAGCAATTTTATTCTAATTTCACTCCAATCGGTGTCTGAAACAATTGAAAAAGGCATTTGACGTGTTTATCTCAGTCTGTAATTATGCATTGTTCGATGCTGAAAAGTTTCCTTCATTCTCCTGGGAGTTGCGCCGCTTGGGGAGCATGCTGCGGTACCGGCGTTGGCGCCTAAGCTTTGTAGCAAAATGGGGAATCCATTTCCTGAAGTGATGAAACATCTTTGGCAGGTCTGAATCTTGAAGTATCATGAGAGCAAGGAAAATTATTTGACAAGTTTAAAAAAAAAAAAACCTTAGAACCTCTGGCCTAAATGCAAGTTCTCCCACTCAGCTCAAAGTGGCCTTTGACAAAGAACTGATTAAAAAACTGGATGTTACCGGATTGTAACAGGACACATGATTAGATGTTACTATGTGATCAGTTGCAGATTGTAAACAGTAGGGGAAATGTTTTTTGGAACGTCCATTGTTACTTCAGGTCAGTGTTCATTTATCATAAAATCATCCATCCATCCATTATCTTCCGCTTTATCCTCTATTAGGGTCGCGAGGGGTTTCCCATGCCCATCCAGGGGAGAACGTTTCAGGCACTGGGCAGATACACCCAGGACAGGGCACCAAATTTATCGCACACACAAACACACTCTATATGGGGCAATTTGGACTGTGGGAATAAACCAGAGAAATTCCACCCAGATTGGGATTTGAACCGGGATTATCTAGTGCCGAGAGGCGAACGTGCTAACCACTAAGCCATAACATAAATCCTATAATATTAAATCTTAACTTGTGTTTCTTAATCAGCTTAATTGTCATTAAATGTTTTGGAGCTCTCACATTAAAGTCTATCCAAGTCTGTGTTATTGATTATTGATTGATTAAGTGCAATTGATTTATTGACAAATGCAAAAACTAAACATAGTTAAAAAAAATAAAAGCTGCTTTTCAATACAAGACGTGTCAGCTAATTAAATAAACTATGCTAAGTAACGGGTCATAAACAAGAAGGACTCATTGGTATTAAAATGAAAAATGTGTGAATCAATTGGTCATGTGAACAATGTTGCTGATTTAAAATACATAGTAAGTTCTAATCATTAAACAAATCAAATATAATATCATCTGTTTTTATCAGTAGAATCTTTCAAATTTAATTAAGAAAAGATGAAGCGTGTGCAGTATTTCTGTGATGTTTGTTAAAGAAAACCTTCAGGAAAAGTATAGAATATGATTTAGTGAAATAAAGCACGGGGAGAAATGATCGTTTCCATGTGTATGTATTAAAATAGGGATCAAAGATGTTGTAGTTAACCCCTCCCAAATATCGGCCGGCACAGATGTGTGTAAAACAAACCTTTACACACAAAACACACACCCTCCCTCGCTCATGATGGCATCTTAGGCAAATGCAGCTTTGTGTACCTTTCTCAGCGGGATGTCCTGAGGGTCTGTGTCCCGAGAGGAGCCATATGCATGTGCGTGAGTTATTGCAAAGAGCTGAATTAGACTGTTGCATCTTTAGAAGCCGCACAAATGATTAATTAACTCTGACATTTCAGTTTATCAGGAACACGGAAGCACTGCTTTAAGTTAATGTGGCTTCATCTGAATTAATAACGAACACGTTGACAATACAAAGAGATCTAGATTTGACAACAACATACACAAGATCAACAAAAGATTAACACTGAGCTGGTGCATGACATAAAGCACACATAATCTCACAAAGCAAATAAAATGAAGACAAGTTAAAAATAAAAATGCATTCCTCTTAATCCTATATTAGGGTCGGGGGGGGGGGGGGGGGGGGGGGGGGGGGTTCCCCCATGTCCATCCTGAGGAGAAGGTTTCAGGTGCTGAGCAGATACACCCAGGACATGGTTTCAATTCATCACTGGGCACACTCACTCTAACTATATAGGGGCAATTTAGAGCATCAAATTCAGCTGGAATCCATGCTTTTGGACTGTGGAAGGAAACCCACACTAAGACAGGAAGAACATGGAAGGTCCACCAGATTGGGATTCTAATCTGAAATCTGAGAGGTAGATGTGCCACTCAAAAGAAAAGATGAATGACTTTATTAAAATAAATTTAAGAGAAGTGAAAGTTAAAAAGGAAATGCTTTACTTCTACACAGTTTTTAATTAATTGTGATTAGGGGGTTAAAATGAATGGTGGCCAATACAAAGTATTGACACTGAATATATATTCATTCATTCATTATCTCCCGCTTTATCCTCTATTAGGGTCGCGGTGGGGTTCCCCATGCCCATCCAGGGGAGAACGTCTCGGGCGCTGGGCAGATAGACCCAGGACAGGGCGCCAATCCATCGCTGGGCACACACTCACTCACACAGACACACTCTATATGGGGCAATTTTGAGAATTCAATTGACTTGATCCATGTTTTTGGACTGTGGGAGGAAACCGGAGAACCCGGAGGAAACCCACGCAGACACGGGGAGAACATGGAAACTCCACCCAGATGGGGATTTGAACCGGGATTCCTGAGAGGCGAACGTGCTAACCGGGATAGCGCTGAGAGGCGAACGTGCTAACCACTAAGCCACCGTGCCGCCGTTTTATATATATATATATATATATATATATATATATATATATATATATATATATATGTATATGTATATATATATATATATATATATATATATATATATATATATATATATATTTGCATAAAAACGTATTTTTGAAACGATTCTTTAATTTTGAGTACATGAAACTGCAACTAGAAAAAATATACAATGAAATAAGTGTTACCTCTGTGTTTGGGTAAATAATAAAACTTTCAGAAATAAAGTAAACACAGCCAAATAACTTTTTTATTATTAAAAGCCTTTTTCTGTTCCACCTTGCTTTGAGTTTGATGTGGAGGAACCTCGATGGCTCATACAGAGCCCCTGAATACACTTGGGATGAAGCAGAATGTTAAGTGCCAGCCATATGGACATAAATTTATGCTCCCTAATCATGTGGGAGGCCTCCCTTCAGACTGGAGGCTGTTATAACCACAAAACGGCGCACCTCCACATGAATGACCATGGCTTTGAAATGGGATGATATATGACCAGTGTGACAGGTGTGTGGTTAGGACACGGTTTATAAGACAGTGAGACAGTGGGAATGGTTAACTGAAAGTTAGAAAGTGCAATAAATCTAACAGCCGCCATACATCCTGCGTTCACCCATCCCTGAAAAGGTAGCATGAGTATTTAATTCTAGAATGTGTTCTAAATTAAATTCTATAGTGAGCTGGGGCTCTACAGGTGTGCGCTTCATTAAGGAAAGCTCTGATAAGCAAGGCAGTAATTAATTGACCATGTATAATAAAGTTCACATCCCTGAAAAGTTCTGATTAGCACTTAACTGATCAATGATATATTAATAGAGGACGGTCGCATAAGCCGAGCAGTGGTGTTGGTTATTAAACTAGATACCCTGGGCGTCTATGCTTAAAAAAATCACATTTTACATTCTCTCAGAACGCTGGATTTCAAAGCAAGGGCAATTATTTGCTCTGTAGGCTTCGCTAATCCAGCTTTATCTTCATGGACACCGGCAAAAGACTCTGATCAGAGTGAACACTTCATCCATGGATACCGAGAGTGAGAGTGCTTTCTATTAGATCCCATACAGAGCTTAAAAGTAAGAAGATCCCTTATAATGAAGCGGATTAAGCTTTTTTTTATTGGCTATTGTGTAATGGTACACATTTTTCTCTTTCTTTTTCTTTATTGCTGACTGATCGTGCATTTTTTACGTGATGTCACTGATGAGGTTAAGATCGTTAGGTGCATGTGATCGATTTTAAACTTCACTGCTGTGTTCTAAACTTATTCAAGGAAACGAGTCATTTCCAAATTTCCTTGAAGAAATACGACATGAATTAATAAAAATGGTCTGGTTAAAATAACAAAATGCACTTAATTTTGCTTAAATGCTCTCCTTAGATTATCAGTAGAAACATGTCGTGTGGCTGAAGATTTGACGTTTGCCACTTGGTTTCCATATTTCAGTCAGTTTTCAGTCAAGCCACATCAAAATAAAAGACTTAAAAAGTAGTTACTGATCAAACAGCTTCAGAGAGTATGTACTAATTCAAATTTAGCCTTTCTTAGTTTTTCATATTAATATATAACACTGCCTAAATCTGGCATTCATTATGCATTATCCAAATGCATTATAAACACATTTATGAAGCTTTATAAAGTATTCAGTGCTTCATAATACTTGTCATGAGCCTTATGATGTACATAGATCCATACATGTACATAACCACACTCAAAAATTGTTACAAGAACATGCTATAAGGCTTTATAACGCGTTATAAAGTGTCATAATGCATTAAAATTTATATTTAAACTGTTCATCAACTTATTATAGACACAGCGTTATAACATTTGTGTTTTTGTTGTGCTTTTCCTGAAAATGACTTTGTTTATAAAAGCTAATAAGCTCTTTTTACAGGCATAAACTAAAGTGTTGTCATTAATTACCTATTTAAAAGAGACTGCATACATAGTAATACATAATGACTTATAAAAGCTTATAAATACTCTTTACAGACTTTAAGTAAAATGTACAAGTCATCTGGCTTATGACAAATGTTATAACGTGTTATGAATACTTTCTAAATGCACTTTCTTTATAAGTGCACTTTCTTTCTTTTTCTTTATTGCTGACTGATCGTGCATTTTTACGTGATGTCACTGATGAGGTTAAGATCGTTAGGTGCATGTGATCGATTTTAAACTTCACTGCTGTGTTCTAAACTTAAGGAAACGAGTCATTTCCAACTTTCCTTGAAGAAATACGACATGAATTAATAAAAATGGTCATTGAAATTCAAGGTCACAAAATAATCAAACTCAAGTAATGCATATGATTTGCTTTAATATCGATGGCAGGAATAGCAGTATGATAAAATACAGCTAAGTGAAATACAGTACAGTTTTTCAGATTTACATTGCAGATTATACAGTGAGTTTTACAAAGCACGCTTTAAACGCTTTAATGTCCAACAATTCATCATTTGTCTTTTGTTATAACAACAGGTTACCAACATGGACTGAATGAGACGCTGAGTCTAATGAGTCTGAAACAGGAGAAGGGTGACGCTGACCGCCGAAGCAGTCATGATGTAAACTTGAGATAAACAAGCAAAGGCTTTTTTGGTGGATTTTGTCAGACACGAATGATCTCACCTCATCTCAATATTTTCTGCTTAATCATATACTAGGACCTAGAGTCACAGGACGTTCCATAAGACCATTCAGGGGAGAACGTTTTGGGTAGATACACACAGGACATGGTGCCAATCTATCACTGGACACACACAAGGGGGAAATTCGAATAGAGGCAATTTAATAAAGTCAAATTATGTTGAATATAAGTTTTTGTAAACCGGAGAACCCAGAGGAAACCCACACAGACATGCATAGAACATGCAAACTTCACCCAGATCGAGATTTGAACCTGGATTCCCAGCGCTGAGGGGCGGATGTGCTGACCTCTAAGACACCCTGCTGCCTAACCACAAATGATATATAATAAATGATAACATTATTAGTTCGGCAAAAACAAGCATTTTACTGAGAGATGTTTGTGCTATTGGATTATAATCATTAGTAAAGTCATTTTGCAATTGCTGACTCATGAGTTATAACACAATACTGCACTGATTTTAATAGATATTTAAAAAAATGTTTGCAACCAAAAAGATCAGAAAAATGGAGTCAGGGTTAAAAATATGAAGGTATCCTTTTAAAGCATCCTCAAGCATACAAATCTCTGGTTTTCTAAGGTTGTCTGGATTGTAGGAATTACAACTCATTTTGAATATTTATGAAGTAGTTTTGTGTGAAGTGTGATTTAATGAAGTGAAGCACATGTGAAGAAAAGTCTGATTTACGACCAGAAGAAAAACGTGAAAAACAGTATGAATACCAAACAACAATGACCCCGCTGAACGAGAATTGGGGGTCACGGAGTTCACTGGTAAAACACAAAAGACTTAAATACAAAGACCAATAAGTCAGACAATAAACCAGAAGCATAAACCGATCCCCCCAAATCAGCTTCTAAACAACAACAAATAAAAAAACAAGCATGGTGGTAATGAAGTGGCTCCACACAAGTCATCACAAGTGTAGGTGGTTGAAATACATGATGGTCACTATAGAGCCAGCACCCAAACATGTGCTCACATCTTAATGTCTGACTTGCAAATACAATCTCTCTCAATCCAAATGGTGTTCACTGGGTTTGGTGAGGACCTCCTTTACACTAAACCTACACTAAACCTGCCCAACCGTGTGTTTATGAACCCAGAATGCCAGTGTGGTCATAAAGTTCAAAGCCCTGAATTATCTGACGTTCTGAAATGATGGAATGAATGTATTCTTTATAAGAATATACACTTTCCGGATATATGAATCCGATATTCATGATGCATCATAAGTGCGTTTATAAAGTATTCATACACGTTATAACATTTGTCATAAGCATTTGTCATAAGCCAGATGACTTGTACATTTTACTTAAAGTCTGTAAAGAGTATTTATAAGCTTTTAGAAGTCATTATGTATTACTATGTATGCAGTCTCTTTTAAATAGTTAATTAATGACAACACTTTAGTTTATGCCTGTAAAAAGAGCTTATTAGCTTTTATAAGAAAAGTCATTTTCAGGAAAAGCACAACAAAAACAGAATAATAAGTTGATGAACAGTTTAAATATATAAATTTTAACGCATTATGACACTTTGCGTTATAAAGCCTTATAGCATGTTCTTGTAACAATTTATGAGTGTGGTTATGTACATGTATGGATCTATGTACATCATAAGGCTCATGACGAGTATTATGAAGCATTCTGAATACTTTATAAAGCTTCATAAATGTGTTTATAATGCATTATGAATGCCAGATTTAGGTAGTTTTATATATTAATATGAAAAACTAAGAAAGGCTAAATTTGAATTAGTACATACTCTCTGAAGCTGTTTGATCAGTAACTACTTTTTAAGTCTTTTATTTTGATGTGGCTTGACTGAAAACTGAAATATGGAAACCAAGTGGCAAACGTCAAATCTTCAGCCACACGACATGTTTCTACTGATAATCTAAGGAGAGCATTTAAGCAAAATTAAGTGCATTTTGTTATTTTAACCAGACCATTCATTTACTATAATAACTGCTGATGAAGCACTTTTATTGGCACTTTTGTTAGAGAATACATCTTTCTCTCTCTTATGATTTTGATTCCCTTCAAACATCTGTAGCATGAGTGGGCGAGCGGCGGTTCCTGCCTCAGGTGTAGTTCACACCGCCAGGTGTGTGTATCACAGAACCGTTTAGGAAAAAAAGGGAGGGGGGTAATTATTTTTTACAGAAAGTTGCTGACAGTGGACACCTTGGTCTTCATGGCACGCATCGCTTAAGCCGCTCATAAAGCCACGCGCCCATTGCTTTGAACTCCATAATGAAACTAAAAACCATTTGATCTAAAATAGTATAAACAGGAAGAGTTAATATCAGTGTGTGGAGCTGCGACGTTACTGCTGTTAAAAAGCAGGGCAGCGCGTGGATGTTGTCTGCCAAGGTCTAGATCCTTCTATAACATTTAAATAATTGTCCTCAGGAACATGGACACACTGAACCTCCTTGTCATTTTAATCAAAAACTCTAAACTGATCAAAAAGTAACACTCATGATAAAAAAGAGACAAACTGATTCCACATTGAGAAGTGAGTTTGAGAAGCTTACCTCAGCTCTCTGGACTTCTGTCTCATCGAGGCATTTCTGTTTGAAATGTTGTATTATCCTCACATGGCCTTGCCTTATTTTGCTCATCTACCTCAAGATTAATGTGAGAAGCATTCAGAGATCACCATAAATATAAGAACAGGTCATCTGAGGAACCATGCTCTTACTGTAACATCAAATTAACCTGACTGTGTTTCATCACTCCCATCAAACTGCTGCTCAGTGATTGATTTTTATTTTCTTGCACCAATCTGAGTGACATTTGGAGGCTTTTAGAAAATCCAGATGAGATAAAATATCTGAGCATCTGGAACCGACACTCATAACATGGTCAAAATAACTAAGATCACATTTTATTTATTGGATAATTTTATGGTTTGAATCTGGCTCTGGGTGGAGTTTTTATGTTCTACCCTTCTCCATGTTCTCCAATTTACATTTACATTTTATCCAAAGCGACTTACAAGGTGAGCACAGGGTTAATCACAACATCCCTGGAGCAATGAGGGTTAAGGGTCTTGCTCAAGGACCCACACTGGTAACTTCAGTGGGACCTTCATTTGAACCCCAAACCTTCAGATTGATAGCCCAACACCCTAACCACTGAGCTACCACGCCCTCTGGGTAATTTCCTCCCACAGTCCAAAAGCATGGATTCAAGTCAATTGGCTGCTCTAAATTGCCCTTATATAGTGAGTTTGTGTCTGCGTGAGTGTGTATCCAGTGATAGTTTGGCACATTGTCCTGGTTGTATCTGCCCAGTGTTCGAAATGTTCTCCCCTGGAAGGGTATGGGGAACCCCCCCGCGACCCTATTAGAGGATAAAGCAGTCAGGATAATGACCCCATAATGGACTGTAACATCTGGACTGTAAAATCATAACAAAGTTCAAGAATATATCCATATGCCAAAAAGCTCAGGTGATGAGCAGATACACCCAGGACAGGGCTCCAGTCTATCGCTGGGCACACACACTCACAAACACACTATCATACACACAATATGTGGCAATATGAACATTCAATTTACCTTGAATTCATGCATTTTGGATTTTGGGAGGAGAACCCAGAGAAAACACACAGGGAGAACATGGAAACACCCAGATTGGGATTCGAACCTGAAGCCCAAGCACTGAGAGGCGAACATGCTAACCACAAAGACACTGTGCCGGTACATGTAGATATTATTGAAATAAAATCTGCCTGTAGTTTTCACTTAATGTAAAGCCTTGCACGGAAGATGATATAAATATTATTAAATATAGGTAAATAATATATTTTTTTATTAAATATAGATATAAATATTATTAAGTCCTTCTATAAGTATGTTATAAATGCAAAAGTAGAACAGAATGCCCTGGTTTTTAATATTTGAGTGTTGATGTACCTCTGGCAAATAGTACTGAGAACATTTTGGGAACGTCAAACTCCTGAGACAGTAACCAGAGGCAAAGCTGAGGTGCGAGAGCTCTGCATCCCCAACATCTGTGGCTGTTCTGCCATGGTTAATGTGGTGAACACCTTTTTATTTGACGTTTCAATATATTTGAAGGTATAAATCACAATTGATTTCATTTGTCTCTTTTGAAAAGATGCACATTGATGTACTGAAAATCATGTATGATTATAGCGTCCATCACATCTAACATCTTTGCAGCACCAACCACAATTAATAAACGCTTAATCCTCTTCATCTGTCAACAGAGAGAGAAAAAGGAAGTCAGATTTTGAAAGCGCATTTAATAAAAATCTACTCGTGCTGGCTTTGATTTGCACTGTCCCGGAGCAAAACTGGCATGTCATCAGAGACGGGGGATGAGGGTGGGGTGGTGGGGGAATAAAAAAACACCCAACTGCCGCTGAATGACACTCTTTAACGCTTCTTCTCCTCCCCTCGTCCCCTACGTGCCTCCTATTAAGCGACGTTTTGACATAGATTACAACTCTTTCAGCGTTTTGCTCTCCTGTCTTCCTGACAGCAAGATCGTAAGGGGCCTCCCAAATTATTAGGGAATGAAACGTGCTGCCGCTTTTTTCTCAACTAGCCCCCTTTTGTCCCTTTTTCAATCTCACCTGGACGTGACGGAAATGGAATGGAGCCCCGATATTACCAGCTGCAATTTGAATATGTGTTTTTTTTTTCCAACATGTTTTCTTTCTTTCCCGGCAGATGAAAGCATCTGATTTTGCACTTCAAAGCAAACATGTCTGGCTCAGTGCTGTGTTCACTGTCCGCGGTGGGAACACAAGTGGAGTCATGGCATCAGAACCACCGCGTAGATCTGAATCCTGAAAAAAAGCTAGATCATTTCAAAATTCAGGGCTGCTGATTCATGAAGGCATTAGGTCTGCTGTTGGAAGGTCTCATCTGATAATGTGTGCTGTTACATAATGAACATGTTTATCACAAACAGAGATCGGTTTATTTATAAAAACATGTATGAATTTATGAATGAGACCATGGTTTTTACTTTTACTAGTGTTAGTAACCGTTTTATAAAAGCAATAAGGCATAAAAGGTTGAGTATTACTGCCAATAAATCAAGAGAAAGTGGAGATGTAATGTCACTATTTATTCACAATAACGTCCCCTCGTGCCCTACTGCTTCTGTAAGTGGCAAATTCATATCTACAGAACAATAATAAGAACATGTTCTGCACAAACCAGGTGTAAAATGGGTTTTAATGGCATGAACCTGAATTGTGAACCATCGTGTAGCAGCTTATAGTGCAAATAAACAGAGCATCTGAGAGAATCTTTTTGTCTGAAACCCCCTACAGGCATTTTTAATAAATCACACCGCATAAGAGTGGGAGCACTAACACGTTCAGGAGAGCACATTTGGCAGACGATCAGAACTGATTAATTTGGTACAGAGGATCCTCCCATTACTTACACTGTTTCCGTTTGAATTGCCACTTCACAACTCACTATGGAAGTTTGCCTATAATTACAGAGTATTTTTTACTAATTAAATAATAATTAATGCAGGTGCACTGATCTGGGGCTTTTAAAGCTTTAGGGTAGGAAGTGAATGTGGTACACAGCCAGAAACACCCTCTCAGCTTGTAGTGCTTTTTTAGCAAATGGAAAAAAAAAATCATTCAGGTCCATAAATTTATGGTTTGACTTTTTCAAAATACAATGTCATTTTAGCCTCTTGTCATAGTAAATTAATGGTTAAATACACAAATCAATAATGTCATTTATAAGACAAGATGCAATTTCAAAAAATCATATATATATAAGAATGTGATATAACTCATATATTTATATATATGACTTTATACACCATGTCTTGCACATGTAGTGTGTGTACTGTATAAAGTGTTTATATGTAATATAAGGGCCATTATGTGTACTATTTCTATACAAATAGAGGAAATTTGAAGACCTTTATAGAAAATGTGATGATGATTGATGATGATGACATGTTTGCAGGAAGAATGGTGTCCCCAGAGCCAAAACACGATTTGTGTTTATGGCTGGTCAAAACATGTGAGTTATACAAATTCTATATGTCAAAATCACCATCATCATCATCATTATCATCATCCAATAACAGGCTGAGGGAGAGTGTTGTGTTGGGTAAATGAGTGAATGATGTATACGTTAATAAGGTTTTTCTATCTTCCTCATTGAACTTGACTGTGTTAAGGTCACATTTCTGCACCATTCTGTTTTGGAGCTTCAATTAGCTCGTCTCTAGAGGATTTCTCTCCTCAGTGAGCTTTAGCTGATTAATAATCCTAATATGCTGGGAAAACGATCCTCTTTGAACTCCACTCAGCATAGCATGTGAGAATACAAGATTATATTGTTGGTGCAGTGGCGGTGACGCCACAAATTCGGGGGAAAAAAAGTAAGAAAGAAAATCGCGGCTCTCTTCTCTTCACGTAAACAAATAATCCAAACCGTCTGAGCGAGAGCCCATCTCTCATCTGCTTGGATTAGGCGGCTGGTGGAGGAGAAAAGACTGTTTTCTGGCTTTTATGTCTGCAGCAGACCTGCGTTTTGCCTGCATTTAGCCCCGCTTAGCAAAATTACCACTTAATAAATGCGGCCTGCTGAGCGAGAGCGTAATTGAAGCTTTTCCAGAATCTTCACCCCCTAGTTTGAAGTGCACGGCATTAATGAAGGTGATACAAGCGTGCCTGGATGGGTGGAGATGCTCCGGGTAGGGTAAGGGGGAGTCGCTCTCTACCTACCTGTGCCACATTTTGCTTTGGAAGACCTTTTTTCTTATGGAAATTGAGTGCCGTGTTTCAATTTAACTGAAGGATCTGGCAGGAGGGAAGTGCGAGAGTGTGTTTAATGAAGTCCCAGTTATCTTCATGCATGCCTCCTTTCTTCTTCCATGCATCCTATAATCCTACTATTCACCCTTAATACTGTACAAGAAAAGCATATATAATTCTAAAAAAGGCCAAACACAAAAGTGCAAAATATGGAGCTTTGAATGTTGTTAACAACAAATCACTGGTCAGAAATTTATTAAAGATCTGAGATCTGAAGGACCCCATGTCGATTTCAGGTCCACCGGGTGCTATGGCCTAACCCCAGTTGCTTCCCAGGTGCCCGATAAAACAATATACAAGGTGTATCTGCCCTGCCCCCGAAGCATTCTCCCCTGGATGGTCATGGGCACCCCCCCGTCTCTGTGACTCTAGTAGAGAATTAAGAGCAAGATAATATTATGAGATTTATTTCTAACATTATTGGAAGCTATATTTTGGCAGATTTGAGGTTTTGCACAGTCATTGGCCTAATTTTTTGTGTGTTTGTTTTTGGCTGTGTCACATTCCGGTTTTTAACTGACCTGATTTTATTTCTACACAACTTTGCTGAGTGAAGGTTTTTTTCACCATCTTTTTGTTTTTTAGCTACTTTTTAAATAATATTTTAATAACTTAATTCATTCATTCATTATCTTCCGCTTTATCCTCTATTAGGGTCGCGGTGGGGTTCCCCATGCCCATCCAGGGGAGAACGTGTCAGGCGGTGGGCAGATAGACCCAGGACAGGGCGCCAATCCATCGCTGATTTTAATAACTTGTTTTAAAAAATAGTTACATGATTTATAACATGATTAGTTATGAAGAAAAAAAATTTGACATCTCACACACACACACACACACACACACACACACACACACACACACATATATATATATATATATATATATATATATATATATATATATATATATATATATATATAAACCTGTTATGTTTATAATTTATGTCATGTGTCCAAAATCCAATCATATTTTTATTTAGATACTCATTTTTAGTATTCTGTGTTTCTTCAGTATGAGATGCCGTTCCAACCTACCTCAAATTCTTTAAGATCTTTCCCCTTAAACACCACCTCTCTGTTTGAAAAGGAGTAACGCTGTTCATTTACCTTTCCTTCTAAATGTAAAGAGAACGACGCCCAAGGCACCTTTGAGTGCATATCACAGCCCAAAGCAAACTTGGGATTGAGACACTTCCAAGACGAATGAGCTGATAAACCCTCGCAGAATGTGGGATGGTCATGGAGAGTGTTGGTGTTGATGGATTTGATTAACTGATGGACAAATAGATAAAGCCATTAATATTTATGTAGATAAAGGTCTTATTCTGTTGGTTAATTTGCTGATTGTGGCAGCTATGGTCATTTTCTTTGCATTCACTTGAGCATGTTCTCCCGTAATTGCTGATCTACATTGTGACATTTTGATTTACAGTTCGATAAACGATCAAACGACTAGCGCTTGATTTATGTTAACTCACTGTAAAATGTTTACTGAAGTCAATTAGATTATATTAGCGTGTTTTTACATAATTTAGCAAATTGGACTGGTAATTAAAACAGCTATCTAACAGCGCGAACACAGTGTAATTAAATTTAATAACTATTTAGGCTTTAAAGTAGCTAAACAATGTGTACAGACAAAACAACTGCACTTGTTAGATGTTTTTAAACTGGTAGCATCATGCACAGAGATAATGTTAGCCACATAGCACAGAGAACTATCTAATGTTGGATAGAACAGGTCCTACTGGATGGATGGATGTTGTCATTGTTGCAAATTGTTGTCATTGCAACACTTGTAGTCCTTAAAATGTGTATTTTGGGATTTAGGATAATAATTAAATAAGCTGCCTTTTTTTTCTTTAATAAAAGGCTTTAAAAGCATATTTGACAGAAATTATATAGTTAATAGTTATGACAGTATATCTCTAGAGCTTGTGTCACTGTCTCTGAGCCAGAACACACAGTATTAAACACAACGGCCACAACAATGGGTTAATATGTGTGTAAATGAGTCAGTGAAAGTGGGAGGACGGGACGTGAGAGGGGCTTAACTTTACATGCTATTTTTGTATTTTCTTGACAGTAAAGGTTTCTGTTCTAAATAAACAGTAACATAAACATGTATGGTTTACACACTACATCAGCAACTTGGGGTCACAATTTACGAGATCTTTTAGTTGGAGCAAGTCTGTCTGGTCTCCAGATTACATCGTTTTACTCGAAGGCATGGTACTGTGAACGAGAGGATTTTTTTTGTTTGTTTTGTTTTCATTCAGTGATTAAAATAAACAGTTTGTGCTCCAATTGTCAATGAAATAACTGAAATAAATGAAATAATAAAGGAAAGGAGGTATATACAAAATTAATATTTCTTACAGCTCACCAACATCACTGATGAATCAAATATTCCAAAGAAACATAGGGATAAGGGCGCTGGGTGCTGGACAGATACACCCAGGACAGGGCACCAATCTATCGCTGGGCACTCACTCACACACACACACAAACACAAACACACTCTATATGGGGCAATTTGGAGAATTCAATTGAACTTGATCCAAGTTTTTGGACTGTGGGAAGAACCCGGAGGAAACCCATGCAGACACGGGGAGAACATGGAAACTCCACCTAATTTACTAATGGGGATTCGAACCATGAATCCCTAGCGCTGAGAGGAGAACATGCTAACCACTAAGCCACCGTATATAAAAATAGAGCGGATCTAATAAAGATTAGGTTTGATAATTTTATAGTGTAGCTGGTTTTTCGTTAAGTACTGACCTGATTTGGATGCAAGCTTCTGCTAAATGGAAATGGAAATGGAAATGGAAATGGTCCTACCAGGACTTTTTTATGACCTGCTAATGTAAATCAATCTCTTCAGCTGTAACAGCCTTGATTCCTCTGAACAGAACTGATGTTGCGATAAGGCTGGACATTTATTTAGAAGATTTCCTAATATGGCGGCACGGTGGCTTAGTGGTTAGCACGTTTGCCGCTCAGCGCTAGAGATTCCCGGTTCGAATCCCCATCTGGGTGGAGTTTCCATGTTCTCCCAAAAAATTGCCCCATATAGAGTGTGTCTGTGTGAGTGAGTGTGTGCCCAGCGATGGATTGGCGCCCTGTCCTGGGTGTATCTGCCCAGCGCCCTAGACGTTCTCCCCTGGATGGGCATGGGGAACCCCACCGCGACCCTAATAGAGGATAAAGCGGGAGATAATGAATGAATGAATTTCCTAATATTGGATGAGAGGGGCTGGCACACAATCTTCCAGTTGATCCCAAAGGTGTTCAATAGAGAACAACAAAGCTCAGCAGGGCTAGAACAAAAAAAGTGTCTACCTTAAAGTGTTCCTACAAATGTGGAAGCATGTTTAATAAGTGCTTAATTTTATGGACATTACAGTGTTGCAATAATTTAACACCTGATTCAGCGATGTTCACAAAGCAGGCTGTCACAGATTGAACACACTCATCCTACTTTTAAGTAAATCATCGAATGCACACGATTTATCAATCATGAATGTTCTAAAACCATACATTTGGGAAAAAATTTAAAGTAAAAGTAGATATCTGCAAATGTGGTTCAAGCTCAGGGTTTGATAATTTTTCAGTGCTCAGAGAAAAGCCCTGAAATCATTATTCCCTTCTTTTCACACATATTTAGTCATTTTCTAACCTAGTACTTATGGACGGCGAAAAACCTCGGACATGCTGTCAGTCCACTGCAGAGGGGAAACATTCACATAGTAAACAGTTACATATTGCAGCTTTAAACACATGACATCACAATATTGCGATGAGAAAGCGGTTCTTGTGATTGGTTTTGCCGTAGTGCAGCTCCCACTGACACATGATCCACACACATTAAACAGCATCATATCAGTAATGTACACAGCGGCAGTGGTGGAATATAAGCATGAGCCAGCAAATATAGTGATTACTACTACTCCCTTTTATTTAACCCACACACACACACATACACACACACACACACACACACACTCACACACACTCACAGGAATTATTCAGGCCAGAGTTTATTTAACATGGAGTGAACTTGTTCCAGCACACAGATCCTTGACACGTGTCTTCTATAATAAGTAAAATAAAAATATAAATACTGTTTAAAACTATTTGTGCTTTTATCTTTTAAGATTATTTCATTTTATACCTAAATTAGAGCAGTGTGGAAAAACTTTAATTCAATCTCAAAAAGAATACAAACAAAAATAACCACATTGAGTCTATAAGGAGATTTTCTTCGTCTTTAATTCTTATTCTTTAATTATGCTTTAATTATTTATATTCTTCAATTTTTGGCAAAATCCTCCCTGGTCGATATGATCAATAAATCAAATTGTCACCTTCCGTCTCCATACCACCTCGGTTGCTGACATACAGCTGACCTTCAAATGTACACAATCCACCACCCACTTTCCTCCAGCACAGCACACACACATGGAGGTGTGTAATCACGGACAGTGCTTACTCCGGTGAATGTTTAAACCAGCTCTGATACAGATACGGCAGCACAGGAGCGGCTGTTCTGATGAAAGCACTCTCTGCCTCTGCTCTGTGAGCTGCAATGTGCAGTCAGTTCGGAGATTTTGCCAGAAAGATAATTAAAAAGTTGGAGGTATGTCAGGAGCTGACCTGTGCAGAGAGTCATATGAGAAATGATTCGTAGTGAATGAATGCAGTAATTAAATACTTTAATACACACATACACAAATCCATTACCTTGAGGTGTACATTCTTTTTAATTAACTTTCTAAAGCAAATGTTTTTACATCATTTTAGCCACAAAAAAAATACATCATATAAATTTTTTTTTATAAAATTGCATTTCATCATTTAATTAAATGAGCCATGGCAGCGTGCGTGTGTGTGTGTGTGCGTTCGTGTATGTTTGTATGTGTGTGTGTGTGTGTGTATATGTATGTGTGTATATGTATGTGTGTATATGTATGTGTGTATATATATATATATATATATATATATATATATATATATATATATATATATATATATATATATATATACACACACACATATATATATATATTGCTATTCCCCTAATGCTTATACCGGGGAGAACATTTGGGCACTGAATCTTTTGCACACACTCACTCACACAAACACTCTATATGGGGCAATTTAGAGCATTCAATTTACCCTGAATCTATGTTTTTAGACTGTGGGAGAGATCCATGCGGACATGGAGAGAACATGAGACCTCCACCCCGATTCAAACCTGAATCCCAAGAGCTGACAGGCAAGTGGGCAAACTACTAAGCTAAGTGTGCCGTCCCAGTTATTTTGCACCACTGCGAAATGCTGGAACGATCTTCCCAATCCAACTGTCTGGCAGAGTCACTTTTAAGGCATTTTTTTTTTTTAAATTTGGGGGGGGGGGGCACTAAATATAAATGTACATTTGCTGCAAAAATCCTCAAAGTAAGATCCATATTAAATACCCTGGAGATGAACTAAAATTAAATTAAGAATCAGGTTCATTTTTGGCATTATTGTAGGCTTGTGGTTAAGCAGCAAGCCTTGTGACCTGAATGAAGTTCCCCAGTTTAATTTCTGGGTCCCAACAAATTCTATGGCTGATTTGCCCTTGGACCTTTATTGTTCCCTGGGTGCTGTATACGGCACGTCTGCTCACTTCACTAGTGTGTGTGTTTCACTGCACAGATGGATTAAACGTAGAAGACAATTTTGTTGTGTATAAGAGTAGTAGGAGAGAAGAACTAAAAAGAACTCATAAAAACACATAATCTTGCAGAAAGCCTCGTGAGTAAAGTGGAAGTTGTTATACCTTCAAAGAGGCGACCGGTTTTTAATGGGTCGTAAAGTCTCCTGATGGTGTAATGTGTATGTGTCCTAATGCTCTTGAATCTTCATCGCATGTTGAATAAATGAATATGTGGCGTTATTAAGATTTTAACGGTAGAACACCTTGTTACCTCTTCCTTACTTGTAAAAAGAGAACACTGGGTTCTCACATTCACTGAAACCATGCGTGCAAAAAGACTACTTGACTTAAGCTGGCCACATGAGTACAGTTCTTGTACAAGAAGAGCAGATAAGCTGGGGCTCATTAAAGCTTGGAGGTACAGGGTCAGAGTTCTGAATTTGATTGTGTCTGATCTTTGATAACCTGGTCATTTAGTATATTTAACTAGTCAGCTAACTTTATTCTTTTGTCACATATTGTTGCTGAACGTAGACCTGTATCCACAGGGTTGTACCACACCATCACTTCAGCCTCCTCTTACCCTGATGCACCCATCACTCAGGAACAGGGTAAATTTGGCGATTCTGCCACAGCGTGTCTCACCACATTGTTACATTTACACTTAGTCATTTAGCAGACGCTGACTAAATATAAATCTAAATGTTTAACTAATGAGAACAATCTCCCTGATGTAATTATCCAGAGTCTCTTACCTGTTTGCTACATTAAATTAAGGTGGCGGTGGCGGTGGCTTAGTGGTTAGCATGTTCGCCTCTCAGCTCTAGGGAGTCCTGGTTCGAATCCCCATCTGGGTGGAGTTTCCATGTTCTCCCCGTGTCTGCGTGGGTTTCCTCTGGGTTCTCCAGTTTCCTCCCACAGTCTAAAAACATGGATCAAGTCAATTGAATTCTCAAAATTGCCCTATATAGAGTGTGTCTGTGTGAGTGAGTGTGTGCCCAGCAATTGATTGGCGCCCTGTCCTGGGTCTATCTGCCCAGCGCCCGAAACGTTCTCCCCTGGATGGGCATGGGGAACCCCACCACGACCCTAATAGAGGATAAAGCGGAAGATAATGAATGAATAAAATGAAGGTGGTTAGGCAGTGTATGAATGTATGTATGTACATAGATACATTATACACATTTCTTCTATTTTGGACTGCTGTTACAGAGAACCTGAAGAAAATGTACAAACAATCACACAGTAGTAACTAGTAGTGCTGCTGGATCAGCCCCTTCTCAGACCACTTTCTTGTAAAATGTTGACGGCTTATAAGGTAAAAGCAAAGCAGGCTCGGATAATGGTGTGATAGAAACTGACATTCATTCTTTCAATATGTGTGAAAAAGAAAGGTTTTTGAATTGCACTTAGAGAAAAGTGCTGGCTTTATTCTTAAGTTACTGGACTATTGACTGAGAGGATTTTCGTTTCAGCACTGCCTGGCTGATCCTGAGTAAGATCCTAACCTTCACTTACATGGGCTGTATCATATCCATATATTTTTAACTGAACTGCTGATACAGTATCAGTCAAAAGTTTGGACACACTGTCTTCCTGCTCCGTTGTCAGCTTCTGCTGCTTACCATATGGCTGGACTTTGTAGTTTTACAATGACTTACTGTAGTAAGTACAGTAAAACTGTTGTCTTTTTTGTTAGTCCCCCATTGGTTCTGTGTTCAGGGTTTTGTTCAGGTGTCTGTGTACAGGTATAATTTGAATGGTGGATTGTTTATTGTCAGTTTTGCAGTGACACTGAAATGGTGAATATATATATATATATATACACACACACACAAAATTGATGTTATGATGATAGATCTTGTCTTAATTGCTGTTCACTTTCTGTGCAAAGTGAAAACAGTACTTTCTGTCTGAAGGTCTATGTGAGTTACCTCCAGAGGTCCAGTTTCTTTCCATAGGTCTCAGTCAGTCAACTAGAGATACTAAATTGGCCCCAAAATGTCAATGTGTTAGGGTATTTCATTTGTCTGACCTATTTTATTTTATTTCTCATGGACAACTATGAAGTCAAATGGAAAATACACTACTGCTTATGTCTCCTGAGATAAAGACCTCAGTCTCATATTTATCTCCTCTTGAGTTTTAGTAGAAAGTCTCACAATGTTGCTCAGATTTGTCGAAATAATTAATGACAGGAGTCCCATAGTCAACACAACCATTTCTCTGATTTTCCAAAAAGGGAAGGGATGCGTTAGAGGAGCGTTTGATGAAATCGCCAAAGTGAGGAGCAAGATCAGTCACTGTCTTATCTGACAAATCAGACTTAAACAATCAATTCAGCTTTTAAATAGAGGCAATAAAGATAAGGAAGAGCAACTGCAAACACAACCTGAGCTCCTCACAGCTATTCATCACAATACAATGTCACGTGCACATGGTCCTCGCTGTCAGCCTGCACTGCATTAACATTTTTTTCATACATTTTTTAAACATTCTGTTCACAACATATGTTTCTCAAGTTAAGCCCAAAATTAAAACATGTTGATTGTAATAATATTTAATCGTTTGGGTCAACACTTGTTCAAACCATGTTTTACTACAGTGACGGTTGTCCATGTGGAATCTCCAGGCAGATCAGGATTCCAACCCGGCTTTCAAATCTAATTATTTATATTGTTTCATTACTACATAAGATACTGAACTGTTTCTTGTTGTTGAAGTCATTTTGGGACACTGTTGTTTTAACGGGCACAATCATATGGGCCTTCCTCAAGGACCCAGGAACAAGCCACTTATTGGTTCTTGGTCTGATCGCTGAATCATTCACACACACACACACACACACACACACACACACACACACACACACACACACACACACACACATCCACCTGCACACACACACCTTTATATTACATTTGGGACTTTACCGCTTGGCATTTGTGCTTCTTGTTTTTCTGGTCCTTTTTCATTTTATTACATGGATCATTTGTTGGAGGG
Source organism: Corydoras sp. C115 (assembly GCA_019802505.1). NCBI lineage: Eukaryota > Metazoa > Chordata > Actinopteri > Siluriformes > Callichthyidae > Corydoras > Corydoras sp. C115. The sequence goes on from JAFMOC010000020.1 coordinate 325,666, forward strand.
TAGAGTGGTATAGGGGTTAGCATTTTTAGCACACAATAAAATGTTCTGGGTTTGATTTCAGTGCGGACAGAACCAGAACAAGAACCAGAACAAGAACCAAAAGGATCCTTTCTGTGTGGAGTTCTTTTGGAAGTTAAGTCAGACTATTAAATTTACTTTGCACACAGAGACTTTACCACGCTGTTGCCAAACCTTCACAAGCATATCTTGGTCCACAATACAGAATAAACATGAACCTTAGCTGGACTGGTTGTGCACAAACATTTGACCATATAGCACACATGTACTAATCATTGCACTGTTTACACTATAGCACAAGATTAAATTTAGAACCCCAAAATACTAGTAAAGGTGAAAATTAAACAGAAACCTGGCCAAACCTGATATATTAATGAAAATGTAATAAATGCAATTAAAAAGCTAAAGAAATGTCAAAATCAAAAACCCTAATGGAACAAAAATGGAACACATAACACAGGACTGTTAATGCTATCTGATTGTATCTGTAGTGTATCATAACCGTAATAACATATTTAAAACCCTTTATCGTAGTAAATCATGACAGTAGGCAGCCAAGCAAAACTACTTGATCAGATGTCTGGCTGAAGCTGACCTCTAAAGTTTCTATTCTACACAACAGATTACTTGCGCCTGTGTTTGTGTATCTGCAGATCAAATGTGAGCAGTGATAGTGGTGGCTCGAGTTTCTGCTATATCTTATCTCCTGTTTCATCAGTAGCCAGCAGAGCTCTAATAGTATGCACACTTAAATATCTGTACAGGATTCCACTGCTCCATTCAGCACGGACTCAAACCTCACTGCACGTGAACTTTATTATTAATATTCTTAATCTACATACATGGGTTCGCAGATGAAGTTCGGATATTGCAGTTTGATTATTCGTATTAATTTGTTCCAGCATAGTGGGGTACTGAATGATCATGGGTTCCATGTTTCGGATGAGTAGCTAGTTGTTTTTGTGTGGGTGTGGCGCGTGCATGTGTTCTCGGTGTCTGTGTGGGTTTATCTTATTAGAACATACAGTCACACCCCATTTCTGCTCCACTTATTGTCCATGTTCTAAGTTCCACTTACTGTAAAGTTGGACTTAGGATACAGGCCACCATTAAAGATCATGCCTCCTTTACTGGAACTGAGAGATGCTCAGGCCACACCATTTTTTTTGATACTGAATGATAAACTGATCACACCATTTTTATTTCATTAACAAAAAGAGGTACTCAGGCCACACCTCCTTTAAATGGACCGAGCAGTACAAGCCACACCCCTTTCAATGGGTCTGAGATGTGGCTTAAGTTGTCTTCGAAAGACTATGATTGCTTTAAAGGATATAAGAGGTATGTAGGGCATGTACATGGGTACATGTCTTCTTCAATGTGCCTGAATGATATATAGCTTAGTGGTTAGCATGTTCTCCTCTCAGCACTAGGGATTTCCGGTTCGAATCCCAATCTGGGTTGAGTTTCCATGTTCTCCCCGTGTCTGTGTGGATTTCCTTTGGGTTCTCTGGTTTCCTCCCACAGTCCAAAAACATGGATCAAGTCAATTGAATTCTCTAAAATTGCCCCATATAGAGTGTGTCTGTGTGTGTGTGTGTGTCTGTGTGTGTGTGTCTGTGTGAGTGAGTGTGTGCCCAACGATAGATTGGCGCCTGGTCTTGGGTGTAGCTGCCCAGCGCCCGAGACGTTCTCCCCTGGATAGGCATGGGGAACCGCCTCGCGACCCTAATAGAGAATAAAGCAGAAGATAATGGATGGATGGATATATAGCACCGCGCTTTCCATCAGGCTGAGAATAGCACAGGTTACACCTCGTTTAATGTTTCACAGGTAGAATATGAAGAATTACCCAGCGATGGATTGGCGCCCTGTCCTGGGTGTATCTGCCCAGCGCCCGAGACGTTCTCCCCTGGATGGGCATTGGGAACCCCACCGCGACCCTAATAGAGGATAAAGTGGGAGATAATGAATGAATGAATATGAAGAATATGAAGAGAATATAAATATACCACGGGTTTGAACCATCATCAATGCAAGGGTGTCCACATATAACCGGTCACATGACGAATGTGCGTCTGAGATTCTGTATTTTTGTATTTCAGTTTTTTCAATAAGCCCTTCATGTAAAAAAAGAGTGATGACCTAATCTCTGCTTCCTTGGAAACCAGCAAGCAAGATGACTGCACTCGAAGGGGGTGCGCTCGACCAGCCCAACCCAGCGCCCGTGTCCAGTCTGTTTGTCTGTCTTAAACAAACGGTGTGGCTTTTCATAAAGAAAAGGTCACCGAAGCGGCAGGAGCGGTCATCTTTTGCACCCCTTTCCACCCCTTTCCACCCCCTCGCCGCCTCTTCCTCTTCCTGCACCCCAAGCGCACTGAAGCGCATTGTTATTCCCTCATTCCACTTTCTTTCACAGTGGACTCACTATATGCTAATTACCACTTCCTTCAGTGCTTCAGGCAACACGTTCCCCCTGCCATTCTCATGCGCCACTTTCCCCAGTCCTGCCCCCCATAGCCTTTCCCACCATAAGCACATATTCATTAGATAAAACAAAAGCCCATTTGCACGGACTCTATCAGGCATCCTGCCTGATGCTTTTAATTTCCAGAATGTTTTGTGGCAGGTGTCCTTAGTTTAAAAAATGCTCACCATGACTTTAAAACAATGCAGAGTAATGAACACTGAACTTAAGCAAATGTTTGCAGTTGCAGGGAGGGAGGGGACATTATGAGACATGATCATTCAGCAGTGCAGCATCTTAATCCCTGTAAACAGCTCATTTCATTAAACTGAAAGAATTGATTTCAATTTAAAGAACATGCTGCATCATGAAAAAGAGCTTTTTATGATGAAAAAATGATACAATTATCAAAACAAGCCAAATAGACCTATTAAAGAAAACGAGTTCCAATGTTTACATTATAACACCTGCCACTTTTTAGGATGACATGTTGGATTTGACATTATATTTCCATTTAGTCATTTAGCAGATGCTTTTTTTTTTAATGACATGCAAATGAGAAACACATTTTAAAATGTGTCCCTGGGATTTAAAAAAAATATTATTACAGAAGAGCATTTGTGAGTCAGGCACTGATGTTGGGTGCAAGGATCTGATGTCAATCTCTGTGTTATTTTATTTTAAAGCTTATTAATGAAGTTAAGGCCCAGTGATGGATTGGCGCCCTGTCCTGGGTGTTTCTGCCCAGCGCCTGAAACGTTCTCCCCTGGATGGTCATGGGGAACCCCACCGCGACCCTACTAGAGGATAAAGCGGGAGATGATGAATGAATCAATAATGAAGTTAAACTCAGGGTGTGTGCTTACCCAAAACTTACCCAAAACTTACCCAAAACTTACCCAAGGTACAATAGGGCATAGTCATGCTGGGCCTTTCCCAAACAAATAAAATCTAAGAAATAAAGGAAAGCCCATCCATGGAGAAAGTTTCAGGTGCTGGGCAGATACACCCAGGACAGGATGCCAGTCCACAAACCGGCACACACTCTACATAGGGCTGATTTAAATAGGGGCATTTTAGAGCATTCTATTTACCTCAAATCCATGTTTTGGAGTGTGGGAGGAAACTGGGGAACATGGACAAAACCCACGTGGACACGAGGAGAACATGCAAACTCCACTCAGATTGTGCTTAGAGGTAGTACGCTCGCCACTAAGCTGCTGTACCAGACACATTACTAACATTAAATCTGGTATTTAAAGTTTAAATAATTGTGAGTTTTAGAAGGACATGCGTGATGACAATAATAACTAAATGAACTTGATAAACTTACCAATCTTTTGATAAATATTAGTCTTTTTCTAACATCCTGCTTTATTTTTAAATAAACATGCAATATCCGTTAAACAACTCTGAGTGGACGGTTCTTCCGTTTTCTCCTAACTAGACGTGTTAAGTGTAAACAAGAAAGCGGGAGATAAGTTGGTCCTGCCCACAGTTTGAAGAAGTGGTATGTGAAGAAAGAGCGAGTGTAATCCATTAGGGAGCAGCTTATCTTTTTCTTTAACTTATTCACTCTATTTGGTAACTATTTGCTTTTTTTCAAACATGCCAGTCCTTGGCCTCGATGTCTGGCCAGTAGCTGCTGTTACAAACTGAACTGTTAAGAAATGCACTTCTTCATAAAAAAGCTAGTATGTTAGAGTTAAAGGTAAAAAAAAATACTTTCAAATAAGCTGAAGTATCTGTGTATTTTTTAACCTGTAAGTCATTAGATAAAGCATGTTTGTACTTCTCAGTGACAGAGTGACGTGGTGGTGGTGCAATGAGGGGAGGGGGTGTCACTTTCTGTTTTGTAGATTTATTACAATATACACTTATAAGGCATTTGTTACTTTGTGTTATAAAGCCTTATGGCATGTTCTTATAACACTTTATGAGTGTGGTTATATACATCTATGGAGCAAAAGGCTTATGACAAGTATTATTAAGCATTATAAATGCTTTATAAAGCTTTATAAATGTGTTTATAATGCATTATGAATACAGGATTTAGGTAAAGTGTTACAGAAATTTCTCTTGTTTGGAAAACGCCACATACTGGAGCCATATTCTCTCTCTCTCTCTCTCTCTCTCTCTCTCTCTCTCTCTCTCTCTCTCTCTCTCTCTCTCTATGTCTCTCTTTCTCTCTCTATATATCTCTCTCTCTTTCTCTTTCTCTATGGATGGTTTAGATGTTTGAGCCCCATAGTGTGGAATTGTACAAACTTCACAAATCAGTAATATATAAAAATAAAAGTTAAGTTTCATTCCATGTAGTCTTTTTTGTGCAGTGTGTCCTGTGTGTAGCGTTTAGTGTAGTGTGTAGTGTAGTGTTTGTTTTGTGAGCACATTCGGAGACAAGTTACTGCTTAAGCTTGCGTGTGTGGTTGGCTTTGCGCTCTTCACTTTGTTCAGACTCGTCTAGATGTACACACACACACACACACACACACACACACACACACGTTGGTGTGGATGGCTGGTGAGATTCCAGTGTGGTTCGGGGTCACAGCAGGGGAGCACAGAGGTTAGCACTGCCATGTTTGCTTTGATTTTTGTTTTATTAATAGGATTAGGTTTCCTGGCACTGAGATCCATGCTCGAGTCCAACAGAAGCACCTGAGCTGTGAATCTCTCTCCCTCTCAGACACCGATACACACACACTTATGCACGTGTAAGCATGCACACACACACACACACACACACACACACACACACACACATGCACACATGCTTTACCTGAGATCAGAAACAACTGCCAAGAGCCCCGCTGTGTTGACATCAGCCTTATATCAACACCATCTCTTTTACTTCTGGACCTAATACTGAAATAACTACCAGTACTCAGAACAGCTGCTGACTTATCTTTACAAATCACACAAAACAAATATATTAGTACAGATTTCTATACATTACACTTTTACTGTAACAGTTTTGAATTAATATACAGAATTGAGCTGTAAAGTACAGACACATGCTTGAGTGCCTTAATTACAGACCAATCAAAGAGCAATATCTGAACAGCATCTTTAGGCATCAAATACTTAATTAAAAGTCTCATCTCATTAGCATAATCCTTTACTAGGGACCAGGGTCGTGGGTTCCTCATGCCCATCAAGGGGAGGAAGTTTCGGGCACAGGGCAGATACACCCAGCTCCCCAATCCACGGCTGGGCTCACACTCACTCACTCACTCACTCACTCACTCACTCACTCACTCACTCACTCACTCACTCACTCACTCACTCACTCACTCACTCACTCACTCACTCACTCACTCACTCTCTCTCACACACACACACACACACACACACACTATATGTAGAGGCAATTTAGAACATTGTATTATCTTGATTTCTTGTTTTTGGACTGCGTGAGTAAACTAATGCATCTGGAGGAAACCCACACAGACATTGGGAGAACATGGAAAGTCCACCAGATTGGAATTGGAACCTTGATCCCCAGAGCTCACTTCAAAAAATGAAATCTTAACAAAATCCTAAAAAAAGTTTAACAAATCTTGTTTTTGATTTAAATAGATTTCTAAATTATAAATAATGTATGAAACATTTTCTTATTTTATGAAATCTTAACAAGATAAATTTACTTACTATGTTGGCAGATAATTTTACTTCATTCAATTTTTCTTATTGTTTTATGTAGATTTTTTTGCAACGAAGAGGTGACCAAGCTAACCTCTAAGCCACTGTGCCACCCCAGTTTTAAAAAAATGATAAAAGTCTATAATCATTTAATGAATAGCCTATAATACATTGTGAACAGGTCACTAGCCACTAGGTCACTTATTTTCTACTTCTCTCTGAATCTGGATCTGGGGTTTGCCTTTGACATTCTAAATAACTGATATCTCTTGGGCAGTTCAGTAAGAGTCAAGTGCTTTTATTCTTAGATCATACTCCTGATTTCATTCCAACTTCCGTTGTATTCATGTCATATTAGAACCTGGTGCTGAAGTGTAACATTACTGTATAATGGGGATCATTAGGAGATGAATAGGGTCGAGACCAAAGCTTTGAGCATTAGATCATTGTGCACATGCTTTTATCTACAATGACTTACAACGAACTTGAAGGTTAGGGTCAGAGTACAGGGTCAACCATGACACAATGTTCCTGAACGGTTAGTGTTTTGCTCAAGGGCCAACATTTGCAACTTTTGGAGGATTTAAGGTTTGAACTCCCAAACCTTCAGATAGATTGCCCCATAACCGATCCACTGAGCTAAAAATCATGCTAAACTATCATGACTACACCATGACTGTAATGAATCTATAGAGAAACACCTTTCCACATTAATATTATTGTCTCTATATACAATACAATGTACTAACTCTAGAATTCATACCCATGACCTTTAGTTTTTTTTATTAGGTGTGGTTCAGTTAGTTAAGTGGTTAGAGCAAGGAGTGTGATGCTGGCGATCTGTGTTCGATTCAGGCATGGCATTTAATATTAGGGACAGTTGTGGAATTGTGTTAAGGTACCAGATTTTATCACTTAAGAAAAGCTAACACCTATTTCATCATGGTTTCAAAATGTGACATAATATTACTGCCCCCTGATTTAGAGAGAAACATGACTGTCATGTTACACGAGATATCCTCAGACACAGCACACAGCCATGATAGGTTGAGAAGATATACGTATACATTTATTGGATTGGCAGCAGTAGATGTTTTTTGTGTCAAAGGTGAAGTCACAATATGTCTTGTGGAATCACCAGCTACAGTGAGGGGGCAGTAGAGCTGAATGGAATGGTACAGTGACATGAGAAGCATAACCAAAGGTCTTAAAACAGGAGGGTGGTAAACATAATTTAGTTCACATAGTAAACATATGGTTTTATTAAAACCAGTCCTATTTAATTCTTGTAGTCTTTTAAAGGCATAACCGAACAACTTTAATAATAATAATATATTGTCTCCAGTAAAAGTCTGTTTTTGAGACAGTGAAGGCTACAGAAAGGTTTAGGGTACACGCCCTAATTTTTCAATTTGGAGGTGTACGATGGATAACGTGTCATGCATCTGACTTCACAAACCTCCCATCGAGCGTGTGAAATCTGCACCCAGGCGTCTCGCATCTGATTCGTCACCGGCTCTAGCGAAATGTCCTGTAGTTACGTTCTTCAATTATTTCTCCCTCTTTAAAGTGCAGAGAGTAAATCGATATTTAGTCAACCACTGTAATTGCGTCTTGGTGAAATACACACTTGTGCTGTTATGAGTGGGGGAAATCAAAGAGTTGAGCGAGCGTCCTGAGGCCGGTTGAACATTTGCATATTCCCCTGTTCTCCTTGAGGCTACATCTACAATTCGGCACACAACAAATCCAGCTGCTAAATCTAAGATTTTTGAGCTTCGCTGGCAAAAACGGAAGCCGGAGAACAAGCGGAAGAGGCCGATTGAGTTCTCAGTTCTAGTAAATAGACACGGCGTCTCCGGCAAGAGGCGCAGACAAGTTGCTGACTTATTTTTTTCTTCTGCAAGGGTGAAGCATTGTGAGTTTCCATATTAAGCCCCATAGTAAGCGGATGCGGGTTAAAAATAGCAGCTCATCGACAGTGTCGAGGCTAAACTGAGCACGGCAAGGATTTGAATATGAGGATTAGGACCATTGTGGGGAAATTACCTCAGTGTATTCATGAGCCATTCAACAGCTGCCTTTGCACAGCCAAACACAGAGCAGCTCGAAAAACTCAACGACTCACTGGACGCCATTGACACTGAACCATTCAGACAGTAAGATAGACAAACACACGCCATTTTCTTTACACTCACTGTTTGTTTTCCATTACTGAGGGATAGCAGAGGTTCTGCGACATGCAAACCTGAAATAACCAGCTGCCTTATTAAAAGAAACAGTTGAACTGATATTATTTTTTGGATACTATTTCAGTATTTTTGTTTCATTATTGTTTCCGAAGCCCATGTGGAAGCATTTCTATACCTGTCCCCATTGCTACCCAAACCAAGTGGAAGATGACGCATCAACATGCGTCATCTTCTCAAAAATCTTTTAATATGATGTAACTAAAAGTACTTAGTTTGTTTTTACCATTGATGTGGTTCACAAAATTTTGAAAAATTCAATAAAAACAAAAAACTAACTAATTAATAAAACTGAAAAGCAGTAGCAATGAGAAAAACCTTATTCCTTTTGAACAGACAGCTTTTCAATTTGGTGGTGAACTGAATAAAAAAGCAGTGTGTACTCGTGGGGCCTCCTGGTGGCTCCAAACAACTGACCAAATCCCTTACAGCATGGCATGGTCCTGAATGAAAGCATGAGGCTGAGAAAGCTGGCACACGGATAAAGGTCTAGGTGCATGACGGGGTGATGATGGTGGTTAGTTGGTGGGATCACAGTTCCGCAGTCAGTCTGTGTACACAGGATTAGGAAAATGAGGTAGTGTTTTATACATCTCATGCAAACTTCTTGGTTCTGTTTAGTTCCTTAGACAAACTAAGATCTTTGGTTATTGTGTGCATGTAAACGAAGCAGCCCCGATATAAATAAATCCTGAAAACCTAAGCTCTGTCTAATCTCCGTCTAACCCTGTCTGTAACGTTCGTGCAGCTACCAATCGCAGCGATTATACTGACTTTACGTGTGCTTACGCCAAACTCGCGCATGAGGGAAATCAGGGCAATTCATAAAATCCTTTAATGATCGTTTATGCAAAGGTTCTGGAAAAGAACTTGTGTTAAAGAATCTGTAGGCCTCTGTCTTATCAGGGTCTGAAAGGTTAAGCTTTTACAAAACTGTTTACATTCTCTCATGTTGTTCTTATTCTGTATCCATGCAACAGAAAACTTCCAATGTTTAACTGTACACATAAATAATAATAATAATAATAATAATAATAATAATAATAATAATAATAATGGTCAGCCACCATGTAGGTCAGCCACCATGTTCCAAATTATATGGAGAGATAAAACTTTTGTTTCTCAATTAAACTCATGAGGGCATTGTGTCTCAGGGCTCAATGAATCACTGAAATCAATGTCAGACACATGTGATATGGTTTGTCAGGTGAGGCCCATTAAAGGAAAACATTATAGAACATGCTACATTATTAAGCAGGTCACAGTTTTCAAGCAATATGGGAAACAAGAAAGATCTCTCTGCTACCGAAAAGCATCAAACAGTGCAATGCCTTAGACAAGGTATGAAAACATTAGATACTTCACATACCCCCCCCCCCCACCTCACAAGCAGTGATGCCCGAGATAAGCATGAAGACTGATTTTCTAATCAGTCTTCATGCTTGTCAGGGGGGGGGGGCTCCCATGCCCATGCCAATGCCCATGCCCATCCAGGGGATAATGCTGGGCACACACTCACTCACATAGACACATTCACAAACATACTCTATAAGGGAATTTAATTGACCTTGATCCATGTTTTTGGACTGTGGGAGAAAACCAGAGAACCGGACACAGGGAGAACATGGAAACTCCGTGAGCTAATCAGCATTTAAATATGCTTTCACTTCAAAAAAAAAAAAAAAACACGTTTTTAAAAAAAAGATCACATAGTAAAATTTCAAGTAGGTAAAATTAAATCTAAATGTAAGTGAGCCCAGGATAGTAAGATATAAATGTGAGTTTGTAGTCTACATTTACATTTTGTCATTAATCAGATGCTTTAAGCACCTTACAAGTGAGAGAACAACACCAATACAGTACTGACGCAGAAACTGCAGTATTAGTCGATATACTGTTTAATAGTTGTTGAAGTTATTGCAGAAGTCAGGAGGTCAGTAAAAGCATGGAATCTGAGGTTTACTGTGGAAGAACTCTAATGTTCTGTATAAAGCTCTGAATTCAATCCCACTGAAAACATTAATGACCTTAGATCCTCATTTGGCTGAACATAAACAAGTCCACAATTTGAAAACATCATTGATGTCAAAACCAGAAAAATCAATATTTATGTCCCTGGTTTGGATTTTGGAACAAGATGCCAGTTAACCTCAGACAGGTCTGAAGGTCAGGTGCCCACATACCTTTAGTCATGGAGTCCTCTGTCATTGACAGACTGTCTGATGAATTCAAAGCAGTTCATGTTCCATCGACTGAACCATACCTCACCCCAAAAGCGGAGTCCTCCAGCTGGAGTGGTGATAAAACCCAGCGTTTAATCGAAGTGCAGGGTTAAAGGGTTAAACATAGGGGTTAAAGGGTTAAGGATGGCAATAAATTGGCGGAGTCAGCAGAGCAGATCTGTGGGGAAATGGCAGTTTGATGACAGGCTCGCCACACTCTGTTAGACAAGCATTTCTTCTTTAAGTAGCATCATCATCATCCTCATCATACTATCATCATCACTATCATTATCACAGCTGATTAGCTCAGGGGATTAATGAAGCGTGCTGGCATGAGTGAGACTGGCACGGTCAGCAGGATGGCTGTCATCTCACACAAAAGACGTCTCTTTCAGTGGATGAAGAAAACGAGACTTAAACACACATGAAAGCCTTATTTAAAATATGGAGTCTGAAGAATCGGTTTCTGACATCTTAATTGGAGACATTTGGCCTAATCTAATAAAACATAAACTAACATGATGTTTATGAGGCTCCTAAAGATTTATACTGAAAAACTCAGATCAGAGTCAGTTTAGTTTAGATTTTTCATGCATGAATTCGGCCAAATGATATTTATTTGTTTTCTGTTTTTAAAAATGTAGAAAACAGATTTTGTAGTTTAAAAAACGCAAAGCACAATATTTCCACATAGTTACAAATAAGAAAAAATATGGCAATGGTATACAAATGGTCAGAGACCAATTAAGTGTAGAGTATTAATACCTCCACTGTTGATCTCTGAACATTTTTCTGACATTTTTCTTCTCTGTCAGTATTTAGTAGAATATTAGATCATATTAAAGGTTTCTGACAGACGAGTTACAGGGGTTTGTTATTATTTAGTGAAGACCCTGCAGTGGGATTTGACTCCATGGTTTTTGTAGGACATTAGAAACAAAGGTTTTTAAACAACTGGATTAATAACCAATGTTTAAATAAAAACACAAGTCTAATCATTAAAATAAAACCAAAATGGTAAAGTTATAAAAGTTGAATGTTGCATGTTCTGTAAGTCGTAATAAATGATTATTTCTGTTATATTACGTCAGTCTGTTAGAATTTGCTGAAAACCGTTTACTGCTCAAATAATAACCTTTTTCTTCTGGATGTGACCACAAGACCAACAACTGAATCACACACGCTACAGAAGTAACCAAGTAAATAAGATGCACAATGAATGCAGAGTAAACGCATGAGAAGGGAAGGTGAGTCTGGTTAAAAAACGAGGCAGATGTAACTCCTCTACATGTTTACAAAATCCCAAAAAATATTACAACAATTATTTGCATTATATTACAGGATGAATTGTGTGGAGACATTTTCGAAGCACATTCTGTCACTAGTAATCACACTTTCCGGGATTTCACTGCATCAAAAGCCTAATAACATGCCATCTTAAATGGGCAAAGCTCTGGACTCACCTAGTTTTTACTTTTTAAACGTTTTTGTTCTCATTCAGGCACATTTTCTCATTCTCTTGTTGCTTTGAGAGTAAGTAAGTAGTAATTTATTTATAGAGCGCTTTTTACAACAGTACATTGACACAAAGCAGCTTTACAGAGTTAAAAGTCTTTAAACCCGGAAAGAGCAAGCCAAAGCAACAGTGGCAAGAAAAAACTCCTTGTTATGTTGTTATTTTAAGGAAGAAGCCTTGGGAGGACCAAGACTCAGTGAGGGACTCATCCTCTTTGAGCGGCTGGGCAGCATCTTATGGGTCTTATGGGTGATGCTTTTCTGTAAAATCCCTCCATACAAGTACAATTTTTATTTTATTTATTTATTTATTTTTTTATTTTTTTTTGGGGGGGGATACCAATTTGGATTTTTTCAGGTCCTCCAGATTCCTCCCACAGTCCAAATACATGGATTCAAGGTGAACTGGCTGCTCTAAATTGCCCCATCTTAATTGCCCCTACATAGTGTGTGTGTAAGTGTGTGCCCACTGATAGATTAGTGCCCTGTCCTGAGTGTATCTGCCCACTGCCCAAAACGTTCCCCCTGAATAGGCATGGGGACCCCCCCCCTCGCTACCCTGGTATAAGATTAAACAGAAGATAATAAAATGAGAAGAGAATAACAAACCAGGTTCGAATTACGATCTAGGTGGAGTTTCCATGTTCTTCCCATTTCTGTGTGGGATTCCTCTGGGTTCTTTGGTTTAAAAGAAAAAGAAAACAGAAAAACGTATTATTCCAGTAAAAATGTTAAAAATATTAATTCATTCATTATCTTCCACTTTATCCTCTATTAGGGTCGTGGTGGGGTTCCCCATGCCCATCCAGGGGAGAACGTCTCGGGCGCTGGGCAGACACACCCAGGACAGGGCGCCAATCCATCGCTGGGCACACACTCACTCACACAGACACACTCTATATGGGGCAATTTGGAGAACTCAATTGGCTTGATCCATGTTTTTGGACTGTGGGAGGAAACCAGAGAACCCGGAGGAAACCCACGTGGACACGGGGAGAACATGGAAACTCCACCCAGATGGGGATTCGAACCGGGAATCCCTAGTGCTGAGAGGAGAACGTGCTAACCACTAAGCCACCGTGCCGCCCATGTTAGAAATAGTAAAATAAAATTAGTAAAGCACAAGCCAATATAAGAAAACTACAAGATTTAAACAGATATGTTTTTAAAAGCTTCTTAAAAGTAACAGTCCAAAAACGTGGATTAGGGACGATATCCCTAACGAGAATTCTGGATGTAAAGTCTGAATACTTGTGGGCAGCATTGTTACATTTTCATCTGTCAGAGTCCACATGTTTTCACACCTCTGGCCTTGTTCACAGCACTGACAATTCAATAAAACGTTGGAGCGTGCATGGTTTTCATTGTACAGTAACCCCCCCCCCCCCCCCCAACACCCAGCAAGTCCCAGCTACCCAGAAAAAAAAAACACATTTACTCGACAGGAGGTGGTTTTTATATCTTTTTTTCCTTTTCTCTTTTCTCTCAGTGCTTCAGTAGTGCTCTGCACATTTATTCCTGATAGAGAGATCTCCAGCTGAGATACACACATGGTTGGCATAGCCTCCATACTCTTGGGGGAGACAGAATTAATAAACATATCTGGCAACCAAAGCAATGTTTGCAAACGCCATGTGTTTCTCCGTGTGCAGCTCCCGAGGAGACAGAAATTATTTAATGATTCAATTAGCGCAGCGAGGAGTAAAGTGCGCATCCTGATGGAGCGATAATTGATAAACATTTTAATCCAGCACTGAAACGAGGCCAGCCAGCCGCGGTGAGCCGCTTCACACCGCAACACGTGGTTCAGTGCAGTATCAGGTGCAGGAGTCAGTGTGTGTGCTGTTACCAGCTGTGGGTTATCATTTCAGAGTTCAGCCTCCTGTGGGCTTCTCCACACGACGGTCCACTGGAGTGCTGTGGGACTGAAGAAGGCCCACATCAGAGAGAACACTGAAAGAAACTGAATCTTTATTCAAAAGCTGGTGTTTAACCCTTTACTTTGGGATTATTTGGGATAAATCTCACTATATTTTATTTTGAAAAAATCTCAAACTAGATCGTTTATTTAAAAAGTAGGATTTATAAAAAGTAAAAATAATAATTAAAACAATAATATTTCCATCAGATTTTATTATTTTGCTAGTTTCTCGTCTGGTGCAGAATAGAAAATAGAAAATCAGATGCCATTTTAGAAAGGAACTAGAGGGGGTTCCCCAATGCCTGTCAATGGTGGAACGTTTCGGGCTCTGGGCTCATACACCTAGACAGGGCACTAACCCATCACACGGATACAAACTATATGGGGCAATTTACAGCAGCCATTTCACCTTGAATACATGTTTTTGTACTATAGAAGGAAACTGGAGAACCTGGAGAAAAGCCACATGGACATGAGGAGAACATGGAAACATGGGAAAAAGCAGATGTGCAGAGTTCTAAGGATTAAAATATATATAGCAATTCTATGTGGGATGCACGGTGGATTAGTGATTAGTACGGTCACCTCTTAGTGCTGGGGATTCCATGCTCTCCCCGTGTCCGCGTGGGTTTCCTCCGGGGTTTCCGGTTTCCTCCCACTGTCCAAAAACTTGGATGAAGGTCAATTCTCCAAATTGCCCCATATAGAGTGTGTTTATGTGTGTGAGGGAGTGTGTTCCGCAGCGATTGATTGGCACCCTGTCCTGGGTGTATCTGCCCAGCGGCCAAAACGTTCTCCCTTGGATGGACTTAGGGAATCCCCCCCCCCCCCGACCCTAGTAGAGGATAAAGTGGAAGATAATGAAAAAAAAAGAAATTCTATGTAATTGCAAGCAAAAGTAAAAAATTCCAGATTTTTTTTTTTTTTGCTTTAAATCAAAAAAGTTGAAGCCTGTGGATTTCCGTCCAAAGACCCATCAATAAAGACTAAAACAAAGCTGGACCTGACGTCCAGCACTACGGGAGGCCGCAGATAAAAAAACCCTCGGTTCACACAAGAGGCTTTGAAACATGTTCGGTCTGCGGGGCCACGGCCCTCAAGCTGCCCCAACTTAGCCTTTTGATCTGAATTTCGTACTGATATGCCATCCGCTTAATCCTCTCAGCTCAGCGGGGCCTTGAAGATGGCGAGAAAATAGTGTTGCGCCGAACAACCGGGTGAAAAAACGTCCTCCACGAGCACTCTCACCTCCTCCGGTGTCTCTCACTAAAGAGGCGTAATGTAGGGTTTTTTCCGCCGTAATAACACGAAGGAGCAGGAGGCAAATGGCAAAATGGGCCGGAGAATACATTATTCAATCGAGAAGCACTCGTGGCTCTGCTCAGGCAAATTGCACCTCTGTCTTTCTCCTCCTCTCGTCTTTTTAGCACCCGTGTCGAGCCGTGACAGCAGGTGAATATCAAAACAAAATTACAGACTGCAAAAAGAAAAACAAAATGCCAGCAGCCATTCAACAGAAAGATGCGTTTTTAGGTGGCGGAGAAATGTGTTTTTTATTATTGTTTACAGCAGGAGTGAAAATTCTCAGCTATGTTTTGCATGAGCGGAGAGGATTCCGATTAGAATGTAGGTCACTCTGAAATTTTGCGGACAGTTGAAACCTGAAGCATCACGTCCAAAATGATGCGAATTAATGCCAACCTGCTGCCGTCCTCTTTCTGGAAGCCTTTTTTTACCAGATTTTGAAACATAAGTGGCTTTCTGTTCTGCCACAAGTGCATTAGCAGGATGGGAAACTGACGCTGGTTCCCCAAAATGGTCTCGGGAATTCAGTTCTTGCCGAAGGTGTTATTGGTTGAGATCAGTACTTCAAGTATTAAGTATTTTTATTGACATTTGACATTTTTTTTTGACCATTACAGTAAATTTGTGTAAAGTAAACAACAAACTGAAACAACATTCCCCAGGACCAAGCGGCTACATGAAAGAAACAAAAGAATGTGCGGAGGCAAAATATAGTAAAGTAATACAGGCAAGAAAGTCCAGTCAAGACAGGGTCAATTTTAGTTCAATTATTGATAAGGTGCAGTTAGTAAACCAAACTGGCACCAACATTCATTCATTATCTACCATGTTTACTAGGGTCACAGGGGGGATTCCCCATGCGCATAAAGGGGAGAACGTTTCAGACACTGGGCAGATACACCCAGGACAGGACGCCAATCTATCGCTGGACACACACTCACTTATACAGACACATACACTCTATATAGGCCAATTTAGATCATTCAATTTTACCTTGAATCCATGCCTTTTGGACTGTGGGACGAAACCATATGCTTTAATGAATGAGGAAGGAAGTATGCTGTCCTATTAAAATATAATAACTCAATAACATAATTTTTTCATTCATTATCTTCCGCTTTATCCTCTATTAGGGTCGCGGTGAGGTTCCCCATGCCCATCTAGGGGAGAACGTTTCAGGCGCTGGGCAGATAGACCCAGGACAGGGCGCCAATCCATCCCTGGGCACACACTCACACACAGACACAGACACACTCTATATGGGGCAATTTAGAGAACTCAATTGTCTTGATCCATGTTTTTGGACTGTGGGAGGAAACCGGAGAACCCGGAGGAAACCCACGCGGACACGGGGAGAACATGGAAACTACACCCAGATGGGGATTCGAACCGGGAATCCCTAGTGCTGAGAGGCGATAACATAATTTTTTTGTATAAAATAAAAATAAAATATAATTACTCAAATTCAATCAGCATTATTTGTCGGCGAGAGAGAGGAATGGGAATCTTCCCTCCCGCCCTCATTCTAATTCTTGTATTTGAGCTCATTTGCCTTTGACCCTAAAGGACATAAGGTCATGGGTTTGACCTCGGCTGATGCCTTGTCCCTTGCGCAGAAGTTTCTGCACAGACACTAGATTAGTTACCATTCAGAGAGTACTCAGAAAGACAACATAAATGTATTCCTTAAGAAATTGTTGATCATTTATGTTAAGAAACGGTAGGTTTGTTGAATTCTTTAGATTGTGAAGTGTGTCTGTGGTATTTTTTTTTTCCATTAATCCAGAAGAGCGTTTGGGAGATCAAACACAGATACTGGATGATGTTCACAATCTCAATTGCCCACAGAAGGTGGAGTTGCATTTAGGGCTTTTATGTGAGCGAGTCAGTTTTTTCAGATCATACTCACCCAGCCATGCTTTTATGGATCATGTTTTGTAACGAGGGAACAGAAATGTTGGACCTTCTAAATGCTGGGTCAAGTCCTTCATTATTGATTTTGTACATACCTCGTATATCATACCTATACCTCGTCTGTGCTCATCCTGTCATCTCGACTGGTTACTCCTCTACTATGGAAGAACTTTCAAGCACTTAGCATTGTTAAAAAAAAAATGCAATGCAGCATTCTCTCTAGTGGCTTTATACTTTTGATATACTATATACTTTTTGCATTCACACAGTGGATGTTCTCCAGTGTTGCATTTTATTGATAGCTAACTAGAGTAAAATCTGTATTTTCACTTAAAATTATACCATAAAATATATACCATGTGATCTACCTCATTATTCTGGAATATATATTTTCCCCTCTTACTGTTTCAGATTGAAAAACTTTAAAATACGGTGTTTTAGTAACACTGTACCTAAATCCGTTATTCATTATGCATTATTAACACATTTATAAAGATTTATACATATATTCATAATGCTTTATAATACTTGTTATATGCCTTTGTTAATGCCCATAGAGGTACATAACCACACTTATAAAGTGTTATAACATGCCATAAGGCTTTATAACACATTGTATATAACACATTATAAATATTATAAATTATTATAAATTATAAAATGATATATGTTTATAACGCATTATAAATTATGTTTTAACTGTTCGACTTATTATAGAGACCAGCGACATAAAGCATTATAATGTTTCTGTTTAACAAACGCTTTTCCTGAAAATGAATATAATTGATCATAACTGTTTATAAAAGCTTATAAGTTGTCTTTTTCAGGCATAAAGTGAAGTGTAATCATCTTGTTTTAAGTAAAAATGTCGACATATTCAAAGAATCAAAAGTTAAAATAAGTTTATATTATAAATCATTATGTCTCTTTGTGTTATAATTATAATTATGTCAAATTTAAGACTATGATTATGAACATCTATGTATAATAACAAAGTCTTATGATAAATCTAATAAAGCATTATATAATACTTTATAAAGCTTAATAATAAGGTTATAATGCATCATGAATACCAGATTCATAGAAAGTGTTAGCAGTGTTTTTTTTTTGTTTTTTTTTTTTAAATTTTCTTATTTTTTTCTTTTGCATTTAACAGTAAAGAAAGTAAACACGTTTAAAACTGCGACATATCCCCGCTTTAAAGACGGTAATGATAAAGGAACAGCAGTATGTAGCATGTCGTTCAGAAGACAGAGATCATCTTCAACCTGTTCTTTTCTTTTAGCATCCGTTCTGGAAGGAAACATCCTTTTAAATTTCGCAGGACATGCTAATGATACTATTCTCAGCGGAGGAGCTGGAGGAGAGGTGATTTCACCAGTGTAATTAGATTATTTATATCTCCAGTCTGCACTAACCTGATTAGCACACATGCTAGCACTCGTACCTCCCTCGCTCACGTGTCGGTGCTTATACGACTAGCTTCACCCCAGCCATTAATAGGCTTGTACTGATGTTAGCCTATTACTGCTAAACTGAGGAATTAGCCAGCCATGATCTCCATCAGTGTCGGTGCCTGCAGAAGCATGCGAATGCTAAGTCTGTCAAGAAAACAGACTAACATGAACCTAAACCCTTCATTAAAATACAGATAATCCTCTGAGAGCTAAAGCTACATGACGGAATAAAATGAGGAAGTCAATATGATCAGCTCTTATCCCCTAACTTTTAACAGGCATTGTAGAACACGACAGATAAATACGGAGACGTGTCACGTAATGTGTATGTACTTTCAAATCGCACAGAAGCTTATAAACATGTCATAAAGCAGCAAGACCAATGAGTCTTATGAGTAACAGCTTCCCCATGCCCATCTAGAGGAGAATGTTTTGGGCACTGGGCAAATACATGCAAAACAGGGTGCCAATCTATCGCTGGACACACACTCACACAGACACATACACCAACACATACTCTATGGGGCAATTTAGAGTATTCAATTTACCTTGTAATGTTTTTAGTGGTGGATTAGTGGTTAGCACGTTCGCCTCTCAGCACTAGGGATTCCCGGTTCGAATGCCAATCTGGGTGGAGTTTCCATGTTCTCCCCGTGTCCACGTGGGTTTCCTCCGGGGTCTCCGCTTTCCTCCCACAGTCCAAAAACAAGGATCAAGGTCAATTGACTTCTCCAAATTGCCCCAAATTGCCCCATGTGTCTGTGTGAGTGAGTTTATGCCCAGCAATAGATTGGCGCCCTGTCCTGGCCCAAAACGTTCTCCCCTGGATGGGCATGGGGAACCTCCCCACCGCGACCCTAGTACAGGATAGATAGTGCGGAAGATAATGAATAAATAAATAAATTAATGAATGGATGGATGGATGTTTTTGGACTGTGAGCGAAATCAGGGACACGGGGAGAACATGAAAACTCTACCCAGATTAGGAATCGACCTGAATCACTGAAGCACCGAGAGACGAATGTGTTATTCAGTTTTCCTTCATTCATTCATTATCTCCCGCTTTATCCTCTATTAGGGTCGCGGTGGGGTTCCCCATGCCCATCCAGGGGAGAACATCTCGGGCGCTGGGCAGATAGACCCAGGACAGGGCGCCAATCCATCGCTGGGCACACACTCACTCACACAGACACACTCTATATGGGGCAATTTTGAGAACTCAATTGACTTGATCCATGTTTTTGGACTGTGGGAGGAAACCGGAGAACCCGGAGGAAACCCACGCAGACACGGGGAGAACATGGAAACTCCACCCAGATGGGGATTCGAACCGGGAATCCCTAGCGCTGAGCGGCAAACATGCTAACCACTAAGCCATCGTTCCATTATTCAGTTTTAAATCAATTATTATAATATCATCACACATGCACACATCTACATGCACACAAACTTTTATGGAAGTAAATTACAGCCGTGTGTCGTGTGGCTTACTATCATTTGTCCTGTTTTTACTCCTCATTTTAAATGCTCTGTAATTAAATAGCACACTACAGCATTTCTGTAAAGAGCTCAGAGGAATGTGGGTAGTGGGTGAGACGAAAACTGTAGGTATAAATAAAGATGCCTGGAGCTTTGTTATGACTGAAAAATTTGGAGTGGAAATAAATGTTCTGTTAATTCAGTCCCCACGCTGCTACAGTGAGGCTTCATGTGTTATTGTTTTCAGCTTGTGTTTGTGTGTACAGTATTTAAAGCTGAATGTAGGTCCATTATAACATGTTCACTGATTTGAAAACCAGATTAAATAGAAATTAGCAATCGCAGCGGGAGTAAACCGCACTGCTCTCTGGCTCGCTCATGACGGGTTAAGTGAAAGCAGGGCCGGTCTGTCGTATCCTGGATAATTACTAGTGCTTAAGGTGGACCACACCTTAGATAAACCCCTAATGCTCCAGTCTGCCACAAACACTCGGCCTGCAGCATGCTACAGCTTGTTCGGCCCTTTGCATGTGCTCATGTTTTCTTTGCGTGTTGTTTTAGCCATGCTATCTCTAGTTTCTGTAAAGATTGCTTATTTATCTGAGCAAGAGCTCAAAATTTGCAACACATTGCATCATTGAATACTATGTTGTTGTTGTTTTATTACACATGTTGTTCTATTGCATAAAAACTATACACTGTATACTGAGCAGTGTTTTAGTTATTTGTTCTGATGGGCTGTAACTTTAGACAGACCAAAAATCTTAGCATTCACATCATTCACTGTGAAATAAGTGACTTTGGGAAGACAACAAAGCAAACAAGATATTTATGTCCCTCTTTAGTATTGACACTTTTTATTTCCAACAGTGAGCTCATGATAAATACACGAGTTGATTGATTCAACGTGTTTTGTATAAATTCATGTCCTTAACTATACAGATTGTTTGTATGGGTTACTTTGTAATGTTACAGTATGTACTGTATGTACATAGCACTGCACGCCTGTCAACACACACTGGTCAAACCAAATGACTCCAATGTGGATGCTGTATGTGTCACTTGTTGATTTTGCATATTTTATTTTATTTTTTTATTTGCATACTTGTTTATTTTGTTAATAGGAACTTTAATCCCTCCCCCATATTTAAAATTTTGTGTTTATTTAATAGTTATTGGTCTGAGAGTAACACAATTTCAATAAACATTGACTACATTGAAAAAAAAACTGAACTTTAAAAAAAAAATAAATATTTAAGAAGACAACAACAAGCAGCATAAATAAAAAAATATTCAGACTTAAGTAATTAAGTGATTCCTTACAGGATAAAGTCTACAAAGGACACACACAATATAGATCATATAATATAAAGTATTAAAATACTAAACTAATGTGATGTATTATGATTAAAAATCAGCAGAAATTCTAAAAGGGTTTCTAAGGCATTTAAGGCTGGTATTCTAATTTTTAGAATTACACCTGTATGGAAGTGATTTTGTGTTCCATTCTGCATACGTTCTTCTAATGGGTATTACTGCCACACTGTATGTCAGACAAATTTAAGATATTAAATGATTTATGTGGTAAGAGATCTTTATAGTATGTCAATTGTTTAAGTCGCTATGAATGAGTGTTGGTTAAATACTATAAATAAAATTAATAATAGAAAATAAATTCAAAGTAAATGTCCAGGCTTCTTGCCATATTACAAATTTGCATATGGCATTACAGACACGGCAGTACATGTGCAAAGCAGGCATGTGTCTGCAGAGGTCACAGGGATTTCATTTACAACCGCGACGCATAACGACAAATTTCACACAGATAGCAAATCAATGCTCAAAATTGTAATTATGTTCTACTTATTATGAACCCTGAAGCACCAACACTACCTGCAAAACTACTGCCACACCTATTTATATGTAACCACATTGTAGTTTACAGAGGGGTAGAGCCTTGGTGACCAAAAACAAACTGTACTAAACAGCACCGTGGCCTGGTAAATAACAGTAATTATACTCTTCAACTTATACTTGAAAGAGACTAAAGAAAAGTTACTAATCCAGTTATCAGAATTCTCTCATGCTTTAAGCCCATGCTGATGTTATTTATTGATTTATGATATTTATAAATACTATACTCCAGGATGGAGGATAATTACAGAAACGTTGGTGCCAAAACTTTCTCCCCTCTTGACTCAGACCCCTCCCAGAATACACATTACACAGGTGTGCAGTAATTGTTACAGGTAAAGAACACACACAATCACAGTTAAGCCCCAGTCAAAGTAGCTTTAAATGCCGCTTTACCCCCCTCGTCCCCACCGCCTCCGCTCCCCTGCCAAAAGTCCCGCTCGGATATTTTGACTGAGTGATGGATTCCTGAAATCAGCATCTCACATGAACTTGCACACACACACACACACACACACACACACACACACGCACACACACACTACTCTGTTATTTGTATAAAATTAGATACATTTATAGATATAAATATAATATATTTAATGTGATTACAGAGCCTCTGTTACCCATTGTGTCATGTGATTAAGCTTTGAGACACTTCAGTCCCTGAACATTAAACGCTCTGACCTTGGACTAAATTTGCTAATTTAGAGGCTCTTTAGTTGTAAACAGTCTCTTTCACTGTGTGCAGCTATATAGCACTTTATCAGAGTGTTTAGCTACAGCCGTCTCTTACTGGGGTTTTTACTAATGTTTCTTTCACTTAAATTAACATTTAGCCGACACTTTTATCCTAAACAACTCAAATGAGAGAGCAACACAATTCAGTATTTAAGAATAATCCATCCATCCATTCATTATCTTCTGCTTTATCCCCTATTAGGGTCGCGGGGGGTTCCCCATGCACATCCAGGGGAGCACGTCTCGGGCGCTGGGCAGATACACCCAGGACAGGGCGCCAATCTATCGCTGGGCATACACTCACACACACACACACACACACACAGACAAACTCTATATGGGGCAATTTGGAAAATTGACCTTCATCAAGTTTTTGGACTGTGGGAGGAGACACTATGGATACCAGCATCTGCTAAATGACCAAATGCTAAAAGTAATGTAAATGTAAACATTGAAGGACAGTGAAATCAGCATTCACTGCCTTTGCTGACTCTAAATAAATTGCGTAACGAGCGGCATGTCGTGATTAGTAAAGCAACACGCCTCCTGCGGAAAGTCAGTCCAAAGTTAAAATCATTTGCGTGTCGTCTCGTAGGCAGCGTAGCATGAGACTGACCTGGAAGCGTCAGATCTGACGTTTCCTTTCAGTCGAGGCATACACCTTTGTTTTGTCTTTCTCAGGATGTTCAACATCCTCTCCTGCGGCTCGCTCTTTGTTTGTGTAATCCTCTTTTATTGGCGGCGCGTTCACTCAAAGTTCAGAAATGAAACTCAACTTGTCCTTGTGGCACAGTGAGTCATGCTTCGATGGTACCTTTATGTGCACTACCTGTTTGTTTTGTAGGAGATTTTCGCTAAAACGCAGCATCCTGTGCCTGTGGCATGACAATCGGCACTCGATTCAGATTTAACCCAGTTTTGTCTGCCTAATCGCCACTCTTAATCCAAACAGAGGACCGAGACTGGGCCCACCCTGACGAGGAGGCCCGAGGAGAGATGGAGCTGTTTGCTCGTGCTTCATCAGAGATAGCAAAATGGGTGTGTCTGTATGTGCGTGTGTGTGTGCATGTGTGCACTTTTACTATGGGAATCCTTGCTCTTCAAAGCTCAAAAATTTTCCCCTGGCAAATAGTTTGCTTGTTTGTGATTGCGTTTGAACATCAGCCAAAAACGGTGTGTTAAAAGATATGTGTGCGCGAGTGCCATTATCTCCGTCTAATCGCCCACTTCCTCTGGCTTTCTGACCTCTACTGTACACCCTAAATCGAAATAATCCAACTGAACACGTGTACAAATGAGCCCCAAGGCACCGGGAGTGTGTGGTTAGTTCGGAAATGCGATAATAGCGTCTCAGCTTTGAAGTGTGTTTCGCTTCCAAGCTCATCTAATAAAAAAATAGACCTGTAGCACATTCTCCAGAGTTGCACCTAATATTATCAGCAAATACGTTGAAAACAGGTGACATTTGGAAAATTACAGGGGCAAAACGTACTTGAGTTGAACTTCCTGCCGTTGTAAAAGGGGTGAGAAATCTCCGGTGTGAACTATTCCCATGGTCCTCTGACACGCCACACGGCAGCATGCAATGAAGTCTTATTAAAGAAACACTAGAGCTACTGGGGTTGAGGTGATGCTTACTCTGAGTGAGTTAAAGGTGAAAATCCACCGGATAATACTAAAATAATCAGTGATTAAGTTGTTGTTTTGTCAAAAATTTTGTTTTTTAAGTTTGTTATGTTTTGTTGTATAAAATCAGTTTTATAAAAATGTTCTCTTAAGGTCTGGTGAGGTTTTAAAAATGAAGGAGGTTAAATAACGCCCAATGAAACCTGACATACCGGCCAGTGTATTTGGTACACCTCATTGCATCATCACTTTCAGCTACCATACGGATGCACCCTGCATTTCTACAATTAGATTAGATTAGATTAGATTAGATTACATGAGGTAATTTAGCAGACACTTTTATCAAAAGTGACATACAAGTAGCTTGATGGTTGGGGTGCAGGGTGTAACATACAGCACCCCCTGTAGCAATGAGGGTTCTGGGCCTTGCTCAAGGGCTCAGATTGACAGTTTTGTTGGATTTGGGATTTGAACATCCAACCTTTAGATTGCAGGCCCATCACCCTAACCACTGAGCAACCACACTCTATTTTTGATTAGTTTAGTTTAGATTTAATTTTCATTACACATTTACAGTTACAGATCAATTAAATGAGGTTTGGCATCTAACCAGAGTGCAAAACTGATTTTTTTTTCCTGTCGTTTTGAAGAAAACCTGAGAAGCTGTCCTTGGTGTAAGCTTAATTGGTGAATTAGCCAGCTGAGAAATCTCTGTCTGAGTTAACTATAAATCCATCAAGAAGTCAGACTAGCATAAACATAAACCCTTCATTAAAATAGCGATAATCCTCTGAGAGGCAAAGCTACTTCTGAACTAAAGCCAGGACGTAGCTGTGCTCAGCTGCTAGCCGCTAAATCTGAACTGCCTTTATAAAACAAGACAGGTTCATAAGGAGCCATGCCACTTAATCTGAAAATGTTTAGAAAGTCTATAGAGTCGAGGAAGCCATGCCACATAGCTTTCTGCTTCATAAATTTACAACTGTGTCTGAAGAACTTTGATGCCATGCACTTTAAAACATGTCTGTAGAGCTTCACTTCAGTTTAGATTTAGATGTTAGACGTTTAGTAGTTATCCCTGCAGTCTTTTTCATGTTTATAAAGTAAACACACAAACACACAGTTGCAGTTAAAATTCTGGAAACACACACACACACCTCTTCACAGCTCCAGAGTCCAAACATAGTGCTTTACTCCACTAAAGGGGCTCGGTAGCTTAGTGGTTAGGACGTTGGGATATCAATCTGAAGGTTGGGGGTTCAAATCCCAGGTCCACTGAAGTTACCAATGTGGGTCCTTGAGCAAGACCCTTAACCCTCATTGCTCCAGGGATGTTGTGATGAACCCTGTGTTCACCTTGTAAGTCACTTTGGATAAAAGCGTCCAATAAATGACCAATGTTATGTAAATGTAGTTGATGTTCTGTATTGATCCATTGCTCATGTTGCTCATATTTTTGGTTTATGTAGCTGAGTTGCTGTCTAAAAGTGAAACATAGCAATCCACACTGTCATTACAAAGTTTACTGCGAGAGATTAATTTTTGCACCTGTTAACTGTGGGTGTGGCTAAAAGATGGAATTTGTGGAATTGCTCTAGTTTTGGGCTGTGATATAAGGAAGTACAGAAGCAGCACTACAACGTATCGTGGCACATCACCAGTACACACAACTTCAGTAAATCAGGGAATCATTGCAAATTATGTGCCACTTAAAACTTCATGATGACTTCCTGTTATCATTTCCCTGAGTGACTGACTGCAGCCTTGATTACGCCATGATTTGAGAGCTGTGTGTGTATGTGCGTTGATAAGCATCTGCTTCCTTGATGGCTCAGTGGTGGTTGATTTGGAGTGAGTGTATGTAGAAAGGATGGAGGGTGTTTGTTTGCAGCATGCAGCCTGGATACGGTCAGGCCACCATGGCTGAGATTCAGAGATGGACAGATGAAAGCGAGTGCGACTGAAAGAGACACGGCCAGTGGAGAGCACCTGAGGAAACATCAACACCAAGAGATAACATCACTCCCTCACAGATTGAGAGAGTGAGTGAGAGAGAGAGAGAGAGAGAGAGAACGAGTAAAAAAAGGAAAAAAGACCATACATTATTATGTTATGAGATATATATATATATATATATATATATATATATATATATATATATATATATATATATATATATATATATATATATATATATATATATATATATAGGTTTGATGAATTTACAGTATAGTTTTCTCCATAACTTCTGACTTGTATTGTTCTCATTTGTAAGTCGCTTTGGACAAAAGCGTCTGCTAAATGTAAATGTATATATATATATATGGCGGCACGGTGGTTTAGTGGTTAGCACGTTCGTCTCTCAGCGCTAGGGATTCCCGGTTCGAATCCTCATCTGGGTGGAGTTTCCATGTTCTCCCCGTGTCTGTGTGGATTTCCTCCGGGTTCTCCGGTTTCCTCCCACAGTCCAAAAACATGGATCAAGTCAATTGATTTCTCAAAAATTGCCCCATATAGAGTGTGTTTGTGTGAGTGAGTGTGTGCCCAGCGATAGATTGGCACCCTGTCCTGGGTGTATCTGCCCAGCGCCCGAGACGTTCTCCCCTGGATGGGCATGGGGAACCCCACCGCGACCCCAATAGAGGATAAAGCGGGAGATAATGAATGAATGAATGAATGAATATATATATAAATGTATGTATGTATGTGTATATATGTGTGTATATATATATATATTTTTATTTTTTTTATTTTTTTTTTTACTCAGACACCAATTCAGTTACAAAGGTTGTACAGATGATTTCAAAGAAGTCAGTTCCTGGGCTGATGACAGTAGACGTGTATCACTTTTAATTTAATTAAAACATTCTTTTTATTATGATTTTTGGTTACCATTCAACCTCATGTGACCAGGTGGTGGAGTAGCTCAGAGTTTTGGGTGCTGGGCCATCAAGCCCAGACGTGTGGGTACAAATCCCAGGTCTGCTGATGTTGCTGCCGTTGGTCCTTAAGCAAGGCCCTTTTTCCATCCTTTCTCCCGGGGTACTGTATCATGCTTAATGTTCTGACCCGATGTTGTAGTTGGGATATTTGTAAGTCACTCTGGATAAACATTTCTGCAAAATGACTCATGTAAATCTTCTTTTCTTCCTCTTTCTTTTACAATGCAGTAATCTGCTTCTCCAAGTTCCTGAAACTTTTCAGACATCCATTCATTGTTTAAATCAGGTTGTGCTACGGGCCGGGAATCACTATAATCACTGAACTCCAGTGGTTTTTCATTCCCATTATTACAAAAGCATTTGATCAAGTACCTAGCCACCTAATATTTAGATCGTTTAGTGCATTTCATTTCAAAAAGAACAATTTAGTGAAAGTCCTTTTCCAGTTTGAACACATCTGCGCACAAAGCATGATCCAAGAGGGCACGTTTGGGGCAGTTTGATGTACAGCAGAAGAACTTGGTCTGCACTGAAATCAGACCTAAACCATATAAAAATGTCTATGGGATAAACTGGACAATAGACTGTGAGCCAGGTCATCACATCCAAAATGAGTATCCAACATCACAGACATAATTTTACCTCAATAATTACTCCTAACATATCTGCTAATTACTCAATGCTCATGTTCATTATAACGGGTTTGTTTACTTACCTGAATGTTATGTTCTTACACTTAAGATTCATAGGGGAGCCACAAAGATACATGCACACACACACACACACACACACACACACACACACACACACACATCTGCATCCCCCCTCTACACCGCACTGGCCTGGCCAGCACATCCACTAATGGAATTAAAGAAATCTCTGAGTTGGCCGATAGGCGTAAAAAGCGCTTGCAAATTCCCGGTATTAAATCGAGCAGCTATATTTTTTTGCTGAGATTAATTTCGGGCTGACTCTGCTTGTGGTCGTAGCATCGAGTCCCTTATGATTTGGCTGTACCATTAGAAAATACAAGCAGTGCATAAACAGCATTTCAGTTCCAGCATTTAAAGCCTGAGTTCAATTTATCTGCCCTATTTTCACTCGTGCCTTCAGCTCCAACAGCCAAACCAGAACGACCAGCACCCTAGATTTTAAAACCAGACATATACCTTTATATATATATATATATATATATTATAGGCATTAACACATTATTTTTTTAGCTTATAAATTCAACATTACTATTTAAGACTAGTGTGCACTTGTTCAGTTTTTGGAGATTACAGTTCAATAAGTCATGGTGAATTTCTCCAAGGTGCTATAATAGAGCGATGGTAAGTGTTTTTGCTTTAGAGACATGAAGGACAAGGTTTTTTTCTGTATGCCGTTTGCATGCCCTCCCTATGCCTGTGTGCATGTTCTTTAGGACGGCAGATTCACATTGGCTCTGGCTGTGTATGTGTATGCGTCTGTATGTCTGTCGTGCAATAGACAAAGACATGTAAAAGTGTGATGTGCTGATTCACCAACCAGTTTGTAAAGGAAGTCAGTGGTTTAAATCTAAGTAAATTTGATGACAAACATAAAAACTTCCGCAGGTCAGATTATTTTCCTTTTGCCCTCTGATTCAGTTTATAATAAATAATAAAAGTAAAGCCTCTATGATCAAAATATGATCTGGAAACTCGAAAAACTAATCAAATCATTCATTCAAATTTGCTATCACCAATTTACTTGCAAGCTTTTAGAGAACCAAGAAGAACATACCAACTCTTTCCTAGAGTCTAGGAAATGAGCTAATCAAAGTGGTGAAAGTGCTAACCTATACACTATATAACTACACTGTGCCTTCCTGTTAAAAAAAAAAAAAAAAATTTAAATCCCACCTACCGACCAATAAAAGTAACAACCCAATTATAGTATTAAGTGGAACATAATGGATGGATGGTTCAGGTTGGCTTTTTGCAAAGTGGTCAAATTCTTCCACACTGAACTTACCTCAGACCAAGCTAACCATGTCAATATAAAGCTCGCACTGAACTGACATTTGAGGTGCGTCCCAATATTTTTTTTCTATTTCTATACAATGTAACCGATGGATTTCACTTAGTTGGAAAAAATAATTATCTAACCCAAAAAAGAAATCTCTGCTAAATTGCTTACAGCATGAAAATTAAAATTTTCCCAGATCAGCCGTTAACCAGTCGAGACGTGTTGGTGCTTATTCCACTGATGGAGCAGAACAGGTTTCTGGTGAGGCTGCAGATCAGCTTTTCATGGTAAAATATTTTTTTACCTTTTTTGTGATGTGTGGTGTAGTGGATGGATTTTTGGCCTGAATAAACAGAAGGATCCTGTGGCAGTGAAAACACAGGCTTTTTGCTTCCTTCTGTGTGTTTTTATCTTGTGATGAACCTCAGATCAGCGGCAGGATTGGCAGAGGAAGTGAGATTGGCGTCTCTCTGTGTGGTCTGACTGAGTAGGAGTGCAGATTTTTGCCCTGAGCCGATCTACTTCATGCTCCGTTGCCTTTCCTGCACCCTTCACCTCTTCACCTGCTATTTTCACCCTTTTACCTCCCACTCCTGCCTTTTCCCTCCACTGATCTCAGACCAGTGCTTTTGTGAGGTTTGGCTTGAGTTCCAATCCTTTGTATAACCCCAAACTGTTGACTTGCATTTTTTTAGTAGGATGTAGATGTAAGTCCACTAGCTGATTTCATTCTATGGTTCACTACGTTTAGACACGTAACCATAAGACTGACAGAGCCACAACATTTTAAATACCACACATCACAATAAGGTTGGATTCATTAGCATCTTCTCCGACAGAATCCAAGACATTTTTTGCGCTTTGCTTTTTATTTTATGAAAAAATATTATTTGTGCCAGTTAAAACATTTTGGTTGTAATCAGCGTTCCAATTCAATCCACATATCTTCATTAGGGTTCAGGTCTGGGCTATGTGGGGTGCTAAAATTACTCCAAATCAATCCCATCAAACCAAATTTCCTTTGTAAACAGGGTGGTCATGATAGAGGAGAGAAAACCCAAACACTTGCTGCAAAGTTAGAAGCATTAATAGGTTTGCAAAATGTAGCGCATGATCATTATTCTTTATCATTCATTCTTTATTATTCTCTCTCCGTGTCCGTGTGGGTTTTCACCATGTGCTCCGGTTTCCTCCCACAGTCCAAAAACCTGGATTGAGGGTAAATTAAATGCTTTGAATGCCTCCATTAAAATTGCTCCTATATAGAGTTTGTTTTTTGTGTGAGTGTGTGCCCAGCGATGGACTGACACCCTGTCCTGGGTGTATCTGATTAAACTAGTCCCCAGTATAGGATTAAGCGGAGGATAATGAGATGAAAATTCAGAATGAATCTTTTAGGTAAATGATTCATGTGACAATGTTGCATTCAATCTGAATGAATTTAAGATTCATTAACCTTGGAATTTAGTAATTAGCATATAGACATTAGGGATTTTATTTCCCAGAGGAATCTGTCATTTGTTGAGAGGGAGAAAACTAATTAAACCTTAATTAGATGAATAATTGACGTGTTACCAACATAGGTTTTTCTTTAGCAGTTTTGTTTGTAGTAAATCATTTAGTTGAAAGTGACATCCACTTCTCTCCATTAATGTAATGTGTGAATGGAATTCAGTGAATTTAATATAAGACACTTCATTGCTTTTGATCTCACTTCTGTAGTGATCAGATGAGTTCTGTTCAGAAAACAGAAAGGTTTGCTGTCTAAAAAACACTGGTGGAAAATCTTAAGGAATCATTGAGCTTAATCAACATACAACGATGAATTGCAGAATAAAATACAAGCTCACCATCGCAGGTTCAATTTATAATACACAAACTGTTTATTTTAGAAATTAAATTATGCTCTTAAGGATTTTTAAATTACTCGGTTCTTGTCTCTAACTTGATCAGCGTTATGGGTTTGGGAAGTCCACCCGCTAAGCCCCTCAGATAGGAGGAGGCATTTTAAAATATTGGAAGCCGACTCGGCCAATGTTAGGCCTTGAAGGGTCTCATTTCCATATGAGTCAGACAGCGAGCAAGCGCTGAGCGCAGCAGAACGGCTATCTGACCTCTGGATGGGCCGTGCAAAATTACATCAACCCTGCCCGTAACACAGGGATTAATCTCACACTAAATTATTCAGGATTCACACGTGCACATGTTTATGCTTTTGCTTCGTTTGTCATGTCAGCATGTTGTTTTTTCCCCCCCTCCTCACAAAGTTGGTAGCAAGTTCTGTGTAAAAGAAAAATCCTTGTAACCAATTGGTTTTGGACTGATATAGTGACATTCTGCCAGGCTTACCCTTTTCTTTACAAAAAGGACAGATTAAGACAATCCGTCGCAAGCCACCTCGACTTTGCCAGGAGCTTCAGAGCTCGAGAGCAAAGAGGATTTCTCGGATTCTGTCGGAGAAGATGCTGAGGAATCCACCGCCTTACTTTTGCCCACCTGCGAGTCAACTTAGAGTGTCTGATATAAAATAGCACCCTGTGAACCTCTGGAAAGTTTGTTTTTTACACCAGAGGCTTTGTAGGGGCCAACTATCATGCCGTGTCACATCCCGAACATGAGCCTGCCATCACATCCACATCAAAGGACCAAAATCAAATCCCCAAATCACACTATTCTTATTGGCTCAGTGTAGTCAGATTCTGCTTGTGAGTGATCCTTCTTTAAGCTGTTTTTCCGCACAACTAGTAATTCTGCGGATGATGCCTCCATTAGGTTGATGTTGGAGTTACGAGTTACGTAAATCATGATGACGAGCTATAATCTCTGTGTGATCTGTGCAAAGTTAAAAGGATATGAAATAAAATAGTTTTAGGTTAATATATATTTATAATATATTCATACAGCAATTTTGTTCAGTTGGGGTCAGAGGAATTCTTGTGGCATGACTCAAACAAAAATTCTGCCAGAAATATTATATCCTTCAAAAATATTTTTTCTCGCACTGTGCTGCTAGCTCTGTGACCTCACAGCAACATGGTCCTGAGTTTAATTTCTAAAAAGAGCAGCTGCCATGTTTTCTCATCTCTCATATCTGCTTCTCTTTCAAATCTTAGTCAGATAAATCTGAACTCCTACATTGCCCTAGGTTTGAATCTGTGTGTGTTTGTGTGTGTGTGTGTGTGTGTGTGTGTGTGTCTTCCCACTGACCTCTCCAAGGTTTTTCTTTACTTTCGTTCAATGAATGAATGAGTGAAGACTTCCCTTTATCACCACATTTTAATCTGGCAATTATTTTTATTGTCCACTCATCAAACACATTTTATGCAACATTAATCTATACTTTTGTGATTTAAAAAAAATTGTAATAAAAAAAAAAATGTTTTTATTGTATTTTATTGTAAAGCTCAACCTTCAGTCATTCACAAAATTTTAAATAACTAACTTTAAATAACTTCTAAACAACATTAATCTATTTTTAATGTAAATATTATACTGTGATGTGTACAAGCTGAAAGTTAGAACATCCTCCAGTAGGGCTTTATTAGTATGTACTGAAGAACTCTTGTTACTTTGAGGTTCTGATTGTTGTTTTAATAAAACTTAATATAGCTTGTATTTGATTAATTAAATATTAAAAAGATTTCCAGTTTGATTTCACTGAGACCTTTCTTTTTAAAATTAAACTCCATTTAAAACTGTAAAATGTTTTATAATTTCTATAAAAGCCGCTGTTGTTTACATGATGATTTGATCCAAGTGGGTCTTTAGGTGGGTGTGATTGGTCGCCTCGGCCCGACGGCATCAGCAGGCGGTAGTTTTGTCGTTCGAGGGTGATTTATGATCTGAAGTTTATTCAGTTGAAGCCTGCTGTTCTTTTAAACACTGAACTGGCACAGCTTTCCATCTCTCAAGCTAAAACTCGCTTCAAAATATACAAAACCAGTCCAAAACAAACAGATTTTTGTGTGTAAACTATGTACCAAAGTTACAATAATGGACAGCTATGTGACTAAATCTGTCTTTGTATAAATTCTTCTAGGTTGTTTATAAATTTGAGTTGGGCTCAAAGGTGCTAGCATTAACAGCACACCTCATGCTAACTTCCTTTTTGGATTATGCACTTTACTTTATGTGGGTGAGTTTTTAGTAAGACACCAGCTAAAGTCCTTTCAGACACAACAAGCGAAGGGCACAATTTACGGCCCACGCTGAAAGGAAATGTCGAGAAAAGCTGCCGCTCCAGCCATCACATATCTCGTAAATCATGATCGTTTATATGGCAGATGGCAGTGCCAAGCTTGCCAGAGAGGCGTGCCAGGCTCACACCAAAAAGTCGCGGCGACTCAAAGAGTCAGCTGTATGCACATGGCATTAGCGTATAGCTGACCTCTTTGGAAAGTCTCATGGCTGCTTGGCGAAGTGTTTGTGTGCCCAGGTGGCCCGTTGTAAATAAATATTCTTTAGAAAGCGTCAAAGACACTAAAACGTCTTTTGTTCTGAGATGCCGTGTCCAGAAGCCAGAGACCTGCCCCGTACAATTTGTTTTTACCACAGACGGGATACTGTTGCCCTCTCAAAGGCCAGCATATGCCACGCTGGAGCCACACGGGGCCATAAAATCACATTAAAGGAGGACAAAGCTGAGGTGAAGAGTACAGCAAGCCTCACTTTACATTACACCCTCAGGATATTTCCACAGAAATATTCAAATCATGCCCCCTCAAAATAAATATTAATAAAATCTAAAATTAAGCAGTTAGATATACTAAACACATAATGTAAACCAGATTAGTACAGGCACAAAAGCATACCCTCCAGATTATCATATAAATAAAAATACAATACAAATAATATACAACAGATTACTAATGTAATAATTAGATTGCATCACTAGTACAATAAAAAAAAAACATGAACTATTCTAAAAGCATAGTAGAGTACTGGATTTATATTAGAATAATGAATGGCTGAGTAAAGAGTTAACTTCAGTGCAGCTTTCACGTGAATCTCAGTAGAGTACTCATAGTTACCGCAGCCCAGCAGCTCTGATTTAAAGAATCAAACCACTTTTAGCAACACATTTAATATAATTTATTTTGCTATGAAGAAATATAAATACAAACTGAAATAAACCACAAGAGAAGAATAAGAATCACCTTTATTGGCCAAGTGTGTTCTAGTACAGACTATACATTATACACAGTATAACTTCTGATTATACAATAAAATCATTTGTATTAATAATTTGTAATAATTTGTATATATATATATATATATATATATATATATATATATATATATATATATATATATATATATATATATATATATATATATATATATGTGTGCAAAGTTTAAAAATGTATCCATAGTGTGGGGTAGTGTGGACAATAGTTTACTGCTTGCTGAATTAGCTGGGAGAACCAATAAAGAACTTCCTGCAAGATATAGAACTCTGTGAAAATTGAAAAAAACGACAAAAAACGAGTTCTGCTTTTAAAACTGTACACACCAAATATCAGATTATTTACAAAGTAGAGAAGTAATTTAAGGATGCTGCTTTTGAAACAGCGTGGTTTCCTTTTTCTCCTAAAGACATGACTCAATGTTGTAGAATATTGCCTCTCTCTCCTCTAACTGTATATGGGGGTCACCTATTCTCTTGCCCTCTTCCTGGCAGTTTTCTATCCTCCATATGTGGGGAGGTCTACGCACTTTTGTCTCCTTAATATGTGTGTTAAGGTTATCAAGTTTATTTTTATTCTGTCCCGTTTTAAACATTAAATATAATGGAAAACTAAAGGTAACCTTGTGATGGTTTGAAGCTTTAACAGCATCAGTTTAAAAAATAACGTTTTTTTTTTTCTCATGATTATTCGTATTTTATTTTTCAGGTGCTATAAAGTTATGCGTATCGTTATCTGAACGTTAACCTCCACCTGCAACCAAGTGGCTGGAGCGCCAAGGAAAAGGCCACACAGACACAGGGAGAACATGGGAACTTTACACAGGAAAGATCTTGTTCTATCGGCAGAGGAACCAAACCCAGGACCTTCGTATTATGAGGTACTATTTACCATCATACCACCCAGATTTCATTACAGATATTTAATTATATGATACTAATGTTAAACTGGGACTTTTGTAGTCATGCAGCTAAATAAATAAAATAAAGAAATAAATACACCAACTCAACTCAACAATTTTTTTGTTATTTTGAGATGATGACTTGCATAACTCAAAATCTTGTGGTTCATAGCAAAAGGAAACATAATAATGAGTTATAAGGAAGTTTAAATTATATAATGATAAAATAGGGTTTTAAGTCAGCTTGTGAGGTTCTGCTAGAAAAAATATTATATTAAATTATTCACAAGTTGATTGAATTGATAACTAATTTGGATATTTTATATTCCTAATATAAATAATTCACCTTCCCATCATTCAAAATGCTGTTAATATTTTTAACTCAAAATTACTTTTAAATGTAAATTATTATTTTCTTTGTTTGTAATTAAAATCTCAGTCTTTGTGAGTGTCTGTATGTCCAGTTGTTTTTGGAGTGTTCTTTTTTTGTTACATCATACGATTGATTTCAGATCTGTTTGTGAACTTTAAGTTCATCTCCTCTTTGCTGTCGGTTAGGGCAGAGATCTTCCGTTTCCCGCTGTCTGTGGAGGTAATTACACTTATCTGTCTGCAGGCTTTTGTCTCCGATGCCCCGCCCCCCCCCTCGCTCTCCACCTGCCAGCTGTTACCCCGATATACCCGAGTTCAGACCACACAATGGCTCCGTTTACTTAACATGAAACTTGCCTTCACCTTCACAAAATGCCCCACTCCCTCTCCGGAGGGAAGGCATTGCCACTGTAACCTGTTCCTCCTGGCTACCTCTGAAATACACAGTGTGTTTTTTTCTTTTCCTTCTTTATTTACCAGCCTGCGTGGCCTCTCCGCCAATCGCTCCGGGCTTTCCTGCTTGCTTTTTGAAGTTCTGATGAGTTTTTAATTTTACTTGAACATCCTGTTGTGTTTTTAAGAGATTATTTCTGAGCGATTGCTTCCTGTTTCCGATTCCTTCGAGCGTGTCGGAGTTTATCTTGACACTTTTATGAGCGCGGGTTCTCAATACAACGATGTGCAAATGATTGACAGCTCATCAGAAAACTCCCAACATGCTCAGTGCTCAGTTCAGAGAACTTAAAGAGCTGTCACTTTCTCAATATGTCTAGCTCCGAATATAATTTTTTTTATATTCTGCTTCAAACATCTTCAGGTTAAAATATGTGTGTATTTGAGAAAAAAACTAAACATGACGAGCAGTTACAAATGTTGTTCCATCATAATGCCAAAGCCCAGAGAATTCTGCATTTCTACTGGTATATCAGACTGGATTGACTCCCTCACATCAGAACTCCATCATGCTTCCCACCTGAACAAAAACACTTCCTCTCATGGTACAGCTTTGTGAAATGGTTTGTTTTGCTTTTCCTGAATTTCAGTGCGCTGGTTTAAAAAGAAATGGGCGGGGCACCGCCATCAGTGTGTCACTTCAGTGTTTTGGTGGTCAAGACGGGCTTTACGATGGGGATGTGAGGTATGGGATCGTGGTTAACCTCAGGTCACCTCACTGCCTCCTGTACTGAGATAATAAAGTCATTAAAGTGCTATTAGTGGTCATGTGACACATTGCTGTGTAACAGAGAAATTACAATGCACTTCCTTTTATCCTTTGCAGCCTGTTTTTAAGACTTCCTCTGCAAAACTGGGTATACATCTTTTTAAGGAATCACCATCACACCAATCTGATTGCTGGATATCCGATTTCAGAGGCAGTAATGTAACAATTCTAGTGCTAATCACTGTTTTACAAACAGTGGAATTTGTCAGATTTACAAACAGTGGAACTCCGATTCCATTGACAATCCAATGTAGCTTACATTTGTTTATTGGGGGTAAAGACTGCTTTAAAGAAACTGGAAAACTTGTCAAACCATGTCATTATAAAGCTTTCTTGTTGTAAAGCATCTCACTTCTGCCAGAATAAGGAAAGGAATGAAGGCTTTCCAAATGCATGTGCCTCGCAAAATAAAAACAAAATGTGTTCTTTCATAAACTTAATAATAATACTGATGGTTCAGTGCCATCCTCCTTAATAAACCCCAAACTGCTGTTTATTTTCTTTACGTACATGAAGTAGGCCAACCATTTTCCTTTACAGCTCACTGTGTGTTCCGAGACAGAATCAGCACTTGGACAGAAATGCTCCCGTCTTATTTCATCTTTATCTTCTGCTATCCTCTATTAGGTTCATGGAGGGCTTCCCCATGCTCATCCAGGGGGAAATGTTTTGGGCGTTGAGATGATACAACCTGGACAGAGCACCAATTCATAGCTGGGTACACTTACCTACATAGACACGGTATATAGGCAATTTTAATATGGGGCAATTTAGAGCAGCCAGTTCACCTCGAATGCATGTTTTTGGACTGTGGGAGGAAACTGGAGAACCTGGAGGAAACCCACACAGACATAGGGAGAATATAGAAACTCTACCCAGATCGAAATTCGAACCAGTGCTAAGCGGCAGAGTGCTAACCACTAAATCCACTGTGCCGACCCAGAATGCTTTTAATAGTTGCACCAACATTTGCTCTTAACTGCAGTGAGCTGTAAACACTGAGCTTTATGGTCATATTTAACTACACAACATGAAAAAATATAAATATGTTAAAACGTTTGGTGTAAAAGACTAGACTCATCATCCTGTCCAGTAATAATTTTTTTTTTTTACATTTTTTTTTTTTTATAAGTATTACTTACTGTCCACAAGTTTACTCACAAGCCATTCACCATTTATTAGTTTGTTTAATTGCTATTTTTCTGACCAATAATTGGTTGTTTATTAAAATTGGGGTTTGGCCTTTTTTATGACACAGTTGTCTCTGATTGGCTGTTTTTTCTGTGATTCATTGGAAGAAAATTGTGCCACCCCTCCCTCCATGAGAGCATGGCCAGTTTGCCCTCATTGGACTCCAGCCACAGATGACATCAGTAAGAATCGAATTGATCTCTGGATAAAAGGGCAAATTCTGTTCTGTTGAGCAACTCAGATGGGAAATGATATCTGACTGAAGGGTTCAACATCCTCAAAAATCTACAGGGAACATTAACCTGCTGTACCTGGAGTCTGGACAATGTACTTTCTGACCTGTCAACTGTTCATGGCTGATTAACACTTGCTGTAGTACATTTCCTGTTGCATGTTGATACTTCCTTTAGTTTTCTCTGAAAACAAGCTGCTGATGGCATTTCATTTAAAATAGTGTTTGATAATACAATTCAAATAAGCAGTTCATAACTAAATTGAATGTATTCATGTTAGTGATAAAAACACTACTGTGTGCAGTGTTTTCACACTTCTGGACTTTCATTGATGTCGAACGAAGGCAAACCCGTGTATTAGTATTTGATCTGAAGCTCAACCAGCTTTGAGACTTTTGGACGCAGAGTTAACCTGTGATTGCTATCGGGCAGATCATCTCAGCCCACCCACTCTCTCAGACGTCTCTGGAATGTGTTATTTTGACTGATAGAGAAGAACGAGTGAGGAAAGGTTGAAATTGGGTGGATTGCGTGAAAGGTCAGATGCCAATCTCACTCTCCGTCCTGCAGGTGAAGTCGAACCGGATTCCTCAAGTCTCGCAGGCATGCTGGGAAACGTTAATGTTTAAACCGCCAATACAAACACGCAGAGGTACTTTAAGCACACATGCGGGATTAAAAGCTCAGGGCAGAAATGTAGCGTGACCCTGTAACGCTGGCAACAACATCATCACTAATAATAATAATAATAATAATAATAATAATAATAATAATAATAGTCATGAAACCTTTACAGCAATATAAAAAGTGTTCATATAAAATGATGCCAATATTTATTTAAAAAAAATAGAGATCCATAACAAAAGCCCTGACATTCATGTTAACTCTGTTTTGAGAACAGTTACAGTTATAAGCCAAATTGTTCCTATATTTTTCCAAGATAATCTAAAAAAAAGAAGAGAGGCCTTGATTAGCTGAAAAGTGTTCATAGGGAAAAAATCTGGTGTGTGTGTGTGTGTGTGTGTGCTAGGTAGCTGATAAGTGTTAACAGGAAAAGTGCTAAAGGTACAACAGAAAGCTAAACCATGTGAGTGTCATGTTATGGTGACCAAAACCTTTGAATTGTCCCGATGATGCTTATATAAAGTTCCCACTGTGTGTGTGTGTGTGTGTGTGTGTGTGTGTGTGTGTGTGTGTGTGTGTGTGTGGTTTTCACCAGGCCTTGTCTCTTTGGAATGGCCTGATGCCAGTGAGCAGAGCGTGCAGGCACGCTTAAAATAAGAAATGGAAACTATGTGATTGAATTGACAGCATAAGGTATATACATACACTCATGCCAGTTGATTAGGTAGTAGATTAGTGTAAGTAATAAACTATTGCCAGTCAGTAGTGTGCCCGGGCATTACATGACATCGAACGTATGAACTAAAGTATGTGTTTTCTACTGGAGGACTGTTATCTGCAGTCATGTTAATGCTGCAGCATGCATTGCTGTATACTGAGCTCATTCCAATTTAATGTTATCATTTTTAAAGCTCAATATTTAGAACGTTATATAAGTGCTATGTGATATGTACATGCACCTGTATGCTTTTTAAATTTATTTTGTCCTCACAAATGAGCAAAAGCAGCATCTTTATAGTGGATGTTAGGCTGCCTGTTGTATTTCCACTGACGCTGAGCTCAGTTTCTCTCATTAAAGCTATCGTCCAGCGCGCATCAATAATGCAGTGGAAACAAATTTTGAATTTGACACCGATTGAGTTTTCAAAACACATCCATATGAATAATTGAGGCTTTAAATCCAACACAGGAGCAGTGGAGCATATGGACAGGAGGCTAAACACAGCCAAGCACTCGCACACAAACCATACTGAATGAGATTACAGAGGATTTGAGTATTCACTTTTTTGAAAAACAAACGTAATACAAGGAATTGCACACTTGCCGGTGATGAACAAGATTCAAAGTATTTCATTCCCAATTATTATACTAGAGGTTATTAGCATTTTGTGATTCTGCTGAGTATGAGATGCACTTTATGTTTCTGATGAGAAATAATTTGTTTTTAGTTTTAGAAGCAGTGCTGTTATTGGGATTACACACACACACACACACACACACACACACACACACACAAACTTACACATGCACTGCACGAAATCAAAAATGAAATCCAATGTTCTTTAGAACTAAAGTGTTTACATATTTCAGGGTTACACTTTGTCTGTCATGTTTTTTTAGTACAAAGCATGAAGGACATCCCTCAATGCCGGGTGTCAGTGGATTTCTTAGAATGTGACACTTCAGAGGTAAAGGAGGTGAAAGAGGAGCCAAGAAGCCAGAAAACCTCATTAACCTGCACAAAAAGAATTAGACTTCTGTTTTCCTCCTGTGTTAATTTTTCATTAAATATAAAATTCACAAATGAATGCACAGGTTGCATTTTTGTTAGTGAATATTGTAAAATCTAAAATAAAGCATGGATTGCAGGTAACACCTGTACACCTATTCCTTATATGCAAATTAGCAAAATATGTGGCAGTGCAATGAATACAAAGAAAAACATTAACATCAGAATGGGGATAAAAGACATTTTAGTGACTTTGACAGTGACATA
This sequence comes from Corydoras sp. C115, assembly GCA_019802505.1. Taxonomy (NCBI): domain Eukaryota; kingdom Metazoa; phylum Chordata; class Actinopteri; order Siluriformes; family Callichthyidae; genus Corydoras; species Corydoras sp. C115. Next base: position 366,795 of record JAFMOC010000020.1, read on the forward strand.
ATTGTTGGTGCCAGACAGGCTGCTTTATATAGTCTGTAATTGCCAATCTTCTAAAGATTTTAAGCACAACATTTAAGGTCATGAGGAGGTGCTACAGCCTAACCCAGAGTTCTCAGGGCAAAGAGAAAACACTTTATACAGGTCTACAGTCTATCGCAGGGCAGACACACACTTTCTCAACCTTCTCTCTTGTATATCCAGTTTATCTCACATGTATTTAGATCGTTCCCACATTCAAATGATTCATGTTTGGTTTTTTTTTATTTATTGATTTTTAATTAGACCTTATTAAAGTTCAGGTTGCTGATGTTGCATGTTCAAGCCCATTATTACGCTGGTGATTTTTACTATCATTGATTTACTGCCACTGTCATGATATCGCAACATGCCACGGTGTCATTATAATGTTCTGTTTAGTCAAGCTGTAGGCCGCCTCATTCAAGATTCTACTACGTAGTTGCTAGGTTTCATAACACGTTGGCTTCTCTGAAGTGTTATGATCCATAGCAACTACTCTATTAGAGACTCTCCCAAAAAAAATCCATCATTACGTGCGTGTTGGAGGTGTACAAACGTCAGAGTTCTGGACTTCAGGGTGGAAAAGTACAGATGAAAGGTGATGCGGCTGTGTGTTCAGATGATGCTGTGATAAGAGTAAACTGACTGTGGAGTTCCATGGATTTTTTTAGAGATGATCTACAGATAACAATTAGTGCTGCGTTATGATCACGTGTGATACATTTACATTTAGTCATTTAGCAGACGCTTTTATCTAAAGTGACTTACAAATTAGAACACCACAAGTCAGAAGCCATGGAGAAAACCAACTATACTGTAAATTCATCAAACCTGATTGTTATTCGATGCTGCGGCCCCTCCCCATTTTTTTTTTCTACAACAGGTATTTGTTAAAGAGATGCGTCTTCAGTAGTTTCTTAAAACTGTTTAGTGATTCTGCCTTACGGACAGAGTTGGGAAGATGGTTCCACCATTTTGCAGTGGTGAACCACGGAGTGAGAATTAGCTCCTCGGTGAGGTGGAATCGCCAGGCGGCAATCATCACTGGAGCGAAGTGAACGAGTCGGAGTGTATTTTGAAAAGATAGAGTGAAGGTAGGAGGGGACAGATCCAGAAATGGTTCTGTATGCCAGAGTCAGTGACTTGTACTGAATGCGAGCAGCTACAGGGAGCCAATGGAGGGAAGTGAGTAATGGAGTGACATAAGTTAGCTTGGGCTGGTTAAACACGAGTCGGGCTGCAGAGTTTTGAATTAGTTGAAGAGGTCTGATGGTGGAAGCTGGGATACCGGCAAGTAGCGCATTACAATAATCAAGCCGGGATAGGACCAAGGCTTGAACAAGCAGTTGGGTAGCATGTTCAGTCAAAAAGGGTCTGATCTTCCTTATGTTGTAAAGAAGGAATCTACAGGAACGGGTGGTTTTGATAACATGATCAAAGAGTTTAAGGTGGGAGTCTATTGTGAATTGTGTGTTGTGTGTGTTGTGTGTGTATTGTGTTGTGTGTGTATTGTGTGTTCGCTCTCTGAGTGGCTCTTGTGTCTGAAAACTTTGTTGTCGAGTGTATGCAGTGGTGTAGTAGTTAGCATGTTGCTTCTCAACACTGGAGATCCAGGAATGAATACAGAGTTTTCCATGTTCCCTTTGTCGCCGTAAGTTTTTTCCTGGTTCTCCGGTTTCCTTTCACAGTCCAATAACATGGATTCAAGGTGAATTGGCTGCTCTTAATTGCCATTATACAATATGTGTACTGTATGTGTGGCTGTGGAATAATCGTGTGTGCCCAGCAAAAGATTGGCACCCTGTCCTGGGTGTATCTGCCCACCACCTGAAACGTTCTCTTCTAAATGGGCATGGGGACACGCCCCCTATGCAACCCTAGTAGAGGATTAAGCAGAAGATAATGAGATAAGATACGAATTCTGATGTCTGCTTTAACCAAACCGATGGTTCACATTGTTTCTCCAGTGTCTTATTTCCGGTGTTTCTTCTTGGTTCATGTTAATCACAAAATGTCGTCAGCGTGTCTCTTCCTCAGTCTGTCAGCTGCTGCAGGTACACATGAGCTTAATTGGGAATCAAAAGCTCTGCTACGTGGAGGCTGGCGGGGTCAAGTTCAGGTTAAACTTTCGCATGCACACATACACCCGCTAATGAGTGGAACTCTTCTGACATGCTGTGCATGCTCGTGAGAACTAAGTGACATGGTGAATAAATCTGTCATGTACAGAGACGTTTCTTTGGTGAACTTGCTGCTTTCGAGTTGCATGTAATTAAAGTAGACCATCAACAACCAACATTCTTTCTTGCGGTTGGTCAGTGAATTCATTTTCTTTTTCTCACTTAACCTTTTATTAACTCACGAGTCAGTAAATCACAGACATCTGAATCACATTGGCTCATCTGCATTCTTTCTTTTATTAGGTGTCTATTAACTCCACTTCTGAAGTCAGGTTTGTTTGGATGCAGATCTTCATGTAGGGTTTATTTGCTTGATTAATAGAATTGAGACTTTTAAGGGTTCTTGGTTTTCTAGGTCATATGCTTCTCTTTTACGGAGTCAGTGTGAATCAGTGATTCATTTTGACATTTAATATGTTTGGCATTCAGACATTCAGGGATTCATTTGGTCAGTTTGCTTCTTGTTTATTTCAGGCTTTTCTTTGATTCAGCGACTCTTTTGTTTTATTCACTACTAAATTGAATGAACCTGTGAATCTTTACATTTTTATTTAATGAATTAGTGCCGGTTCTAAATCCCTTTAGACTCAGGCATTAGGATGGAAATTTCTCGTTGTGAAGTGTTTTTAAAATAACTTTGCCCCAATTATACGTTTTGTAAAATGTTCTCTTAAAATTCGATGTCAGTTATTCAACCACATGCTATTACTAAAAAATATATAGGCATTGAGCTGCGGTACGTCTGCCTCTTAGCACTGGGGATCCAGATCCATGTTCTATCCTTGGGTTCTCCGGAGTAAAAAGACGTGGGTTTAAGGTAAATTGGCTGCTCTAAATTGCCCATATATAGTGTGTATTTCTGTGTAAGTGAGTGTGTGCCCATCAATAGATTGGTGCCTTATCCTGGGTGTTTCTGCCAAGCACCCGAAACGTTTTCCTCTGGATGGGCATGGAAAACAAACCCCCGCACCCCCTTTTCCCTGGCACCCTTAGTATAGGATTAAGCGGAAGATGATGGATGGATATAAGCAGTGAAACTTCAGTGACTAATGATTAGGTTTGATATGACAGTGTAACTGGTTCCTCCTTAACTGCCGACTGACGTTGTTATTTCGTTTGTAAGTCATTTTAGATAAAAGTGTCTGCTCTTTGTGAATTAGTAGCAGGTAAACGTTTATTCCCTGGAATCACAATTCTGCATTAATATAACTGCTTCTGCTTTTTATCTTTAATAACAAGTAGGCCTTGTTCGTGTTCACCATGGTTCTACTGTAATGCACATCTAAACTCCCTGTACAACCTTCAGCATGAGGGCAAGGCGTGTCAACATCCCATAATGCTGTGCGTGAGGGTGCGTGATTGCGGAGATTAACCAAACGCTGGGCCACACACAGACTTTTCGCACCTTAACCTCCATAACCTGACATGGATAACAAACATCCTTAGGGCGGACGGTGATATGTGAGTGTGTCACACCACATTCTCATCTCTGGCACTCCGCCTAATCTTTTAATTATGAGTGTGTGCGTGTGTGTGTGTGTGTGCGTGTCGAGGAAAGGAAGCCAAACCGCTTTGGAAGGGATGTTTGTTTCAGGGATGGTAGTTCAGGAAGTTAGGCATGAAAATGAAAATGCATGTAATGTGTAAAGGAAGTGCAATTATTATAATTGCATTAATTATTTTGTTTGTCCTGCTGGCCATATGAATTCAATAACTACTGTTTAGCTTCAAAGGTGAAAATTGGTGTAAATTCAATATTAGATATCATACCTGGAGACAAAAAAGACAAGCATTTTTCCGATGTTTTTGATGAAATCGTCCCAACATCAGTGTCCAAACTCTAATAGCTGCACAGGAAGACCCAACTTGAGCTATCAGAATTGGATAGGATGTCATCAAATGTCCTGTGAGTGCAATGTGTTCTAAAATTTTGTCAGAATAAGAATACTTTATTGATTCATTCATTCATTATCTTCCGCTTTATCCTATATTAGGGTAGCGGGGGGTTCCCCATGCCCATCCAGGGGAGAACGTTTCGGGCGCTGGGCAGATACACCCAGGACAGGGCGCCAATCCATCACTGGGCACACACTCACTCACACAAACACACTCTATATGGGGCAATTTGGACAGTTCAATTGACCTTGATCCATGTTTTTGGACTGTGGGAGGAAACCGGAGAACCGGGAGGAAACCCACGCAGACACGGGGAGAACATGGAAACTCCACCCAGATGGGGATTCGAACCGGGAATCCCTAGTGCTGAGAGGAGAACTTGCTAACCACTAAGCCACCGTGCCGCCTTTACTTTATTGATTCCTGGAGGAAATTGCAGAAAAATAGAGATGTGAAAGTGAAAAACACGAGCAGGGGCAACTGCAACGGGCTGCATTAACAAGTTTTTAGTTGAGACTTAAATGGTAGATTCATGTTAGACATATCGCACAGTAAACTCAAACTAAGGTTGGCATTTTAGTTTAGCCCTCAGAAGCCGGTGATGAACGGTGTAGATGCCTTTGAGGAACGTTTTTCATTCATGATTTTTGAGTCTTCACACTGCAGGAAAAAGCAATGTAGACCAAGACAAAAATCTGACTGTAATAATGACTTGCCAAAAGTCACAGACATTAACAGTGTGTAATGAAGAGTAAAGTGCTAACAGACAGACTGTCCTAAACACACTCTTCCTGTTGAGCTGGTCATGTTATTCCAACATGCTGCAACATGCTTATTGGCCGTACACCGGTTCTGGAGTGGGTCGAAGGCTTTCAGCAGAATCACACTTGTTAGTGGGAGAGGTGTCAGCATTTTTGATAAGCATTGATGCTAACATTTACAGTAACATTAATCATGGTAAAAGTAAACTTTTAAAAACCGTTTCCCCAGTTAATCACATGTCGTTGCACACCTCTCCAAGATGTCCAAGCACTTTTTACAATTCCAAATTAATAACAAACAGGAACAAGTGAAAGAGGCATAGATTATATACCAAACATCCGGGTTCTAGGGTTTCATCCTACAGTCCAAAAACATGTAAAGGTAAATTAAATGCTCTAAATTGACCCTGGCGGCACGGTGGCTTAGTGGTTAGCACGTTCGCCTCTCAGCGCTAGGGATTCCCGGTTCGAATCCCCATCTGGGTGGAGTTTCCATGTTCTCCCCGTGTCCGAGTGGGTTTCCTCCGGGTTCTCCGGTTTCCTCCCACAGCCCAAAAACATGGATCAAGTCAATTGAGTTCTCCAAATTGCCCCATTATAGAGTGTGTTTGTGTGTGTGTGTGCCCTGCGATAGATTGGCGCCCTGTCCTAGGGGCGTTCTCCCCTGGATGGGCATGGGGAACCCCCCCGCGACCCTAATATAGGATAAAGCGGAAGATAATGAATGAATGAATGAATGAATGAATGAATAAATTGACCCTATATAGTGTGTGTTTGTTTGTGTGTGTGTCTGTGCGAAGAAGTGTGCCCATCGATAGATTGCCGTCCTGTCCTGGGTGTATCTACCCAGAGCCCAAAGTGTTCCTTTTCGATAGGCATGGACCCTAAACCCTAGTATTGGATTAAGCAGCAGATAATAAGGGAATAATGTAAATAAATGTAAATATGTGGAATGGATTCTGTATAATGGACATGATGATGATGATATCAGCAGTCAGATGTTCATTGCTATCTTGGCAGTACGCAAACCCCCTGCGATCAGTCAGATTGCACCAAGCTCCTGAAGGGAATAGTAAAGTACCACGCTGATTGGTTTATTGCATGTTACACCCAAAACACACCTATGAAAAATTAAAAGAATTAACAAATGCCTTTTGCGACTTGGTGTACAAGACAAAGTGTACTTATGATAACAGACACACTGACACACCCTAAATCAATCTGTGCGATGACAGCTCGCAAAATTGGGCCCTTACTGCACTTCACTGATTGGTTGCAAAAACAAAAGATACTCTTACAGGACAGTGTAGTTTTACTTTGACATCATTTAAAATAAATGAAAATAACAATGTTCATGTTATTCAATTCATTTCTGTTTTGAGGTCATAATCCCAGCAGTGTATAAACATTTATTGGGTGTCTCTGACCAGCTCAGTCGGCAGAGCATGAGACTCTTATTCTCATGTTGGGTTGGGGCAGACATAGGCTTGTGGTTAAGGAACCAGCTTTGTGACCTAAAGGTCCCTGGTTTGATTCCCGATCCCACAACGTGCTACAGCTGAAGTGCCCTTGAACAAGGCACCTAAGGCCAATTGCTCCCTGGGAATTGTATAGAAGACTGCCCACCGCTCCGGGCACGTGTGCTTGCTTCACTCAGTGTGTGTATATGTGTGTTTCAAATTATAGATTACAAATTATAGAACGTCTGTTCAGTAGTAGAAAGAAGGAATAAAAAGATATTGGGTTTGAGAAGATCCCTTGCATATTTATTCCAGTATATTTGCAAGATTATAAGATAAATAAGTATTCAGACGGTTTAGTAAAACAAAAAAAATAATATATTCATTCATCCATTCATTATCTTCCGCTTAATACTCTACTAGGGTCGCGGGAGGGTTCCCCATGCCCATCCAAGGCGGAACAATTCGGTCGCTGGGCAGATACACCCACCCAATCACACACTATATGGGGCAATTTGGAGCATTCAATTTGCCTTGAATCCACATGGACACGAGGAGACCATTGAAACTCCATCCAGAGGTGAACATGCCACTAAATATATATATATATATATATATATATATATATATATATATATATATATATATATATATATATATATATATATATATCCATCCAGTGACCTCAGTGAGGTGACATCATGCCAAAGCCAGCTGTTAGATAAGCAGCAGTGCACGAGAGTGACGTGCGATGCCAACACCCCCTACATTGTTTAGAAACCTACGCCATCACCCCAGTCACCAGTTGCGTCACAAGGACCAGTAGTGACTGTGGCTGCTCTGCGTTCCCATGATTCTCAGTCAAGCACTCAACTCCTGCCCTCGGTACGCCCAGACTGGTTCTTAACGGACAGGTTTGGGCTGCACTCGAACGCAACCCAGATCGCACACTCACCTTCCTGTTTGTAAAAATAGCTTCAGATAAGCCCGGCAAGCATTGCATGACACCGAGAGTGCCGACGGTTGTGTCACGTTTAGGCTTCTACTGTAAAGCTGATCTGTGATTTTACTTGGTTGTTTAAAAGTAGTTATTCAGGTTTTGGGGCTTTGCAGAAATCTGCTATAAAAATAAAAGCAACATTGTTAATAACGGAAGTTTATAGTCATGGTTTGTGAACAAAAAGAATCAATTAAAACAGTAACTGGTGATTTAATTCATATCAATTCAGAGTGAATCAAACTTGCAAGGTTTACTTTGGGTGTTTAAACTCTGCACATAGATGGAGTACATCAATAGAACCTTATATTTTCAGATTATAGTGTTTGCTATAAAGGTATTATTTACCTGTTGTAGCTGTGATGATGTAATTCAGTTTAGTTTCTGAAGTCTTTCAAGGCATTTGATAAACCGCCTGTAATCAGCAGCCAAGTCACAGTTCAGTTTTGGATTGTTTGTAACATTCATTCATTCATTATCTTCCGCTTTATCCTCTATTAGGGTCGCGGTGGGGTTCCCCATGCCCATCCAAGGGAGAACGTCTCGGGCACTGGGCAGATAGACCCAGGACAGGGCGCCAACCTATTGCTGGGCGCACACTCACTCACACAATCACACTCTATATGGGGCAATTTGGAGAACTCAATTAACTTGATCCATGTTTTTGGGCTGTAAGAGGAAACCGGAGAACCCGGAGGAAACCCACACGGACATGGGGAGAACATGGAAACTCCACCCAGATGGGGATTCGAACCGGGAATCCCTAGCGCTGAGAGGAGAATGTGCTAACCACTAAGCCACCGTGCCGCCCTTGTTTGTAACATTCATTCATTCATTCATTCATTATCTTCCGCTTTATCCTCTATTAGGGTCGCGGTAGGGTTCCCCATGCCCATCCAGGGGAGAACGTCTCGGGTGCCGGGCAGCTACACCCAGGACAGTGCGCCAACCTATTGCTGGGCACACACTCACTCACACAAACACACTCTACATGGGGCAATTTGGAGAACTCAATTGACTTGATCCATGTTTTTGGGCTGTGGGAGGAAACCGGAGAACCCGGAGGAAACCCACACGGACACGGGGAGAACATGGAAACTCCACCCAGATGGGGATTCGAACCGGGAATTCCTAGTGCTGAGAGGCGAACGTGCTAACCACTAAGCCACCGTGCCGCCCTTGTTTGTAACATACTGAAGGTATTTATGGGTTTGCACATCTGTCCTTCAGTGTAGCTCCCCGTGTCCATGTGGGTTCTCTGGTTTCCTCCCACAGTCCAAAAACATGGATTTAAGGAGAATTGATGCTCTAAACTGCCCTACCTGGATTTCTATAAAGTATAGCGTGTGTGTGAGTGAGTGTGCTCAGGGATAGATTGACGCCCTGTCCTGGGTCACTGCAGCTGAAACTTTCTCCCCTTGATATGCATAGGGAACCCCTCTGCGACCCTCATAGAGGATCAAGCAGAACATAATATGATGAGATGAGATGAAGGTCTTTACACACTAGTATTTCATTCATATTCATTCATATTGGTGACAATGCAAATTCATTAAGATGCATTTTAAGATTCCAGTAGATTCAGCAACAACCTGTGATGATTTTTGTCACCTTTCTCTTCACTGTATATTTAACGTACCGTATATTTCTAATGGAGCTACTGTCCTTATGCAAGACAAATTTGGGTCTTTGATCTGATAATAAAGTATTTAATCAATCTACTAATCAATCAAATTGGTTACATCTCATGAGTCAACCCAAGAGTAAGGGTTTTTCTGAAGTGAGTTCTACAAAACAACGTTCAAAAACATCTACCTGGTTCCAAAAATATTATGTTGTATTTTTACTTCTTTGCATTCATTATGAATTTGCTAATAAACAAATAGCTCATTATTAATCATGAGACAAATCAGGCCCTCATTGATTTACTACAGCAAGCTGCACTTTATCATCCGTTACAGGACTATCCTATATTTTGAGGGCCAGATGGCAACACTGTTCACTGTTCAACACCCAAGTTCAGGATGACAGTTCTGTCACATTTATGCATCTCATGAGTTGTCATTCAGGTTTTGGGGTTAGCCAGTACCTACTATAACAACATTGTGTGCATTATAGAAATCTACTGACTTCTACAGTGAATGAGCATGTGAACATAAGCATGTGAAGAGTGATCTACTCAACCAACTCATGATGAATCCGGGAAATTCATGTACGTTTTACTCCCCACCTATGAGCTTACACTCATAATCTATACATTAAAGCAATTTTGAAAGATGTGGATCAGGAGATGCAGAACAGGAGCAGATTTATCTCGTTACCACCCTCACCCTCCCCATTCCACAGTTTCAACCTGACTTTCAACAACAGAAACCAGTAAATAAATACACGTTTATACACTCACCGGCCATTTTATTAGATACAGCTCATTATTTACCCACTTACCATGTAGATAGACTTTGACTTCTACATTTACATTATGTATGTATGTAATTTAAAATCTCCTTTTAATTTGTTTTCTGATAATCAGGATGATGGTACGAGTTGATCAGACACATGTATGTTTTAATTGGTGTACAGTTCTCTGTCAATAAATAAATAAATAAATAAATAAAATGAAAAAAAATAATAAAAACATGTGTATGTGTGTATATATACAGTTTTGGTACTTCTGAAAATATCAGTAACATTTTAAAATGAAAGCCTTTAATGTAATTAGTTTTGTTCTTGGCACATTGTCAGCAATTCAACCAATTGTTTTTTGGTATTGTAAGGATTGTTTTGTGGTAAATGTATTTTTCAAAGTTATTAAAAGTACAATGTTGTTTACACAAAGCAATCTCACTAACAATTGGCCAAAATTCCTGAAAACTTTATAATCGTTTTGGGATCTATTTGGCCGGTTCAGGAATAATAATGAGCAGCAGGAATTAATTAAAAGATAAACATTGTTATGACAAGAATGCATCAACTATTTAGAATAACACAAACATGTTTGTTTACTAGTTGGAAGCCTTTTTAAGACTGATGTAACGGCAACACTTTTTTAAAGCATCTTTGGGATGAACTAGAATGAAGATTGCTCTCCCAGGCCCTCTGGTTCAACATCATCAACATCAACTTTTATGATTAATCAGACAAGTATTCCCCACACACAACATATACACCTTTTGTCAGAGGTGTTCATGTTTTTGGACTGTGGGAGGAAACCGGAGAACCCGGAGGAAACCCACGCAGACACGGGGAGAACATGGAAACTCATTACCCAGATGGGGATTCGAATGAATTTGAGAGGCGAACGTGCTAACCACTAAGCCACCGTGCCGCCCATATTACATTAATGGTTTGTTAATCTTGTGTTAATGCTAAAACAAACAGATTATTTTTCATGCACTAAACAGATAGGCTTACTTAAATGACCAAGTCTAATTAATAACGAACATTTTTGTAAATGTAAAACTGCTCACTATTCACACTCACACTTCATGTTTGGTGCTGATAGAACAACCTGTCCATTAGTTGAAATTGTTTTGCAGGTACACTGTGTAAATATTAAATGGTTCACCTCATTAAAGCTCATTAAAGTTGTGCAAATGAATCACTTAATGCTAAATCAAAATCAACAACGGTGATGATGTGTTAGGCTCAAACCATACAATTCTCATCACCCTGATCACATCTTTTCCACAGGACTTTATTTGGAATTGTTTAATCTTGAGTGCATGTGAAGGCAGTAGGGATCCATGGTGTGTTGAAGAATATAATCCTGAAAGAAAAGTTATTTCAATCCAACAATAACACGCAATAAGAGAAACAAATGCACCTTCTATTTTAAGAATACTACAACTCACTGCCAAAAAGAAGAGAAAACAAGAGCTTAAAGATTAATGAATAAGCAGCTTAAATGAATCCAACCATATAAACTAATAAGTACCTCAGGATTGTTTGAGAAGCTTAAAACCTGGTGTGTGTACATAAACAGACATGTCTTACATGCATTCCTTAAATGCATGTAATGAACGTACCGTCAGTTTAAATGACAACATGTCATATAGACAACATAAATATCGAGTTCAATGGGTGGTTCAAAGGTAGTAAGTCACTTAAATGGGCCTTGTTATTTGAGAATTCTTTGGACTTGACCGTACAGTACTGACTGTAATTTCACATTTAGACGTTTGATGATGACAGAATTTAACCAAGGAGGATGAAATTGTTAAGCATTGCTATTTAGGTTTTTCAGCTGTTTGAAAAAACTTGGGCAGGTTATATTAATGTTATCCTGATCGCTTTGTACTCAGAAGACTCAGACAAGTTTCTGTTCTTTGCTTTTTTCTTTACTAAATTTAAAATTATGAAAAATGATGCTTTTATTAAGCGTAGGGGGCAAAGGAACCAGCCTTGTGATATGAAGGTGACTGATTTGATTTCCGGTCCCACCAAGTACTATGTGTTGGGAAAGGCACCTAACCACAATTGCTCCCCAAGCGCCATGTACAGGGCTGCCCACTGCTCCAGGCATATATATGTATATATGTATACGTGTGTGTGTGTGTGTGTGTGTGTGTGTGTGTGTGTGTGTGTGTGTGTTTTACTGTACGTATGAGCTAAATGTGGAGGACACATCTGTAAGCGCTGTAGGCAAAATAGATCACTTTACTAAAATATTTTTATTATGTTGTGCAAGTGAAGTGTGAATTTGGTGTTGGGCAGCATGCTATTTAAAAAAAATGAACAAACATATTGCTTTAAATGTTGAAATGTGTCGAATGTGAGAAACACACGTCTAAACACTCAGGTGTACAGAACTGGCCTGACCCTGGGATTAATATTTCATCAGGAAGCTTAATGAGGATCTGAAATCTGAGCGAGTCTGAACTTTTATACTAATTCAATAATTACAGCTGTGGCTGAGGAGAGCAAACACTGGCGCGATTACGCAAGATGCAGTGCGAGGTGACCGAGTTAACACCTGAGTTCAGACTCTAATTAGCACGTACAAGAGACTTTTGTTGGCCGCAGAGGGCTGTGTGCATTTCCCACACTAAAGTTTCAGCCAACCACTGTCTATGAGTCATGCAGCACTCCAGGAGTTGAGTTTAATCTGACCTAAACCTTACACTAGCCTGATAAACAGCCATTCATAAATTTTTAATCCCTAACAATCCTGCCAAGGTTTTAACAGAATCCCTATACCAGTATATATATAGGAAACAAGAGAACCCGGAGGAAACCGGGCATATATATATATATCAGCGATGGATTGGCGCCCTGTCCTGGGTGTATCTGCCCAGCGCCCGAGACGTTCTCCCCTGGATGGGCATGGGGAACCCCACCGCGACCCTAATAGAGGATAATGAATGAATATATATATATATATATATATATATATATATATATATATATATATATATATATATATATATGTATATGTATATACTGTATATGGTTCCCGGTTTAAATCCCAATCTGGGTGGAGTTTCCATGTTCTCCCTGTGTCCACGTGGGTTTCCTCCCACAGTCCAAAAACATGGATCAAGGTCAAATGACTTCTCCAAATTCCCCCATATATAGTGTGTTTGGTGTTTGTGTGAGTGAGTGTGTGTCCAGCGATAGATTGGCGCCCTGTCCTGGGTGTATCTGCCCAGCGCCTGAAAGTTTCTCCCCTGTATGTGCATGGGGAATCCCCCATCGACCATAATATAGGACAAAGTGGAAGATGATGAATGGATATATATATATATATATATATATATATATATATATATATATATATATATATATATATATATATATATATATATATTAGGGTCGGGGGGGGGGGTCCCCATGCCCATGCCCATCCAGGGGAGAAACTTTCAGGAGCTAATAATAATAATACTGAGTGTGCTGAGTTAAGGCAATCAGACTAATTATGTTAAAATACCAACTGATGTCACCTCCCAAAACCACACTTCCAGCTGGTAAATGTGATGGGTGGAGTAGGAACAGTGTAACTGATTCTGGAGGAGTTTATGTATTTTTGGCTACACCTCCAACTGCCAGCAATAAGAACTTGTTCACAGATCTAGATAACTGAATGTTTTCTTAGAATACTCAGGAAATTTCTCATTACTACCCATGATATTCTTGTGGCTGATTTTGATCTTTTAAAAGGCCTCAGGAGAACAGTGAAAGCGGCAGCGGGGTTTACACTCAGGTGTTTAACCAGTGCTAAAGACGTTCACTCTGCAGTGTAGGCAGTCGAGTCTAGTTGGATTTACATCCAGGTCTGTCCCTGTTCATGTCTCGAAACAGGCTGGTGAGCTCATTGTGGCTGGATGAATAGTAATCACAGTGGATACACAAACACCAGTGAGGTATAGCACGTGGAAACCCAAACAACAGATGTAGTATGATAAGAAAAGCAGCTATTGTGTAACTAAAGCCTTCATGTCTCAAAAATGGTGAGGTTAGGTTTGGCATGCTGTAACTCCACATCCCTTTGAGGTTTGGAGAATAACAGCGTTGTTTGAGGTTGTGGCTGACTTGAGGCATCGAGTACGGATTCTTCAGCTGAAGTTATTAATAGATACAGAATATAATCTAGAGGTGATGTAATATAGGTGTTTGTCAGAGACAATTGTTTTAGTTTAACTCTTTCTTTATATAGCTTCTGGGTATTTGTTTATTAGATTGCATCTTTAGTAATGTTTACAAAAAACTTAAAATAAGTCAACCTGTAAATCTTTTTAAAGGACTGCATTTGAGAATATAATCATTTTAGAGTAGGGTTGTGTAGCGTTCCAATTTTGTTGATTCAGGTCAACATTTGTACATGATCCTGGGATCTGGGTTCTGATTTGCTTATTCTAAAAATCTATAGGCACCGTCTTTGGTTGGTTCTGAAACAGGACCAGGTTTCAACTTCATCAAGAAATCTTATATCAGTTTTATTTTAATTTACTTTTTAAACAATATGCAAAAAAATACAGTACCAAACTACAAAACATCAAATTCAGCATCAAATGAGAGCTAACAAATCATTTTTATTTTACAATTGATTGCTTAAATGATAAGAGGAGTGTATTGTAGAGGTGCACGCTGTTAGATTTAATTGGAGGAGTTTTGGAAGCAAAATGCACTAAAGATTAATATGTTGTATGAACAAAATAATATAATAAGAAAAAAAATATTTGCTTATAGTGTCTGAGTTAGATAAACCTCTATACTGTGGGACTATAGGTTAGTGGAGCAGAGAGGGACCTCAGCAGTGATGTGTGTGTGTGTCTGTGTGTGTGTGTGTGTGTGTGTGTGTGTGTGTGTGTGTGTGTGTGTGTGTGTGTGTGTGTGTGTGTGTGTGTGTGTGTGTGTGAGTGTGTGTGAGTGAGTGTAGGGTGGGTGTGTGGGTGTGCGTGTGGGTGCATGTCACCCTGATAAACCGGTGCTTACTTTCTGCCTGAGTGGCAGCGCGTCACAAACACTCAGCTTCCTCATGGCTTCCACTGCACTACTGCACTGACAGCTGCACTCTTTCACTTGCCGACTGCTGTACTCACACATCTGCCCTCCTACCCACATCTGCCCTCCTACACACACCACAGGATACCAGTGTCCCCCACAAACACGTTTGAAAGCACAAAGTCGATTCATTACTGATCAGGGTGAGCTAAAACCAATTTCTGTAATCCACAGATATTTCATTACATTTCGAAGTACAATCATGATACTGCAAACACAAAGAAAAATGTCATAATGCATAATAAATCTTATAAAATTTTTTTTTTTTTAAATGACCATGTGGAACAGACAGAGGAAGTCTGTTGAAAGCTGTTACCTTTAATGCTGCAGCCCAAATATCATCTGGAACTGACTGGAACTGAATTTCTATAGGCTAAAGTATCAAACAAAAAGTAAATGGTACTGAGCTGGAAGTTAAAATGGACAAAGAACACTGTGGATGAGAGGAAAACCTAGAACTTAAAGGAACAAGTGTAGAAAGAGCTCAGAGGGGCAGCTTCCTTCATGAGCCAAAGTTCAGACCTTTATTTATTTTTGTTGAAACTGTGTGATTTTAAAGATGTGGATTTTTATTTTTTCTTTCAGCTATTTGTATAGAACCTTTTTTATCTCTAATTGCTTGTACACTTTGTAGTTTTTCTTTATTTTTTTATTTTTATTTGATTAACAGTATTTTATGAGGGATTTTAACCCTGAATTCCTCCTGTAATTTATATGTACTAAATATGTGGGCACTCACTCACATAGACACACACACCCTATATAGGGGCAATTTATAGTATCCAAATCACCTTCAATACATGTTTTTGGACTGTGGGTGGAAGCTGGAGAACTCTGAGAAAATGCATGTGGACACGAGGAGATAGAAACTACACCCAGATTGGGATTCGCACCTGAATCCCATGTTGATATTGACTTGATTTGTGCACTGTGGCACATTAAGCTAGAACAACAAAATGGCCAAAACTGTTTCGCTAAAGTTAGATGCACATCATTGTTTAAAATACATAACTGTGAAAATAAGACACCTGAATTCAACAAGTAAACAATGTATCTCAATACTTTTGTCTATATGATGTAGTATCATGTTTTAAAGGGGCTGAATGTTTTAGCATGTTGTTTATATTCGGTTCCGTGTTAGTTTAGTGCTCCGACACTGTTTGCTGAGTGTCAGAATCTCAAAAGATGGCCATTTTTTTCCCCTCCGTCTGTCCAGCTCATCCTCAAAATTGAGCTTTCCGGCAAATTAGTTAGCAAAAAACAACATCCTGGCGTGCGGCGGAGCCCAGCCAGCAGATAAGATCTGCGTGAGGATCGAGATGAGGCCAAAGGTCGCTCACTCACAGCCATCTCACGTCGATTAACATTAGGATAATTATAAGTCGTGTGGCTGTGGGAGGCCTGGGGTTTTTAGTTTTAATTGTGAGGAACAGTAAAGTTCACTCATTCACCCTCAACACTCACTTGTACACAATTAACCTGCTTCTCTGTGACAATTCCCAAAAAAACCCTGAACTTCTTTCATAAAGTTCACGGGGCATCTGTATTTTGTGGGTATCATTCTATATCCTAGCTGTTTTGGAATGTAATTTAGAATTATATGTTTAGAATTTCAGCTTTAGTGAATAGTGTTATAGTTTAGTGTTACTGCGAGGCAGTAGGGAGGTATGAGAAAACCTGGGTTTGCAGTCAGCTTTCTAGTTAATTCTAAAATGTCAGTTCCTGCAGACCAAACTGAAGCCATGCAATACAGCACCCAGTCTTTTTGAGACACACTTTAGGCTCTCAAATACACAAATGATGTAGAAAATAAATAACAGCATTCAGAGATGATACTGCACTTATGATTAACCTGTTGAAATTCACAAATTAAAGACAAACACGAGCAAAATTTTTAGAGTAGGTACTGACTGAAATCTTTCTGTTTCATGTTAATAACCTTAAGAACCTCCAGGTAAACAGTCCACAGACTAGAACTGCTAATTAGCACTTTAAGTAGCATTTTTAACTTAACATCTGTTGTGTGTCATAACTATGCTGATGTGTATAGTGTAAAAAGTTGTTGAAATCTCTGGGATTGACAGATTTGGATGGTGTACTATGTGTGTCCTGAGTATTTAGATCCCATTTAGTCCTGTCTCCCTATTACAAAGGTTAAAGGTTCCTCGTATAGTAGAGACCTGTCATGCTCCATTAATCATTGTGCTGACAGAAGACAGGAGAGTTTAGGCATCACTTCGTCTCTGATGACCTGCACGATCACTCGCTAAATGAGCTGCTCCAGCAAATCCGCTCCCATTACTCACTGCAGCATGAATATGTCAAGGAATTATTGCCACCCTTGCTTATAAAACATTGAGGCCAAATTCACTCGGTTCTTAATCCACCATGACATGAGAATGATGGTGCTGCGTTGTTCTTTAGTCTAAATTGCAAGTATGGATAAGAGTACGTAAACACCTGGTCAGCATGTTTTCACTTACTGGAAACAAGCTTTCCTTAGGGGTGATGAGAATTAGTGCCAATTCATCGATTCATTAAATTTGAAAACTACTATTCACTTGTGAGTTTAATGTCAGAATGTCATCAATAGCTGTTTCCTCACAGAACTGCTTACAAGTCACAAAGCCATGAAGGTAATTAAATATCTCCACATTACCTTTCAGAAGTGCCTCTGTCTAAATCCTCTGTCTAAATCAATCCACCTGTCAATAACTATTATATGCCTATAATAACAACGTCTTATGATGCAGAAATGCAGTATAAAGAGCTGTTGCATTGCAGATAGATAACTCATGTAGCCACACACATCACCAACAATAACCTTATGAACTAGAATTTCTAATATCCAATATTATTTAGGAAAATCACACCAAAAATGATGATTAAATCCTGATTATTTGTAAACAGCATCCATCCTCCTTCTTTTCCCTCAAAAATAGTTTAATTAATTCCATTAAGAAGTCTTTTCTATTGTAATCGAAGCTAATGATGAAAGTCGAGTTGTATTTCTGCCATAAGTTTTAATTTGCTGAAAATTCCCGATCGAGGCTGTACACTGTCTGACTACCCAATCAAACGGTGTGAATATGCTGACTTAAGGCATGAATGCTGGAAGACATTGTGCTTTCTTGATTTGTCTTCAATTATTCTTCTGAAAAAGTCAAGATAAATAAATAAAATAAAAGATATGCAGTGATGTTTTCTGCTGCAGAGTGGATGTGTAACTGATGAACGAGTAGAATCTTGTCACTGCACCCGTTTGATGCTGGCCAAGAAGCAGGGTGGTATTCTGATGAGGTGATTATGAGTGCACAGGGTTTGTGTGTGTGTGTGTGTGTGTGTGTGTGTATGTGTGTGTGTGGGGGGGGGGGTGGTTGGTGTGTGTGTGTGTAAAAGATAAGCTCAGTGTTTTTCATACTTTTGCTGGTCCATGCTGCTAAAGCTATGTTAGCTAACCGGCCGGACCGGCAGTGCTACTCTGCTGCCGTCTAGACGTTCGATCTCACATGAGGGTAAAAACATCCGATCATTCACAAAAAAAACCCTCCAAACCCAGCAGGAGGTGGAGATCCGGGTCACCTGGAGGTGTGTTTAAGAGTTTAGGACAGCTTACAGTGAACTTATCTACTAAATATGGATGCAATAAAACCAATTTAAGTACAAATTGTAACCTTAGCTTAAAGGTTCAGATTTTATTTAATGCTTTTTATACACAAATAATAAAATATCAATCAAGAAAATGAAAAGAATGTTTTACAATTTTTTTATAGTCATAATAAATTTCAAAATGAAGCTTATAAAGAATTCTTTCAAATAGCTTATATAAAAAGAATATTAAATATAAACAATTTATTTATCTTTGGAAATAAAAATATAATAATAATAATAATAATAATAATAATAATAATAATGTAATAATAATAAATAATAATAATAATCAGTTGTATTAAGAATAAAAATTAATATACAAGCTAATTTGTATAGTTGAAATAATTTAAAGGATTCTGTTTGTAACAATATTTCTGTGTTAATATGTCAACATTGATTAATATACAGCAGGTTATATTTTTAAAATGGCGCTAAATATAATGGTTATATTATCTTGCACACTTCATAACACAGAATCCTATACTAGGGTTGCGGGCCGCTTTAGACGATGGACAGACATAAACAGGACAGGACAGCAATCCATCACGGGGTCATATTTTTTTATTTTAATGTGAAAGTACTATTCACAAGTTTATGCTGAAAAAAAACTACAAACTACAATTCTGACATGATTTTCACAAATGTCATATTTGTAGTCTAACTAATTAATAAGAAGGAAAGTGTTTTTATTAATTAAAAAAAAATTTTGCATTGTAATTATCATTACTATTTCTAAAAATGAAATGTATTATTATTATTATTATTATTATTGCTGCTGCTGTTGTTATTATAATAATTTTTTTTTGTGCACATATGTATAACATATACTAAATCAACAACATAATACAGACTACACTAACATATTATTTTCATTGTCATAATTGTTGTTTTAAGAAATAGTAAAACATCCCAAATTTTCCCAAACCAAATGTATTTTCACACTTATTGAGCACTGATATATCTCATCAGTGACTGATGCTGGGATTTGCTGACAAACATTTCAGTCCCTTTCATTATTGCTTCAGAGAACTTGATGTCTTTTTTTAATAACATGCTAAAGTGGAATCACCTGACAGCAAACATTTTACTTTCATCTTTTTGACAATTTTAAAGCAATGTTTCGAAGAACCACTTTTGTGAATGAAAACATAAAGCGTCTTTTAAACCCTTTTATGATTCCCTTACCTGTGACCAAGATTGTGAAATGTTTTTATAACCATTCTTATATTGTTTCTCTCTCAAAAATTTAAAGCATCAAATATTATGTAATGGTACAATAGACTTCTAAAATAACAAAATAAACTCTCTCTCTCACTCTTTACATTTATGTCATTTCTCACCCTCCCTTCACTCTACTCTATATTCCATGCTCTCTATATATATATAATTATATAATATATATATATATATATATATATATATATATCGAATCCCCATCTGGGTGGAGTTTCCATGTTCTCCCCGTGTCTGCGTGGGTTTCCTCCGGGTTCTCCGGTTTCCTCCCACGGTCCAAAAACATGGATCAAGTCAATTGAATTTTCATAATTGCCCCATATAGAGTGTGTTTGTGTGAGTGATCGTGTGCCCAGCGATGGATTGGCGCCCTGTCCTGGGTCTATCTGCCCAGCCCTGGGTCTACTGTATGTTCCCCATGCCCTGGATGTATATATATATATGTATATATATAAGTTCCATTTATATATATGTTCAGAAGAATAAGTAAAGCAAATAGTCTTGTTTTTTTAAAATACAACTTGTTTTTTTTTTCTCCTGGATGGGCATGGAAACCCATGAAAAAATGTAACTTTATATACATGTATTTAGTTTTTGTTATTGACAAATATTATTTGCTACTTTTTTGTGTCTGCAATTTGTAAATCACTTCATTTTTGTAAAGGTTTTATTAATTAGTTAGCCTTTTGCTTAATAATGTGTCTAACTTTGCAAAAAATAAAAGAATAAATAACACCAGAAACATTTTGTTTTAACACTTCTGCATTTTTATAATAAGCTTGATTAATAATAAAGTATTGATCTAACAGTTCAATTGTCATGACTTTGTGTGTGATTACTTTAACCTGCATTATTATATGATTAAGGTTTAAGCAGAATCTGAGTAAAAGTGCTTAAATGACATGATACTGTATTAGCGATAGTGTATTTGATTTCAGATTTAAACCTGAGATTTGGGTTTAGATTATTGGCTTTAGTTTTGGAATGAATCATGTAGGTGTTTCTTCTTGACTTCTTATTCCAAAGTCATGATGTAACCTCTATAACCTCGTGTTGACCTAGCCCCATGATTGATTTGCAGGATTAATGGCTTATTTTTAAATCGCTGTAAATCACTGATGGGCAGCGCTAAGCTGTCGCAGGAAATCCCAAATAATGCCACCACGCCTCCACGAGACTCGCTTGTTTGTGATGTAGAAGTTGTTTTTCTGAGACAGACGTAAATTAACATCACACCCACTAGAATTACAGGTTCAGTTATTAACATTCACTTATCGTGTATCACTGTGTATCACATTTAACAATTGTATAACCTACAAAAATGCAATTATCATTAACGCTGTCAACAAGTCTACAATAGGGAATCAAATGATGTAGCTTAGGGCTGATCATTTTAATTAAAGACTTTTACTTTTACATTTCCAATTGCAAAAAAGAAATTCAGCAACTATGTATTAGCATGTGGCTCACTAATTGACTAATATGATAAACTAACTAGCTATTAACTAGCAATTTTTTACTTAGTAAAAAAATGGCATTAGGTCACTGTGTTTGTTGCTTGTTAGAGGAACCGGAGATGAATCTGATGGGAAGGAATTTCATAAATAGCCTGAAGATTATGGGAGTGTCATGGGAACTGGAAAAAGTTGTTAGCTTTAGCCTCATTTAGGTTCCTTTTGGCGTGACCGAGTCAAGTTCATCCTTTTTATTTGTTTGGGACACTTAAAATTTTTGAATAAAAACAAAAGAAAAAATCAGTCTTTGTAAGTAAACATGTAAGGTGGAACACCACTTTCAGGGCTGTTTCATGGCATTTGGGGGCCCGAAGCAAAATGATCCACTGAGCAAATATTGCTTACTTAGTTTAACAAAAGTAATATTTAAATTTAAACATTTAAAATAATTGATTCAAATCCTATGCAAAAAAGCATATTCTTCACAATCAACCTGTAAAGAGTGTGAGTTAACTGATTAGTAGGAGGGGCCTTCCTGAAGGGGATTCTAATGACATTGTTGTTGTACTTTACTGGATTGACCGTCACAGAATTAAAAAGAGGTGCTTACACAGTTTATCGTTGCATTCAATTCATCACCAGTTATTGTCTGGGGGCCCCAAGCCAGCTCGGGGCCCTGTGCAATTGGTTGGTTTGTTGTCCTGTTGCAACAGGCCTGACATTTTTGCAAATAATTTAGGTCTTTCACAATCTATTATGTTACATTTCACTTGCAAAAACAACTTAGTTTCAGATTATTTAAAGTTTTCATCATTCATTCATTATCTTCCACTTAATCCTATGATAGGGTCCCCAAGCCCATCCATTAAAGGATGTTTCAGGTGCTGGGCAAATACAACTAGGACAGGTTGCCAATCTATCACTGGGCACAAACTCTCTCAGACAAACACACACACACTATATAGGAGCAATTTAGAACAGCTAATTTTACCTTGAATCCATGTTTTTTGTCCTGTGGAAGGAAACTGGAAAACCTGGAGGAAACCCATGGAGGGTTGTGGAAGATAAAGAATGAATGAATGAATTATATATTCTTTAGATTATGTGTTTACCTTTTGAGACAAGTGAAAAAAATCATGTAATCTTAGTTATTTTATTTATTAAAAACTTTTGTATGCGTCTGTCAGAGGGGATGTTTGTGGGGTGGATGAGGCTGAGTATGGTGAATACAGTATGCTTAGCTTGGTGAGGTGTAAAATGTCACCGGTGTTTGTTGTTCAGTAAAGTCATGTGGAGGTGAAGCTGTGTGTTTGGTCTCGTTCCTCAGTGATTTATCCATTAGGTGGAATTTGCTGTTGACTCTGTTGTTCCTTATCAGCGCTTAGGTGCTGTTTAATGGTGATTTTTTACCTGATTGCGCAAAGGGGTCGTATTTCTCATGCTTTTTAAACTGTTTGCTTGTCTTATGTGTGATTTGTACAACTCTTATGGGTTTTCAGTTTGCATCAAATTGTAATGTTTTTCCACACAGCTCAGTAGAACATTTTATAATTTTACATTCAGTAGAACAAGTGGTTTAAGTTGAAATTTGTACACATTGTCATCTTCTAAAATTAATATTTTTAATTCAAAGAGCAGGTACTTTTTTGGGTGATGGATCATGCTCAGCACTGCAGGCACTAAGGTGCTTTAAAATTCCATCAGCACTGTTGTGTTTGATCCACTAATACCTGTGCAACACACACTAACAACATTTTAATGTCACTACAGTATTATCCAGCTCTGGACTTCAGTCTGTAACTGAAAAACTACAAACTGGAACTATATGGTAATATGGAACTTTATAATGGCATATATACAAATAAATTAAACTTAATAATAATAAAATCACTGTCTCCAGAAATAAAAACCCAACAATTTTTTTCTTTTACCCTTACATAACTTATATCTGTAAAACAGAGCTCAAAGCATCCTGCAAAACAACTAGAAGATAATTGTTGACATTATAAATTTTGCTTTCGGGCAAAGAAAAGTTTTTTAAGGCTGATGAACACAGCACTGTGTACCTGTCACTTTACATGAGGAAATGAGCTACAGCTCCCACATTTATCTTTAAACTTAGAATGGTTTTTGAGATCTAAATAAGGATTTAGGTCTTTTTTGAAAACATCAAAACACGCACTCAAAATCCCACACCCACCCACACATACACATTTCAATTTTATTTATTCAAATTAAAGACCTTAAACCGCACAACATCAAAAGACACACATGTGAATCAGCACTACAAACTACAAACTTTATCTATTTCTACAATTATTAAATATATACAGTACATTCTTCTCATTTTGGGCAAGCTTTTTTTTTGGTTATGTTAAAATATATTGTCTTTTTGTAAAATGACCCCCAGAAGTTCACAACCTGGTCAGCGTATCATGTTAACAGTGAGGATTCGTGCCATTTCCTTCCAGACATCTCTGAATCATAAAAGCCCACCCCCAGAAAGAATGTGATTAGTCACATTTGTTGTCATTTTATTAATATTGCAGAGTGATTCTCTCTATAATCAGATGGAGCACATATACAACCTTACATCTGAACAGGCTAAAGGACTAATGAGCAGTTCCAAGTGGCTGAAGCTCAGCACAATGCTTTTCACTTTCATTCAGGGATATTAATTGCGAAACATTAGATCTAAACTTTTCATCTCCTTTTGTGTCATCCCTTCTCTCTGTGGGCTTCACTGAACGCCATTGCGTTTGAGTGGAAATAAAAGATCCCCGCTGAAATGGACGAGTGAAAAGACTTCACTATAAACACTTTGATTCTCCCTTTAATCATCAAGAGCTTGATTTGAAAAAAAAAAAAAAAAAAAAAAAAAACTTTCATTTTTCAAAGTGCCCCGGATGGACTTTGCAGATGTTGGGCTTAATTCCAACATCGTTTGAGCTGCTTCTGTTATTTCAAGCCAATAAATAAAACCCTCTAAATATAAAGTTTGTGAATCATTACGTGCTAGTAAATATTTCTCGTAAATCTCGTTAGAGTAATCCACACCATAGCCAATGAGAAGCTTCATTACACAAGCATCAGCATTTTGCAAATGTGCTGTAATGTACGGGTGTGTGCATCATGGGGGGGATAATCAGTCTTATTTATGTTAATAAGCATGGCGGTTCATATTCCAGGAAAAGTGACATCATTAAGAAAGCTGTAATCCCAAGAAAGAGAAAAAAGAAGTTAATCGCAGCTCTATTTAGCAGTTGAATTTGTGAAATGTACATGATCAAGTTGAAAAAGGATTTTGGAAACTCATAAATAATAAATGAATACATAAACGGCAAATAAGGCAAGACAGAAAATTAAGTTAAGTGAGACAGACTTGGCCCACACTTTTTTCTTGTACGTGTGTGTGTGTGTGTGTGTGTGTGTGTGTGTGTGTGTGTGTGTGTGTGTGTGTGTGTGTGTGTGTGTGTGTGTGTGTGTGTGTGTGTGTGTGTCTGGGCCCAGGCCTTGTTTGAGGTAAGATTATCTTGACAAATTGGATAAACATCTTCTGCGTGACAGGCCGCTGATGGAGAGTGGGCTGTGTGCGTGCACACCTGGTGAAGGTTTGCTCAGTGTGAGGTGTGTGAGGTGTGTGAGTGAGTGAGTGAGTGAGTGAGAGAGGGAGTGAGTGTGTGTGTGTGTGTGTGTGTGTGTGTGAGAGAGAGAGGGAGAGAGAGAGAGAGAGTGAGAGCAAGAGAGCTCTTCCTTACCTGCCCTAGACAAATGTTTGTTACAGACAGGTAAGAACAAGCTTTTCAAAACACCCTGAAATCCAGGTGGGCGAAAAAGAGAGAGAGAGATTGAGAGAAAAAAAAAAAGGGAGAGCGAGAGAGAGAGAGAGAGAGAGAGAGAGAGAGAGAGAGAGAGAGAGAGAGAGAGAGAGAGAGAGGAAGTTTATTGAAAGCTGAGTATACACTACACTGAACATGAAAGAATTAAAGAAAATAAAAATGATAGGAAGGTCATATGAACAACATAAACATTTAGGCGGGAAGGAGGGAGGACTGATCATAGTACAACTGAGAAGAAAACAGAGGAAGGATGAAATAACAGTAAGACACTCACACACTCACTCACTCACACACTCATTCACACTCACTCACTCACTCACACACTCACTCACTCACTCACTCACTCACTCACACACTCACTCACACACTCACTCATTCACACTCACTCACTCACTCACACACTCACTCACTCACTCACTCACTCACACACTCACTCACACACTCACTCATTCACACTCACTCACTCACTCACACACTCATTCACACTCACTCACTCACTCACTCACTCACTCACACACTCACTCACACACTCACTCATTCACACTCACTCACTCACTCACACACTCACTCACTCACTCACTCACACACTCACTCACTCACTCACTCACTCACACTCACTCACACACTCACTCACACACTCACTCATTCACACTCACTCACTCACTCACACACTCACTCACTCACTCACACACTCACTCACTCACTCACTCACACTCACTCACACACTCACTCACACACTCACTCATTCACACTCACTCACACACTCACACACTCACTCACACACTCACTCACTCACACACTGACTCACTCACACAATCACTCACTCACTCACTCACTCACACTCACTCACACACTCACTCACTCACTCACACATACTCACTCACACTCGCACACTCGCTCACTCACTCACACACACCCTCACTCACTCACTCACTCACACACTCACTCACACCCACTCACTCACTCACTCACTCACTCACACACTCACTCACACACACACTCGCACACTCTCTCACACACTCACTCACTCACACACACTCACTCACTCACTCACTCACTCACTCACACACTCACTCACACCCACTCACTCACTCACTCACTCACACACTCACTCACACCCACTCACTCACTCACTCACTCACACATACTCACTCACACACTCACTCACTCACTCACTCACACATACTCACTCACACTCGCACACTCGCTCACTCACTCACACACACCCTCACTCACTCACTCACACATACTCACTCACACACTCACTCACTCACTCACTCACACATACTCACTCACACTCGCACACTCACTCACTCACTCACACACACCCTCACTCACTCACTCACACATACTCACTCACACACTCACTTACTCACTCACTCACTCACTCACACACACAAACACACACTATGTAGAGGCAATTTAGAGCAGCTAATTGACCTTGAATTCATGTTTTTGGACTGTGGGAGGAAACCAGAGACCATGGTGAAAACCCACATGCACACGGGGAGAACATGGAACTCCACCCAGATTAGGATTTGAACCTGGATCCTCAGCACTGAGAGATGAACATGCCGACCACTAAGCCACTGCCACGGTGGCCCAGCTGTTTCAAACTGTTCCATGTTTTTTCTACTTTCTTTATTTCCTTCGCTCTACTCCCAAAGTTTTCCCCTAAAATAAAAAACCTATTAGGAGCATTAGTAATAAAAAACTAATCCAAATTCAAATCCATCAAGAATCATACCCTTCAAGTCGAACCAGGAGTCAATGGTTAAATAACAAAGATCAATCAATCAATCAATCAATCAATCAATCAATCTATCAACCATCTAATGATAGACATAAACTATAGCCAGAGTTTTACAATATAAAAGATAAATCAAAACAAGTCTACTGTAGACAGTCTACATGCAACTCATAGGAGGTGCTTTTCCATTTCTGCATGACTGTGACCCAGTGTATCAGGCATGGTCCATGAAGCTATGATGTAAAAGAACTTGACTTTCCCTCACAGAGCTTGACCTCAACCCCATCAAACATGCTTGGGAAAAACATGAGCATAGATGAGCCAGGTCTTCTCCTCCAACATCAATTCCTGACCTGTTCAGTCACTGATGTTGCTCTGAAAAAATCTGAAAAAAAGTCTTGATATCAGTTCTAGTCCTATTTATGGTTCTGAACTAAAACCTTGAACTATTTAACAAACCAAATATGCCAACTGATTTAATCACAAAAAATACAGAAGAGTTTTATCAACTAACACAACCATCATCAACAAGTATGAACTCATAACGTTCAAACTCCCTGGAAGGTTACAATAACTCTCATATAGAAGATTTATACTTACAACTGATAGAATCATAGAAATCTTACGAAAAAGAAAAAAACAAACAAGAGAGATGCCAGCTTATCTGCTACCTGTATGGTTGGAATAAGAACGGGCCAGGAAGGGAGGGAACGAGAGCCAGAATTAGGCAGAGAGACAGAGGGGACACAGTGATGAGTGTGATAATGAGACGGCAGTGATGGCAGTGAGACTGTGCCCTGAGGGAAACTGTGTCCTGTATGATTGATCATGAGCAGAGCTGAAGGGCCTCTCGCTCAGATCACCTTTCTCATTCAACAACGCGGGAACCAGATTCTGTTACACGTTCCCTCTCTATCTCTGTCCACCTCCCTCTCTGTCTCCGTCTCTCTTTCTGTCTCCCTCGGTCTGTCCGGCTCTCTCGCTCCTGTTCCTTTTAAAGTTAGCTCGCCCACTTTATCTCTCAGCTTACTTTGAGTCAGGAGTACACACAGTGGTGATGCAGCTAGATTTTACAGTAGTTCAGTTGACAAATCATGTTGATAACAGACCCTACAGTGTGTTATCAACTACATTTCCCAACCCGCTTTGCAATGTTTTGTGACGTATTTGATTTCCAGTAACTGGGAGTAATTTGTTTTCAGTAATTGGTTGCTGGGTGACCATGTCACAGTGGTTAGTGCTCTCACCTCACAGCAATTAGGTATTTGGTTCGATTTGCAGGCAGTATAAATTACAGTATAAATTTCTTGGTACAGAGAATTAAAAAAATTAAATCTTCATTAAAAAATTTTTGCCGCGGTGTTGTGAAACCACGTAACAGTGACGGCTGCAAACTTCTAAGAAAAAATCAAAGTAATCGATGGGGCTGGTATGGCTTTGAAAAACAAAAGCAATCAACATGAACAGAGAACATACCAAACCTCACATTGCACTATATAGACCAAAATATCGGGACACACCTCTTAATTAAAGGTTTTTTGTCTCTATGCTTTCAATGTTTTCTGGTCCAGCAGTTTTCTGGTTTTGGGCCCTAGTGGACAAAGCTAGCTGCATATGAGGCAAGGATGGGTGAACTTTGTGTGAAAAACTGAACTGCTTTTCAAAGATCCCTGACCTCAACCCCATCAAACAACTTTAAACTTCAATCTAGAACCGAGATTGTGAATCAGGTCCTTTCATCCAAGTGTTCAACCTCACAGTTACAAACATTTCCACATACACTATTATCAAGATCATGTAGAAACCCTTCCAAAAGGTGTAAAGTCAGAACAATGTAAAAAGATATTTTATAAAGCCACAGCAATAGATTGGCGCTCTGTCCTGGGTGTATCTGCCCAGCACCCAAAACGTTATCCCCTGGATGGGCATGGAAACCCTTCCATGAACCTAGTAGAGGATTAAGCAGAAGATAATATATGGATGTATTGTTATAAAAGCCCTTGCAGTATAATGTGCTTGTGTTCCAGCACCTCTTACTGTAAGCAGTGTAAGTAAAATAAAATCTACATTAGTGACTTAATTTTAAATCTTTTCTAACAAACTTTTTTCTATCTAGCACTCGTTTCAACATTTCGTGTTGTTTGAATTCCGTGCTGTTTCAGTTACAGTATCTTCATGGTGTAACAGGATCATCCTGACTGGACTTGGAAGTTAATGTTTTTAATTAACTCCTGAAACTTTTTAGCTCGTGCATATCTAATGTTATGATGGACTGAAAGCATGTGCTCAGATTTGCTGAGAGTTGGAGGACACAAGATCTGGATCTGTTTTTCTGAACTTTTTCTCTGTTACGCCAGTCAATATTTATAATGTACCTTTTATAACTGCCCTCAAAATCCAAGTTCACTAGTAGAAACGGTTTGTAATTTATTGCTTATCTCTGATCCAACGTGTTGCTCTTGTGATCCTTCTTTTTTTAAACAAAGATTAAGGATGAGCTCATCCTGCAAATAGGTCAATCCCATTAGGTGTTTCTTAGGTGTCATTTCCATATTTTAGATGATGAGAACCCTTGGAATCTAATGCTTTCAATATTAGATAATTCAACAGTATATACAATATGAAATGCATATCTGATCTGTTGAGTTAACAATCTGAAGGTTGTGGGTTCAAATCCTAGGTCCACTGAAGTTACCAATGTGGGTCCTTGAGCAAGACCCCTAACCCTCATTGCACCGGGGATGCTGTATCATCCCTGTGTTCTAACCCCAATCATTAAGTTTTAGTACGTTGTCACAATGGGCTTTCCCATACTGTTGCAAATGAAAAAGTAGTATCCTATAATTAATGTTTCTTTAATGCTACCTTTGAAATCATTTTGAATATTTTAAAATAATTCTGTATGTTCATCTGCATAATGTGGTACAGTATGTAGTATGAAACAGTTGTGTTTTATCAGGAAATTTCAACTAAGTGTTCATTTTATTGTTTGTCATTAAATGGTCTGACATTTGTGCTTTGAAACGTAAACATGTCTTAAGGAATATTGTTTCTGCCCTATGTTTTTTCCAAAGAATGCTTGTGTAAACTGTATTAAGAACAAAACATCTTTGTACAATAATTGATTGCTTAATGAAAATAGACCTGTATGTTTTAAAGATCTTGTCTTCCCAAATCTAATTTCCAAAGGATGAACCTTTACAATCACTAGATCTCATTACCAGAGTACAGATGTACCAAATGCCTCTTAAAGAAAAATCCTAGATAAAGTCTTGTATTTCCTTCTCAATATCTGACTCGGACAACAACATAGCTCGGGTTACGTTTCCCCGTCCGGCTCTAAATAACAGATATTACTTTTATTTCCACCTGTACAGTGGAACAAAGCAGGGCTTCACGGCCGTAACGTTCCCGGGTGGTTCGTTTCGTCGCTCACTCCTGGCTTGGCTCAGATTGCTCGTTCTCCATTCACGCCGTTTGTGTGGCGCACCAGAAGGCAAACAGTGCTACAGGCTCCAGATATCATCGCGTGCACATTTGAGTTTCCTGTGACGTGTTACTGAAACTGCATGGCCCCTGGGCACGACAAAGGCTGAACCCTGATCACCTTACTGACATATTACCACTCATCCACGATCTGAATCACACTCAGCCTCTTCTTTTTAAGCACTACTTTGGAGTTAATGTGCCTCTGCACTGACAGTTCATCAATAGTAATCATTATTAACAAGATTTTGGTTATGTCCGATGAGAAAAGACAGGGTGTCGGAATTTACCCACAAGTCTTTTTTAGAACCATTAGGGACGTTCTCCAAAATCCTTGTCAACGTGTTTGGTAGTCCAGTTCTTTGAGTTTGTGTGGCTTCATGGCTGAGCTCTTGTGCTGAAATGTTCAATAAGAGCACTTACATCTGAGCAGGGCTTTTGTTGAAAATTGGCATCCTTAGATGTGTCACACTGAAAAAACAAACTGAGCCATCAGCGTTCCTCTATTAATCACTGTACAGTTTGCGGATTTCTTTAATGCACTTGTTTGCAATTTGAAGTAGTGCCTCCGAAACATTTGAACCACCCTGAAGATGTTCAGTAACCCCATGAGACTGACAGTGATAAGTGAGTAAGCATCTCCGTCGAATCTGTGATATGCTGCTCTATTTACTGCTGCTTATTGTGGAGGCAAGAATGAACAGACGGTTCAGTGTGGGCTGTCTGTCTCACTCTGGGTCTGCTCAGTGCTATATGGACACTTGGGCAGTGTGTTTCAATGAACTCCTCTCTGTTTTGGTCTCGCAGATAGAAGAATACGGCTAGTCATGGTATTTCTAAAGGATGCATGCAGCTGTGTTAAGACTCTACCGTAACACTGAGTGAAACACCACATTTATTTATGTATTTGTCTATAAGTTATGTATCGTTCTTTTGAAGTAGTACAGATGGGTTAAAATAGCATTGATTGAAGATGGCAGTATGTCATCAAGACACACAAGCAACAAAGGAAAACAAAAAACTGTAATATTTCATAAGCATGCAGGGGTTATAATAAATGCAGGCTGTATTTAATATATTTATATTTAAAATGCAGGCTATATGTTTTTTTAAAGTGCTAAAAGCTGCAAGAATTTTGATCTTACTGACCATCGAAAGGAAATATAGGTTTAGAATATGAATTTTCAGTTTCAGTTAATTTTTGGTTTTCTGTATATTATACAGAATATGGTTCAGAACTAAATATCTGAACTGGTCCAAATAATACACATCATTTGAAACATTTTGGATTTGTAGGATTATTTTGCTGGTTGATTTGTTGATGTCTGTAGGGAAATGCATGTACCATTTATCTGTATTATTTATATCTGAACATTTTGCAAACTTTTACATGACACTGTTGCGCTACTAACAACATCACAAAGATAATGTATATATTCATTCATTCATTCTTTCATTCATTCATTAACTTTCGCTAAATTCCGCTAGGGCCTAGGGTCGCGGAGGGGTTCCTCATGCTCATTCCTGTGAATGACCTAATGTAATGTTAATTAACAGTCTACTCTTCAAGCTTACATCAACATCATATACACTGAAGTGATGCAGTACACAGTGGACTGTTTATGATGTTTTTATGATTTTAACAATGACTTTCTAGAATACACTACAACTCATTTGCTTATCTATCATAGTAGATGATTTTTCAGAATACTCTCTGAGGCTTTGAGTGTCACATTGAGCAGCAGTTTCAGCTCTTGGTCCTTACACACAATTTTTCTGACTCCCTGAATCTTTTCATGAGATTATGAACTGTAGATGGTGTAAGACCAAAATTCTTGCACTGAGAAAAACTTTTTCTTCAAACTGACTGACAATTCCCCTAAAAACTTGGTGGTGAACAACAAGCAATCTATGCCTTCAGCAACTATTTTTTAATAATCATCAGGACCATTGATCAGTCTACAATGTTACTAATCAAATTACATTCAAGCTATTAAATATGGTCCTTGGCCCTTTTGTAGGGTTTTATTTTTATTTAATATAATTGTACACTTTCCACATTGGCAGGAGGCATTGCTGCGTAAAGGGTTAGGACACAGGCCTTGAAACAGCTAGTAGCATGTCTGGTTGCAGGCATCAATTTATAAACTTTTTTATATCCATCCATCTGTGGCGGAGGTTACAGCCATCCGTGGGGAAGGTACC
Organism: Corydoras sp. C115; assembly: GCA_019802505.1. Classification (NCBI taxonomy): domain Eukaryota; kingdom Metazoa; phylum Chordata; class Actinopteri; order Siluriformes; family Callichthyidae; genus Corydoras; species Corydoras sp. C115. The sequence goes on from JAFMOC010000020.1 coordinate 399,225, forward strand.
AGACTGGGATTCGAACCTGGAATCCCTAGTGCTGAGAGGCGAACGTGCTAACCATTAAGTCACCGTGCCAACCACTAAGCCACTTTTTATTATGTAACAAATAAAATAAATTTTGCCACTAATAAAAATAAGAAACTTTTTTTTTTGCTTACATTTTCATTTCATTTGCTTTTCAAGTTAAATTATTTTATTCTATTCCATTCTATTCTATTCTATACTATTCTATTCTATTCTATTTTATTATAATCATCATAGATTTAAAAAAAAGTGAAAGGAAAAGTCAGGATTTGTCTTTTAATATATTTCTGTCATTTTATTTTTTTGTGGAATAGTAACTGTATCAGGATGAACCTCCATGTGACAGGTTTTGAATCTACTGTACAGGCATTATAAACAACCTGGAATCTGTGGAAAGTCTCAAGAAATGCCAGTCTGTGTCTGTATTCCCTCTGTGAAGGTGACTGCAGTCCGTTCCCTTCTCATTTGTATAATGTGGACTCAGGGGTGAAATTGAGTCCCTATGCAGTGGGATTGAAGTTTTAATTCGGGTTTGTGCTCAGGGGCAAACACACATTCTTCACCTTCTGCCCAACATCCAATCAATTAAAGGTGACACAAACTCATATCTGTACCTCTTTTTCCCCCCGTCCCTTTTTCTCTCTCTCTGTTTTCCCTGCTTTCATTCTCCATGCACACACACACACACACACACACACACACACACACACACATATATATATATATAGCATTTCTAACAATCGTGTGCTTCTTACGTGGGAACAGTTTATTACACTCATTGTCTATGTTATCAGTTCTTCTTAACATATTGCTCACTAAACTTGTAGTTCTACATTTACTGACTGTAGTCCATCTGTTTCTGCTTTCGTTTTTATTAGTCTCCAGGACACACACTAAATCACCCCTGAGAAGGTACTATTTAGGCGGTACATGATTCTAAGCTCTGCAGTGACACTAAGGTGGTGATAGTCTGTTAGTGCATGTTGCACTACCATCAGAATAGCAGACCAAAGCATTGTTACCAGTATTTTTACATAACTGACTTTAAAATATTCAACCAAGCCAACCAAATGTCCAGCTTCATCAGCACTGATATAGAAAAGCTACTGGTTACTGTCTGTCGGTCATTCGCTGCTGTCTCTGTTTTTACATCTACAAGGTAAAGCAAATATTAGATGTCTAGTAATAAAGAGTTGACACAGCGAGTTTCTATCTCTACTTGTACTACAGTAGCTGTATATCCACATTTTTTAAATTTTAATCGAATTATGATGGTAATATGTAGGACGTGATATAAAAAGTTGGCTAAGCTGGCTGCACCACAAGAAGAAATGTCAGTGTTGTGCAGAGCAGTCGCTGTGGATACTGTTTGCAGTACGGTAGTTTGCTGGAATCAGATCTGCTGAATCTTAATGTTGATGACTTTATTCTCCATATGATCACAGTAATAAAACATACATATGTTTAATGTCTATATCAACCTACATGTAAATCAATAATTAAAGGTTTTATGCATTTATGTTATTTTTATGTTGAAGTTTGTATATATTTTGACACCTATAATTATTTAATTTAATTTAATTTAATTATTATTATTAATATAATAATAATAATAATAATAATAATAATAATAATTGGTAGTAGTAGTACTATTAGTAGTATATCAGTATTATTGTTATTATTATTATTATTATTATTATTATTATTATTAATAATAATAATAATAATAAATAATGGTCAGATCCAAATTTGCTATTTCAGTCATTTTGTTGGTGCACTGACATATTATCAGGATGAATGGCACCTCCATCATTACAGACTGCCTGTGGCCTGTTCCAGCACTTTTGTTGTTTGCACTGGGTATGACTCTGGGGGAGGTTAACAAAGCGTAACTGCCCTGTCACACACCGTAACACACAGAGTCATATTATGGTATAATCCTGTAATATTACTCTTACCTGACAATAAGCATGGTGCTTTCACTTTTGTTTTCGTCTTTGCTGATTCCATGTTCTTCGTCTTGTTATCAAACACATGTTTACAGCTGCTCATGAAAGCTGAAGAACATTATGTTTTGATCTTGTAAAAAAAGTACAAAAAATTTGTTCATATTTTAACCACACAGCGCCATATGTCACCAACTACTGACTGACAAAAATACATTAACACACCATGCAACATTTATCCCCCTGAGATCCAAACTAAAACTTCATTTTATACATTTCTATAATATGTTTTTCTACATAAGATAAACACTAAAATGTGAGATATCACACTCTACAGGACCACACAGGGTGACATGTATTCGATGTATGAACAAAACCTTGTCAAGTAAGTGGACAAAAAGAATTGCTGATTCTCAGGAGGATATCCATCATTACAGATACTTCATGTTTGGAGAAAGAATGATCAAATAACCTGAATATAGACCTTAAATGAGAGCATTGAAGCATTACAGAGAAAGTCTATGGTTTAAAAAGAAAATGCCCCACAGGCCAGTAAGTATTTAAGAATGAAACAGAGGATGTAGACTGAAATGAATCCTAAATATCTTTTAACTGTCTAGAACACAAAGAATCCTTGCAGAATCGTGGATATTCATTCTAAAAACATTTACATAAAATTAGAAAACACAATGACATCTATAATAAATTACATTTGTCTACCTAAAAGTTCAAAACATCCTCATGCAAATTAAATAGATCTTGTAGTATTTAACTGACTTCATCGCTCTGTCTCTCTCTCTTTGTCTCTTTCTCACTCTCTTTCGCTCTCGCTCTCCCTCTCTCTCATTTCGTCATTTACCTCTCTCTCTCTCTCTCTCTCTTTCTCCCTCTCTCTCTCAGGTTGCATCTGGTTCATTCGTTTAAACCACCAGTTTCCAGCTGGTGTTATTTAGAAATATATTAAAATATTAATATGTCAGGAATGGCAAAGTAGCATTTTGCAGCTGTATGTAAACAAGGGCACCATCACCAGGTTGGACAAAGGCTCAGTGCTGTAGTGCTCTATTGCTCTCTGCATATCGTGGTATCTGTGGCCTAAAGCTAGAGTATCAGATGGTTTTACTACCCTCACGCCACGCATCTGTCACTCGGCCACTCTGTAATTAACACTCGGTGTGCCGGAGGCCTCTGGCCTCGAGTGACTGTCGCACACTAAATTAAGTCAGCAGCTAAGTCATGCCAAAAACAACATATCAGAAACCAAACAAGATAAATACTAATAAAATCCCCAACTTATAGATCAGGATGTTCAACTGCACATTTAACATCTGTGGTATGTCAATAATATTATTTAATGCAATGGAAAATTATTTGTAATGTTTTATAGATGGCAGAAAACACAGTATATATGGAACTAGAATCTTAATACACTGTAGGGTTTCAAATGATGTGGACACCCGATCATTAAACTTGTATAGCATGCGTGTACGCGGCACAATACGAATTAGCACTTTAGGCACCGAAGCAACGGTATTCTATCAGATAATATACATACAATATGTATACATATTGTATACATACATTCATCTAATCAGTAAAATATTATGATACAAAATTCTGAAACATTTGATTTACAAACTTTGAACAATCCAATCAAATGAAAGTCCAATGAAATTCATTCATTGTTTCATATTCTTCCGCTTAATCCTAGAGCCGCGTGGTGGGTGGTGGTGGGGGGGAGTTGTTCCAAATGCCCATCCAGGAAGAACACTCCTGGCACTGGGTAGATGCACCAGGACAGGGTGCCAAATTATCACTGGGCACACTCACTCACTTACACTCACCTAATGAAATTCAATGACATTAGAAATGAAACTAGCAAACATTCTAATAGGATGTGGTAGCTCAGTGGTTAGGGCATTGGACTATCAAGCTGAAGGTTGGGGGTTCAAATCCCAGGTCCACTGAAGTTACCACTGTGGGTCCTTGAGCAAGACCCTTAACCCTCATTGCTCCAGGAATGCTGTGATTAACCCTGTGCTCACCTTGTAAGTTGCTTTGGATAAAATTGTCTGCCAAATGTAAATGTACTAATACATGTTTTTTTTCATAGAAATTGCTGTTTCCATATGAATCATTTAAAGAAACATTCATTCATTCATTGTCTTCCGCTTTATCCTCTATTAGGGTCGCGGTGGGGTTCCCCATGCCCATCCAGGGGAGAACGTCTCGGGCGCTTGGCAGATACACCCAGGACAGGGCGCCAATCCATCACTGTGCATGCACTCATTCACACAGACACACTCTATATGGGGCAATTTGGAGAATTCAATTGACTTGATCCATGTTTTTGGACTGTGGGAGGAAACCGGACAACCCGGAGGAAACCCACGCGGACACGGGGAGAACATGGAAACTCGAACGGGGAATCCCTAGCGCTGAGACGCGAACGTGCTAACCACTAAGCCACCGTGCCACCCTTAAAGAAACATATTACACAAAATGCTAAATCATGTTGTTGGAATGGCGGCACAGAGTTTCCATGTTCTCCCCGTGTCTGTGAGGGTTTCCTGCGGGTTCTCCGGTTTCCTCCCACAGTCCAAAAACATGGATCAAGGTCAATTGAATTCTCCATATAGAGTGTGTGTATCTGTTTGAGTGAATGAGTGTGTGCCCAGAGATGGATTGGCGCCCTGTCCTGGGTGTAATCTGCCCCTGGAAATGCCCCCCCCCACCCCGCCGCGTGAACCTAGTAGAGGATAAAGTGGAAGATAATGGATGGATGTTGTTGGAATGTGGGAGGAAGTTGGAATACCAGGAGAAAACCCACTCAGACACAGGGAGGACATTCGGACATTCAGAAATGAACTTTGTTTACCTTGACTGAGGAATTGAACCCGGGACCTGCTTGTGGTGAGACATTAGTTCTAAGCGCTGCACCACTCTAACTAGCTAAAAACACAATAAACAGCCAAAGCAATAGCCTTACTGTTAGAAGGCTACAGTTGCTCTAAAATGTATGTATGTGTCTGTGTGTGTATCTGCCCAGCGACGATAATAAGATGAGATGACAAGCATTAGCCAGCGAAAGTGTAAGAAGTGCTATTCAACAAACTAGTATTATTTTATTGTATTATAACCTCAGTATCTGCTTTTTTATTCAATTTATTCAAATTGTGCACTAATGGAGCTTAGTGGTTAGCATGCTAGTCTCTCAGCCCTGGGGATCCAGGTTCGAATCCCAATCTGGGTGGAGTTCCATGTTCTCCCCGTGCCCGCATGGGATTCTTCCGGGTTCTCTGGTGTCCTTTCACAATCCAAAAAGTAAAATTGAATGTTCTAGAGTTTGTTCGTTTGTGTGTCTGTGTGAGTGTAAGTGAGTGTGCTCAGCGGTTCTGTCATGGGCGACCCTAGTAGAGGGTGGAGCGGAAGATAATGAATGAACTAATGAATGTCCACAAGTAATAACAGAGACAGTACATAGTTTTGTAAATTCATTCTTTCATTATCTCCCGCTTTATCCTCTATTAGGATTGCGGTGGGGTTCCCCATGCACATCCAGGGGAGAACGTCTCGGGCGCTGGGCAGATAGACCCAGGTCAGGGCGCCAATCCATCGCTGGGCACACACTCACTCACACAGACACACTCTATATGGGGCAATTTGGAGAATTCAATTGACTTGATCCATGTTTTTGGACTGTGGGAGGAAACCGGAGAACCCGGAGGAAACCCACACAGACACAGGGAGTACATGGAAACTCCACCCAGATAGGGATTCGAACCGGGAATCCCTAGCGCTGAGAGGCGAACGTGCTAACCACTAAGCCACCGTGCCGCCCGTTTTGTAAATTGTAAACTAAAAAATAAAGTTCCAGATCTTTTTCGCACTCTTCTCTGGTTTTGTTGTTTCCTTTATTTTAGTTTGTATGTTAGAGGTAGGACCTGCTCACTGCTGATGGTTGTAGTAGCTGATTCTGAGTGATCATCCTATTAACCTCAGAAGCTCAGGTGTCAAAGTTCACTCCTTCAGCTGCACACCAAAAGTCACTTACATGGCTTCCATTAACTTCTTTATTTATTTAGCTAAGAGGAAGAACATGTAACTCACAGGAAGTGAGTTCAGACTCACTTCAATTCTTTTGTTTAGTAAATGGATTTAAACAACACCGAGCGTGAGTGTAAGGGAAAAACCAATGTCGTGGCGTTTGGTCGTCTTGTTACTACGTTTGACCTTTTGTCGTGCGTTAGCATGCTGGTGAATGGCACATGGGTCAGCGACACATGACCCGCCGCGCTTAATTCCAGCCGAACAATGGCTGCGGCTCCGGTGGGAACTCATCCTATTTCACCTCCGTGCCAAATGAATTGTTTGTTTTTGGCAGCATGCTCTTTTCCTGACCCCTTGGTCAACCCATGTTAATAACAGTTCTGCAGTAATCTAGGACACAGTAGGACACAATATAGAACTAAAGATGGGAGAGTGATCAATTGTTTTGGGGTCAGAGTTTGAGTGTGTACAGGTGATTTAGATTCTGTCTGAACCTTCACTCTAAAATGAATGTCATCAATATTTAAAAAGTAGATGGAGCAGAGATCATCAGTCCAGTGTCTCATGATATACGATTACAAAGTCTGAGATTAGAGCTTACAGCTCAGGAGAGACTCAGTACGTCTGACTTTATTGTCTTTTTGTGTGCTGGCAGGTTACTGGTGTACTTATTTGACCTGTTTTTATGACAAAGTGCTTTATAATGATCATCGTAGGATTGTTGCTCAATTTGCTTTAACACTGTGCACTGAGAATAAAGGCATCTTATCTCATCCTATATTGTCTTATTACAGGAAACAAATATCTGCACATTTAAATGCCCATTTATGTATTATTTATTATGAAACAATACCCAAACCAATTTACATGCTGCATCATTAAACTTAAGTTACATTAGATCTAATGTACCCGTGCTTTCTAAAAAATAAGACAAAATCAGATTAATTTAATCTAAAAAAACAACTTTTTGAAAATTTAAACAAAAAAGTAGTTTTATTGTAAAACCACATAGAGTGCAACTTGGGTTAATGGCTTGTTTTTAACTTTGGGTTTAATGATGCCCTTGGCCATGTTTTATAGTAAACATTACAATCCTTATACTGGATCTTGGTTTGAAGGATCATAGACTTCATGAGTGGAAATGGAAAGCAGCAGCCGGGTCTCTGTCACCTAAAACAAAAAGTGATTATATTTAATGAATGCAATCCATGTATTTCACACGCCACACAATGTAGTAGCTTTAGAATAGAGCATAAAAATGGCCAAAAGTATGCATACACCTAACAATCACACCGACAGTGCATGTACTTATAGGTTATTCTATCTTCTCATTTTATCTCTCAACTTATTTCTTCTGTTTAATCATCTATTAGGGTTAAGGGGTTCCCCATGTCTATCCAGGGGAGAACATTTTAGGCATTTTAGACACCAATCCAGCGTTGTGCACACACTCACTCACACACACAACTAGTCCTCTGTGTGTACAGCAGGTGAAATAGATAAAGATAAAAAAAAATGTTCCTCTAAATAAACTATGCATGTAGACAAACAAGGTTTAAAATATTTAATGGGTAGAAAAGGAGAGCAGCACCAGCATCTTTTTTTGTATTTTTCTTATATTGTATTGTCACTATATTATATACTTCAGACCAATATTAAGTATATGCAAAAAAATTACAGCTCAATAGACAAAAAATAATTTAGATCATCTGATTTGAACAGTATTTCTAATCTGTACAGGTTAGTCTGCTTTGGAGTAATCAAATAAAAACACAGTTAGTAGTGGATCACTGTACAAAATAAAGTGGAGACTATCTAACGCCCTCACATAATGTTTTTTTGCAGATTTTTTTGCAGAATGATGCAGTCTGGGACATGGTGGGTCATTATTTCTAGTCCTAGCCTTAATAATCCTTAAAATAATAATATGCTTCAATTTTTTTTCTTTACCATTAAGACATTATTAAAATCAATATCTAATCACACAGCAGCACCGCACAGCCTAAACTTTTTTAACTCATTGTGTATAAATGTTATGGACAACAGTCGACAGGCCATTTACATATATGTGAAATTAAATGGTGTAATAATCCTTTATTATTGCAAATCCAAAATATTTTGACAGTCACCCAAGTCTCTCTCTCTCCATATTCTAGCTATAAAAATAAATAAATAAAACACATCAGTAACAGTGCTTATCATTCTTCCTATATTTATGTTGAATTTTAATGCTAGCCTGTGCTGTTTAAATTAACAGCCCTTATTTGACCGGTCAAATACTTTGTAATCTTAACTATGCAATTAGTTGGGAGCAGCTAAAGAGATCAACTTCATTAGTATTTTTTGGGGGTGCAGGCTCATGCAAAATGCAAAATGTTCATTTAGAGCGGAAGGCATATCTCAGCGGACGCGCTATTCTAAATGAGTTCCTGTATCAGTTGGAGACCATTTGCTCCCCCACTTAAACTTAAAACGAGATAGTGGAAACCTCTGCAATATTCAGTGTGTGTAAGCGTGCGTGTGTGTGTGTGTGTGTGTGTGTGTGTTGGGGGGGGAGGGGGGTGAGATGTTAAACCCTAAAACAGCCTTTCCTTCTTTTGCTCATGTTCTGCTTATGTTTTTTTCCCTCCCCAATTACTGTTGAAATGTAGCAGAGCAGATTCGAACTGAAATGAGTCACGCTTAATTGTATTTCATAAATTATAATGGGAAGCCCTTCAGAACAAGCGTGCTGTAATAAAATGATAAAACGGACAATTATGAGAGAATTGCGGCACTTTAATTTTGCTAAACACACTCTGGAGAGCTGCTACATGCCGGGAGGATTTCTCATACACTTATGACCAAAAGTATTTGGCCACCTGACCGTCACACTCACTTTACATGATCTTGTGTGTTTCTCGTGTTTCATATAAGGCCCTGCAGTTCAGCGGATCGCCGTGACACCAAACTTCACAGTTTCTGTCCTCGTGAATCTGGTTTATTGTCTAAAATGTCTATGCTGTAGAGTTAAGTTTAGCTCACTCTACTTACAACTCAGGCCAAACCCAAACCCAGTTAATACTGATACATGACATTTGACAATTATTACCTCAAGTAAAGTGATCTTTACTGATATGTTGAGTAAAGTTTGATAATATTTTAAAAATAAAGCAAGAAAATCATCATGCCAAAACATTCAAATATATAAATATCACATTTGTGAATTGATGCCCCCCCTTCCTCTCTTTCTTCATCTCTCTCTCTCTGCCTCTGTTTGGCCCCGTTGTTCTCATCTAATCATCCGTGGCGAATGTGCAGCTCATTACGCATTCGCACTCAGAGGTGACCATGGGAAGTTTTGGGAGGGTTTTTTTTGCATGTGAAATATCTCCAAGTTCTTACAGCAACAGACCACAGAATTCTTTACCTGAAGATCAGAACACTGCAATCCCACCTGCTTTCTTAGCCTTGTTGTGAATACAAGTATTGTATTCTTGAAGCAGAATAGAGTGAGCTCATTATGTTTATGGTGCATTCAACAATATTTTATTAGATGCTTCTGGCTTTTGATTTGTCTTTCAAAGATGTGGCAAAGCAAGTTACAGAATTCTTTTTAAATTGATCAAAGATGGAATTGAGCCACGGCACTGGTGTGGAAATTTTCAGCTTTGTGATCCAAAAAGATTTTTGGGTAATTAACGGCCTGGCTCATGTGTAAACAGAAACGATACTTTACCTGATAAGATACACCTACTGACACTGGTTAAGTACTGTATGGACAAGTTCCAAGCAGAGACTGCTCAAAGGCTTTGATGTGGTGCACCTTTTAAATACTTTGTTGGAGTTGATGCTTCATTTAATTGTAGATATTGTTTCTATTGTCTCCCATAAATCTTTCAATTTTCATTTACCGTATTCATTGGACGAGAACAGGTTACTGTAACTTAAGTTATCCTTGGCTTCAAATTTCAAACTTAGACAGGTTCATAATAGGTTATTATAGTTTTTAAAATGTGCATAAATATTTCATATCTAATTATAATTGCAGATGTAAAATAAATCTTGTTAAATAATATTTTATTAAATAATATAATATTTTTCTAGCACTAAACTTTATAAACTATTTCATATTTAATACAAATCATTTGTATACTTACATTATACGAACAAAAGTACCAGGACATGCTGTGTTTCGTTCAGTGAAATTTCCCAAGTTTATAAGTGGCAGTCATAGGCTTTTGGTTAAGGATGCAGCGTTGTGACCTGAAGGTTCCTGGTTCGATTCCCAGTCCCACCAATTATTATGGCTTGGGCAAGACACCTAACCCTGCCCACTGCTCTCTGTGTGTGTGTGTGTGTGTGTGTGTGTGTGTGTGTGTGTGTGTGTGTGTGTGTGTGTGTGTGTGTGTGTGTGTGTGTGTGTGTGTGTGTGTGTTTTACTGCACAGATGGGTTAAATGTGGAGGACAAATGTGTGTAAATACAGTAAGCAGAAATAGATCACTTTATCACAAGCAACACCCAGCAAGGCATCTTGGGCAAGTTTTGTGAGGTCTTTACCTACTCCAGTGAGACTGTGGCACGGTGCACAATGCGTGGTCCATAAAGGCATGATTGAGTGAGTTTGGTGTGAATGGTCCATACAGAATTGTGATCTCGACATTATCGGATAGCTTTGGAATAAACAAGAATTAGATAACGAGTCAGACATTCTCCTCAAACAACAGTGTCTGTTCTTACAATCACACTTCTGGAAAAATGGACAAATAATAAAGGGAAGGGGGGGCAAGTATAAGATTAGGATGTCATAAAAGCTTCAATATGTGTAATGTTTGGCTATATAGTGTATTCCTGTGTGTGATTGTAGAGCTTACTGAAACCCTGTGATGAATTGTTTTTGTAACTGTGTTTAAATCAATAGCAGATTCATTTCATTGAGGCTTTATAAGCTGCACGCTAATCTGCTAAGTCTGCTAATCACTTGTCTCCACAGTCAAGCTCACCTGCCGCTGCTTGAGTTTCACTTGCTTCTCCTCTTTCTGCACTTTTGCCCCCTTACTTACTCACACACACACACACACACACATCCACATGCATGACAACACGATAGACATTATTTACACACTCGCACTAGCAACACTGGCTCTGACTGGCATGAGCATTAACATTTAACAGCCCTGCACTAATTTTGAGTTCTGCCATATGCACTGTAACATAGCTGCTTACAAGAGGTCTTACAAGAAAGTAACAGCTTGCACAAAAGTGTTAACGACACTTCTAATAGCTGCACAGACTATCAAACCAAAGTTCAAAAAACAAACAATGTGCGAGTCAAAAACCTTCGGTGGGAGGCAGAGCGGCATGTCTGTGGAGGTCGTGCAGGTTTACGATAATCAGAGTTGACGCATCTCTGTTTCTAATCCCCCTGGACACACTGAACACATACAGGTGATGCCAAAATCCAATTAGCACGAGCGCACCTACGAAAAAAAAATGGAAAAGCATTCGTTGAAAAGAATGGAAAGAGAAGCAATAGGAGTTATGCTGTTATGCTGCTCTACTCAGTGATGCCGGAGTCACATGCTGTCAATCAATTACTTATTAATTAAATGTCGTGCTTTATTATTAGCTCTAACTGCCTTCCTTGTCTGTTTCTTTTGAGATGTGACCGGCTTCCTGGAGGTGTAGTCAGACCTTCATCCATGGCTCTGCCAACCAATACTGGATGGAACCTGAATATCAATTGGACTGGCGGTCCTGCAGGACGCCCTTAATGGACTCACATATAGTTTTCCAGTTGTTAGAGTTTTTCCATTTGTTTAATATCTCTACATGGCTGTCCTACATTGTTGTTGCTGCCTGGCCGCTCAAGAAGGATGAGTCCCCCCACTGAGTCTTGGTCCTCCCAAGGTTTCTTCCTTAAATAACAACATAAAAGGGAGTTTTTTCTTGCCACTGTCGCTTCGGCTTGCTCTTTGGGGGTTTAAAGGCTTTTCATTCTGTAAAGCTGCTTTGTGACAATGTACTGTTGTAAAAAGCGCTCTATAAATAAATAACTTGAACTTGTACTTGAGAGTTTCTGTAACCCTACAAATGTCCCAAAATTTTTATTTTGCAAATGTGGATGGTTTGGGCAGAAGTTTGCCACGATGTGACCTTGTGCTCGATCCTCCATCTTTCTACCCTGTAGCAAATTTTATTATACTCTGCACCCATGTACATGTACATGATGATTAAATTATAATCATCATCCTCAGCTTCCTCTTCTTCTTCTCTAAACACATTTGCAATTATTAATTTAACATATGCATATATATATATATTTATTTCTCAACAGATATAGTTATTAGTTTACCAATTAGTATTTTTATTTCTTTAGGATGTAGGATGTAGACACAAACTCACTCACTCACAATATTTTGAGCAGCCAATCCATGTTTTTTGGACTGTGGGAGGAAACCAGAGAAAACCATTTGGAGAACATTGAAACCCAGATTGGGATTCAAACATGTATCCTCTGCGCCAAGAGGAGGATGTGCTAACCATAACAACACCATGCCACCCAAAACCTAAAGATGTGTTACATTGGTCAAGTGTCAGTTGCTGATATGCTTTTTTTGTACACTCTATGGTCTAAAGATACCCAGCATGATGCGACGAATAATGATAAACGAAATAAATTAATACATGTGTTATATATATTAATTACAATTAATACATTTAAATGCTTTAATCACTACATGTAAATTTTAGCACAGATGACACTCAGATTGAGATTGTATTGCATCATGAAAAGTCTGTAAAGGTCAGGTCAGAATGAAAGAAATTAAATTAGCATGTTCTAAAAGTTCTTTTGCTTTAAATCAGATACAGCCTACAACACACTGCTTATAAGAAATGCATGCAGTGGCACGTTTTATCCACAAGGGCCTTCAAAAGCCCCAAAACGTTACATGCAGCAGTTTCAATTAGAATGAAATCACATGTAATTTTCCCAAAGCAGACAAAATTTGGTTGTGTCTTCAAAGTGATTACAAGACGTGACCTGAAAACTTTGTGTGTGTGTGTGTGTGTGTGTGTGTGTGTGTGTGTGTGTGGAGGAGAAAGTGTCCCAGCTTCCTGGGAGAGTTGAATAATACCAGCAGGCTGATTTGCAAGCATGTAACGTGCTTTCTTTCTCCCCCTGCTGCCGTTGGAGAAGGATGAGTGTGTGTGTGTGTGTGTGTGTGTGTGTGTGTGTGTGTGTGTGTGTGTGTGTGTGTGTGTGCGTGTGTGTGCGTGTGTGTGCGTGTTTTCTCCTTCCCTGTTGGATTCCACTACTTCCCCTACAGTGACAAAAGCTCTCAGACAGCAGCACCCCCTCCTCTGAGCCCCATGCTGGGGACTGTGGGAGGAAGCTGGGATGCTCCTCATAACACACACACACACACACACACACACACACACACACACACACACACACAGAGACTCCTGGTGACAAACACTCCTGAAATCCAGGCTTCGTGGACATGGCATGAATTAAATTATTACAAATAGATTCAATTAATTAATAAAAGATTTACTTCAATTGAAGCTCACACTGTTAGTAAAGAATTTCAGAAGGCTACATATATATGAGCACAGTTTCATCTTTACATCTTTAAAATGACAATTTTAAACTATATAAGGAGACATGTTCTAATAAAGTCACAAAACATCTTTAAGTCTTTAAGATTCACAAATCATTTTTACAGTTATTTGATATTAATATAATATATTACTAAAGCTTTCATCTTTGCACTGAAACAAAAACGATGCAGCGTATGAACTAAATTCAGGGTTTATTAAGTTCTACTGAAACAGGTGTATATAATCAAACAAACACCTAGCAATGTATTTAGGATAAATGAATGCTTTGAACTTTGGAGAACATTGGGGAAGGCTATTTCATAAAGCACGTCCATAATGCCATAGCAGGGTTAGTATGGTGGTTCTCAGAAAGCCCGAACCGTAACCCTGCCATAGATGTAATGAACTAGAATAAAGACTGAGACAGGACCTCTTACTCACTTTTAGAAAGCCTTCCAAGAAAAGTGTTTCAAATTGTATTCTAAAGTCTCAAACAAACTTTTAAGATTTTGTAAAGCTAAAGTTTTTTCCATACTTTTCAATCCATTTATAGAATTTATTTTAAACCTACATTATTTTTTCATCTCATCTTATTATCTTCCGATTAATCTTATACTGCGGCACGGTGGCTTAGTGGTTTAGCACGTTCGCCTCTCAGCGCTAGGGATTCCCGGTTCGAATCCCCATCTGGGTGGAGTTTCCATGTTCTCCCCGTGTCTGCGTGGGTTTCCTCCGGGTTCTCCAGTTTCCTCCCACAGTCCAAAAACATGGATCAAGTCAATTGAGTTATTCAAATTGCCCCATGTAGAGTGTGTGTGTGTGAGTGAGTGTGTGCCCAGCGATAGGTTGGCGCCCTGTCCTGGGTGTGTCTGCCCAGCGCCCGAAACGTTCTCCCCTGGATGGGCATGGGGAACCCCCCCACGACCCTAATAGAGGATAAAGCGGAAGATAATGAATGAATGAATGAATGAATGAATGAATGAATAATCTTATACTAGGGACTAGGGTTGCAGGTGGGTTCCCCATGCACATCCAGGGTAGAATGTTCTGAGTGCTGGGCAGATACACACAGCATGGCACACCAATCCATCCCTGGGCGCACACTCGCTCACACACATATACACTATATGGGGTCAAATTAGATAGAGAATTTAAAAACCTGCACAGTGAGAACATGGAAACTCCACAAAGATCAGGATATGAACCCTGATCTCCAGCGCTGAAAGGCGAAGGTGCTCACTGCCCTCTAATATTTTATGATTTTATTTTATTACGTCACTGGCATTTTAATATTTTTTTACTTTAGCAAACAATTCATTCTTAGTTTTTTCACATACTGTACTTACAAAAACATGCTCACTGTCTTCTTTTAAGGGACCTCAGCACACTGTTTACTTCTTGTTGTTGTCAAGTATGTCTCGAGGTCACACTGCAGAGTCCATTCTTCATTTCTTCCTGAAAGAGAAGGTGTTAAAAAGGTTATTAAAAGGCTTTTCTGTTGTACAGTTCATTCTACTATGTGCATTCTTAGAAACATTTCTGTGATGTTTGTAACTGGATTATATTTCTTAAATTGAAAACTTGTATTGCTGCTGTTGCTACAAGGACAAGAGATTTTATTGATCTCAGTCAGAAAGGAAAACAATCTGGTTCCAGTTTTAGCTCTTGGAAACATTGATCATTTTTCACATAGCTTTGATTCAATGAACACAATGCAGACATAATCAGCTTCAAAATGATTGTCATTGTATTTGCAACTATGTGTAGCCCTTTGTTACAAACTTTGCACTGCTGTCTGCTTAGTAAGTCTTAGTGTGCAGTTTTTGAAGCAGCTCTCCAGATCTTATTGGATTTGTTGTTTCAAGCCAAAAAGTCTTTTTTAATGACACAGTAAATCATGCAGGTGATAATGTCATTTCTCTTTCAAAATTGTAGCAATTCACGTAATTAAAAATGTGTTCTACTTTTTTTTTTTTAATGAAGCAAGTTTAATTGTCTTTCACAGATTTAAAGTGCTTACCGGAGAGTGAAAGGAGAAAAAAACAAACCTGATGTAAACCATATAAATATGTCATTTTTATAAATAATAAAATGGCTAATGGATGGCACGGTCGCGTAGTGGTTTGCAAGTTCGCCTTTCGGGACTAGGGATCCAGGTTTGAATCCCAATCTGGGTGGAGTTTCTATGTTCTCTCCATGTCCACGTGGGTTTCCTCTGCATTTTCTGGTGTCCTCTCACAGTCCAAAAACATGGATTCAAGGTAAATTGAATGCCTTAAATTGCCCCATATAACGTGTGTGCGTGTGTGTGCTTGTGTGAGTGAGTGTGCCAAGTGATAGATTGGCAGATACACCCTGTCACCCTATCTTCTTCAACAAGGAGCAACTACCTGACTGACCCCCAAGAAAAAATTTGCCTCAAATTGAAGGTAATCAGCTTGAAGTCCAATGCTTCTCGCATACCTGGAGGCATGTTCTTAATCCTTCATCGGTGGTAGAATGACAGTTAATGACCCAGTACTGAGCATTAAAAAGATCAGTAGCTCACCTTGCTTGCTCATTAATTGGCATCTGATGCAACCACCAGCGATGGATTGGCGCCCTGTCCTGGGTCTATCTGCCCAGCGCCCGAAACGTTCTCCCCTGGATGGGCATGGGGAACCCCACCGCGACCCTAATAGAAGATAAAGCGGGAGATAATGAATGAATGAATGATGCAACCACATCTGTGCCATGTTGCAGAAACGTCCAATTAGCAGAATTTGAAAAATGTGTATTGTGGCATGAAATCTTCAACCCCTTTGTTTATAGTCTGTGTTTTATTGATGAAATGTCAATATGTTAACACATTTTATTTATTGAAAATATTTCAATGTCAATAAATGTAATGTGCATTCATACAAACCACATTTTGTTTTGTATTCTCTCACAAATATGTTCAGATTGGGAAATAAATTGTTTCTGCTCATGAAAATGTGAAGAGGTTTGTTTTGTGTTTGTTATCAAAATTGATTAAAGCATGGAATTTGACCATGGGTGTCCTAGCCTTCCTAAATATCTGTATATAAATGTTGTAGTAAAGTCTGGTCATCATGAACACTGTTGCTAGACCTTTAGGATGACCTGATGATTATTTCTTCCCTTCAGTTGCTACACATCTCATCATTTCATAGTGATCGCCCACCCTGGTCTGTCTGTAAGCCCCAGTTTCATTTGCTTATTGGGATCCCAGTGCTGCTGGCCCTTAGAGAAACACGGCGGCTGGATCAGAGCTAATTGGTATGTGCGTACACCAAAGCTCATGATGATCCTGAAGGGAGTTTCACACTCAGATCTCTGCGGATGAGCTGGAGCTGTGCAGCATCACCATCCTAGATACTGAGTTTTAAAGGGCTAAGAGTTGAAATATCACATTGGGTGACCTTGTTGACAGCACTTTCGAAATGTAGGACTTTTTTTAAATTTTTTTTACTTATGACCGTTAAATACTCAAAGGAGAGAAAGACCAGTTAAAATACAAAGAACATAGTTTGCAAGGACTTGCCACATTCCAAAGAACAAGTGCACTTCCCTACCCCCACTTCCCTAACCTCCGCCTCCTTTAACTGCCATCCATCCACCCACCCGTTCAGTGGTTCACCCCTCCATCCATCTACGAAAGAGAGAGGGGGCTACTGTGACCCTTCCTGTTTGAATTTAAGCCCCCCAACTGAGACAGAAACCTAAGATTGTACCCATTCTGAGGTACAAATGCCTCCATGCAGGAAGGGCTTCTGGTCACATGACTACATTTTCCTTTTCATAACTAAAACCTCTACCAAGGTTCAAGAAGTTTTTATTTAATAACTTTGAGAAAGTGCTCAGTTTCAGATTTAAAGTGGAGATCCATGAAAAAGAAATGGTAATCTATTTATATATATTCTATTTATATATTTATTTATATTTATATATTTATATATATTCTAAAATATATTTGTGATTCTTAAAAGAATCAGTGGGGCTGGGCTCAGAGCTTAGTTTAGCTTCCTGGGATCCTCCAAACCAAGCAATCTATTAACAATTTGCCTTGTGCATATATTTCCACATGGTCAAAAAAAAATAAATAAATAAACATTTGCATAATGCACCTTGTTTTTACAATCCTTGTAAATTTTATTGGTTCTTCTTATCATATAATGCACTATTGTGTGGTATAGTAAGTCTATAATTACAGACTGTAAAATGTTTTTCTCCATATTTTGTTAGTAAACGCCTGCACCCAATGCACTTGTACCAGTAGAACACACAGCAACACACCTTTCACAAGTCACTGCAGGCACCAGTGGTCATTTACACCAAAATACTTGTGGTCCTGATCATTGAGGACATATTTCAAGAGACTAACAAAGTATATAGACAAACAGATCACAGACAGTAATTGTATCTATCTATCTATCTATCTATCTATCTATCTATCTATATATATATATATATATATATATATATATATATATATATATATAGTATGTTTGTGTGTGTGTGTGTGTGTGTGTGTGTGTGTGTGTGTGTATGTGTGTGTGTTACTATTAATAAAGCGAAAACAAAATCGAACTGTAGGACACAAATCTCTCTATTTATGTTGAATAATTTTTTTTAACCTTTTTTACAAAAACAATAAAAAAAACAAATCCCACAAATTAGTATTTATTATAATAATTGATATCAATAGCACTTTCTAAGTAAAATACCCATGTTCTTTATAATGCTAGTATCTTATATTACTGTCATTATTCATTGTTGTAAGATTTTATGGTGCATTCAGAGCTAAAGAGTCGACATTTCTGAATCATTGCAGAATGAGCACATTGCTGAAAGCTGAAGAATTCATTTTACAATTCTGTTATGCTGCATAATCTGAGCTGCATGTGAAGAACGCAGGGAATGTGACAGTGTGTGCAGTTGAAAATAATAGCTCTACTTTAAGTTTCTTTCTTCAATTATTATCACCGAGTCATTACACTGAAACTTAACACTCAATGAATTTATAAATTTAGTACTGTTAACTGCATTATTTCTTGATATTTTTAATGCCATATTCTGCTTATTGACAATCAATATTATGGTCAATACAAATATTCTCATCCTTGCAGCCCCTTGTTGTTAACAGAAACAGCACTCTGTGATAAACAAATTTACCAGAATTTCAAAAGTTTTTGAAGGAAAATCAGCATAAGTATGGTTCTCTTAAAGCACGGTGGTGCAGTGGTTAGTGCATCTGTTGTCTTATAGGCTTCGATTTCCTAACTGGGACTAATGAGATCCTTTCTGTGTGGTTTCTGAATGCCTGAAACATCAATATAAAATTTCCCCACTTCGAATCGTCCAATTGCCTGTGTGTCTGCCCGTAAATGGGCTGGTGACCAGTCCAGGGTATTCCCCTTTCCCACTTTTGCCCTTTGAGTGCTGAGATCCAGCACCTCTCACGACCTTGATCAGGATAAGCGGATTAGAAATGACTAAATGTATGAATAACAACAGCTGTGAAGTACAATGCGCCAGAGGCTTGTTCCCTGTAGAGAACTGACAAATTTTTACTATCAAAAACCAGGAATGCAAAACCAACTTACTTAAAACTTTATATACCATATATGTCCTAAAAACCTTATTATGTACATGTACATTTGGTTTGGAAAAGCATTTTCATTTGCAGTATAACAATCGTCGTCCTGCACCTAAAGCAAGCTACACATAAATGAACAAGCCCTGAGCTTTTCACTGCAAATACATAAGAACGTTTTTATTATGGTCTATCAACTTTAATGAAACAATTTATATTAATATTATATTTATTAACGCAAATAGATAAAAAATTCTTAATTCTTAACATATTTATTTTTCCCCTTGTTTGAACTTTTCTCTTCTATTTTAACTTTGGACATCATGGTTCCCGCACAAACCATAAATCAATAAGTTATAGCATAACAAGAAAACATTCTGATAGGTCTTTAAAAAGATAAACAGTGTGTTTATAGGTTTTTCGTTGTAGACCCTGACAGGCTCCTGCAATGTGCATTGATTTTTCCTCTATTCTTAAAGAGACTATTTTTCTTTATTTAATCAAAGAGTAGTCCTTGTTTGCTCCCCCAAAACAAACGTCTATTGGAATCCCAACTAGGGCTCTTCGAGTCACAGAGGACTTCACAGAGCGATCTGGCCTGTTAGAAAGTTTTGGGGGCCGAGAAAGGAGAAAGAGGACCCTTGTGTGAGGCCCGGTTGTCCAGCTGCTGCTCGTTCCTGCCTCTGGTTTATTAGGCGCTAATGAATGACCAGCGCTGTGTTACAGTATGTGACAATCAGTGGCCTTATCTCTCTTCGTCATAACTCTTCCCGTCATAAAGAGAGCTTTTTCCATAAATCCACAATGCTCCCCGTTCAGAATGCCTCTTTACTCTGGCTCTCAGTGTTTGCTGCCTTTCAGGGTGCAGCACAGAGCTGAAGGGGGAAAAGAACTGTTTTTGAAATTTGGATAAACAGGTCTGAGTAGCACTATGTGCACTACACTTGCACAGACTGTGCACATTGAAGAAACTTGGTGAAATCAGTGGTTTAACGCAGTCTAATATTGAGGAATAAAGTTTGTGTGACTAATAACAGCTGCATTTTCATCCTAAAGTTTTGAGAATTCAATTGACTTGATCCATGTTTTTGGACTGTGGGAGGAAACCGGAGAACCCGGAGGAAAGCCATGCAGACACAGGGAGAACATGGAAACTCCACCCAGATGGGGATTCGAACCGGGAATCCCTAGCGCTGAGAGGCGAACGTGCTAACCACTAAGCCACCTTACATATACTTATTTATATTTAAGAAATAGTGCATTTGTCATTCTAACTGTCTGTATCAGGCTTCTAGAACTTCAAAACCAGGCATGTTCCCCAGATGAAATAGATAGTGCCACACTGAAACATGACATTTCATTTTTGTGTACAATAATGTAATAACACTTTACATTGTCAGTCAATATGTTTTTTTCAATGCCGACTTCTTGGCGGGTCTAGTATCCTTGAGCCTGTCAACAAATAAAGGGAGTTCCAAGTACGGTTTGTATAACAGTTATGGAAAGTAAATCACAATTTACAACCCTAGAGAAAACCTCACAGCAATAAAAAAAATGCTCATCATGCCAGTAAGCAGCAATTTCTCTGTCAGACTGAGATTTTTAAGCAATCTCTATAAAAACAAAATACCTTGGTCTCCTACAGAATGTCTGTTTACAGAAAATTTGATGAGCATATTAACTGTATTTGGATCTGTGCCCCATTTAAAATATTGCAAGTAAAAACACGTGTTAAAGCCTGAGCACTAAACATACAAAAGTGTGTGTGTGTGTGTGTGTGTGTGTGTGTGTGTGTGTGTGTGTGTGTGTGTGTGTGTCTGTGTGTGGTTCTGAAACATCCCAACCTGGATATAAGAAATTAATAAACGGCACGCATAGCAAGTTTCAGAGAATTAGCTGTGTTTGCTTTTTGACACTTGTAGTATTTTTCTCAAACTCGGGATTAAGGAGAGCTTCCTGTAATTAGCCATGCGGTGTTACAACAGACCAAAAGAAAAACAGAAAATGTGTGAAACAGAATGATAATAAAATGCATGTATTGTAAGATATTACAAGGTAATTGTATGCCTACTAATCTTAAACAAACATTAAGCTACCCTATGCCTGAATTTGAAAACACTCAAGAAACTTTTAGGGCAAAGGGCATTACCTGGTTGGCACAGGCTCATGCAGTTTGTCATTAAGCCACACATTAGCATTTTAGCTTTGGTTAATT
The DNA here is from genome assembly GCA_019802505.1 of Corydoras sp. C115. Classification (NCBI taxonomy): domain Eukaryota; kingdom Metazoa; phylum Chordata; class Actinopteri; order Siluriformes; family Callichthyidae; genus Corydoras; species Corydoras sp. C115. The sequence goes on from JAFMOC010000020.1 coordinate 420,639, forward strand.
AAATAGATTAGCAGCATTGTATAAGGACAACTGAATCTCAGTGGCATGCTTCAAACTTTGCTGAGAATGTTTGTCTTTTATCCAAAATCCAAAATCCAACTAGATGCTTGATTTCACTGTTGTACACCTGTTGCTATTGCAGTGGGATTAAATCTAGCATCAGGACAGGCTAACACATTAGCCAGCACTGAAATGCTGAGTCATTGTTGTGTTGCTAACTATAGCAAATGTACCAAATGGAGAATTAACTGTCATAACACTTTCAGAATGACATATGAATTTCATTTATGAAGCAAGTACAGTTTATAGACACAGTCCATGTAGATGATGTGATGAGCAAAGTGTGATTTCTTAACTTTATGGAGGAAAAAAAAAAGGGGTTCGATATTAGGATGCAGAACTGGACGTCTAAGTGTGTGTGTGTGTGTGTGTGTGTGTGTGTGTGTGTGTGTGTGTGTGTGTGTGTGTGTGTGTGTGTGTGTGTGTGCGTGTGCGTGCACATGCACGCTCTGGCATGTTTGTCCCTGTGAAAAGATGCCCGTGCTCAGCCCGACGCAGGCCCCCGTAATGCTGCAAACAGCACAGATTTGGCTTTTGTTGTGGCGCATGCTGACATCATGCTGTGCTCAGGGACTCAAATCCCTCTTTCTCCAGCACCAGCACTTTTGAAACAAAACTGCCGTGGCACTGATGAGTGCTGCCAACTTGCCAAAAATACCTCATTAATCTTCACACATGCATACACATACGCTAAACAAGGCCTGTCCAGAGCCTCATCAATCCTAACTGCAATCACAATCAGTAGTAACATGTCAAGTCTAAAAGCTTGGACAGTATGAGACGGAGATGTGTTTACTCACCAAAACACTAAATACACACCGGGATTGTAGCGCTTATATAGATTAAGTCTGGAAAACAAACTTATATAACCTGCTGTATTTTTCATTTATCAACCAGTGAACATAGTGAACAAGCCTAAATAATTTCAAAGCTTATGTTACAGTATACAAGATCATTTTAGACAACCATATGCCTAAAAAATAGCAAAAGTTTAGGGAAGACCATCCAACTTCATTAGATAACATTAAAACAACTTCAAAGTTAATGAACATTCAATCGGTGTTTAATTACAGTCTAATACAACATACACCACTAGTACCACTGTTAAAATTCCACATTAACCTGTTTATGAAACTCTTTTAAAAAGTCCTATGATGGAACTTAGCATTAAACAAAACATGTATCTCATTAAGATATAAGAATTTCTTAGACCATTATTATAGATGAAATGTCCTGTCTTGCAATCTCCATTACAGTTCATTCTGAACGTGTGTGCTGAAGTTGATATCAGTAGTCCAGTCAGGTTTTTCCACACCAAACTCACATAGTCAAGCCTTTATGGACCTTGCGTTGTGAACTAGTTTGCTGTCATGAAGCAAAAAAGGGTCTTTCCCAAACTGTTTCCACAAAGTTGGAAGCCTACAATTGTTGAAATGCATGAGGAGTAGTTATTCGTGCCAATGGGCCTAAATGTAGCACTCAAATAAAAAGGTGTTTATAAACTTTTGTCCATATATTTAATATATGAATTATAATTATATGAATATATTTAATATATGATGAGTAAATCACTTAATGTGTGATTCTCTGCCATAGCACACTATTTACCCGGCAGCTTTCACCTTCGCCCTGGAAGCGCACTGACAGAGTGGAAGTATGGCAGCCGAAGGTAATGGAGGGTATTCATGGCTGAAAGGTGACATTAGCTTGAAGTAAACATCCTCCTACGCACTCGACACAAATATTCTGTTGTTATAACAGCGGGAATCCATGAGTCTCATCTATGAGTCGTCTCACGCCATTATCACCTACCCAAGATTAGGTATACATGCACTAACCACGCCTCTCACCCAGACTTGAACCAAACAGAATTTGTTGACACAAGAGCGCATTTTATTTTTTATATTAATTTTGTGACATGCTGAAATTTTAAAATACACATTGTGATTTACTGGACCTTAATATAGTAGGTAGACAAATATATGTGGACCACTTCCTGTTTGTAGGCTGTAATCCAAGTAAACAATATACATTAGATCATATTATTTTCCCAGATTTTGGCCTAAGGGGTGTAGTGAAACTGGCAGACAGCAAGGGTTTGTCTTGTGTACTTTTGTATGTTCTCATATTCACCTGGTATTCTGATTGAAACATATTTTGCGGTGGGTGTTTGTCTGTGTGTCTGCCTTATAATGGACTTCTGAATTGTTTAGAGTCCTTCTCCCCCTGGGCTTAGTGAGAACTAACACTATGATAGGTGACCAAGATGAAGACAGTTGGCTAAGAAAAAAGGTATTTATGATGAATGAAATCTTTCATGGTCAATTTAATGTATTGGAGTGATGATGTTAGATCTTATTTCACATACTTTGTGTTTTGTAAAAATAGAGAGTGTAGTCTGTTATAGCTGTAAATAAAGTCAGGGTAGCCATATAAATATCTAGGATAGACTGACCAAAAAAATCAGCGGCTCAGATCCTGATTTGGGAGGAGTGTGTGCCCAGCGATGGATTGGCGTCCTGTCCTGGGTGCAGCGCCTGCAGTACTTTCCCCTGGATGGGAATAAGGAACCCCGCCACGTCCCTAGTTTAGGATTAAACATTCACGATGAGGAGCTGCGGTGTATATAATGATGGTTTAGTGCCACAAACTTTTGGCAAGATGAATCTCTCACGGTTATTATTTTTGTGATACTATTGTTTATTTATTAAGTCAGTGTTCAATTTTGGAAAGCAATCTCTATATCAAATCTAAAACCTACATTCATTTTTAATATAATGGGCTTAAAGCCTTTTGGCTAAAAATAATATGACACAGCTGCAGAATCCCGCTTGTTCACTTGCTTCATGCCTTGCTGTTTTCAGTGACAGTTCAAATAAAAACATGAGTATATGTTTCCTTCATCATATACGTGTAGCTATCAGCAGCGACGGTGCTCTCGTTTTCTCTCAGATGTGATGACAGTGGTGATTCAAGCTCTTAGCCTCTTCCCAGAGACCCACACTCAAACCTAATCAAACCCAATCAGTGATATATAGAGGCTCATCGGAGAGCAGCAGTGTGTTAGCTGTGTGTGACAGGCTGAGTGAGAGTGGCAGTGGGGGTCAAACGGGGTCACACGGTCACTCAGCGGAGATTGGCTTTGATTTACAGAGCAGCAAGAAGCTCAGGTTGAGTCTGTCCATTAGAATGAAGTGAGCCCTTGAGGTGAAGAGCTTAAAACGACTGGCAAGCTAACGCTCACCGTGGCCCTCTTACATTTAATCTACCTATAAGTACTTTATTTAAACACATGTTTTTTTTTATCACATTTTATTCATTTTACTGTGTGGTAACTGAATATTTAAATATGTTATCACATTATCAGTGAATTTATCTTGTGACCTTTAGTTAATAAATCGATGCTGTTACTGTCAGATCACGTGGAGATAATGCATCAGAAAATCTTAATTCTGTGTTAATAATTTTAGAATAAATTCGTATTTGAAATAACAATTGGCATAGCAATCAGCAATGCTGATAGGCAAATGATCCTATTTATTTTGATGGCTTAATAAGTAAAATGTTTAAAAGGTTATGTACTGTACAGTTTTTGCGATTCAGATATCGCTTCCATCACAATTAATTCTTTAGCCAGTTTGAGTAATATAGTTTTAATTACATTTCATGGATTGCGTATAACATAGTGCTGCACTAAACAATAAAATTGAATGAAATTATTTATTTGTCTACCTGGTCATTAATTACACATTAATGCAAGAAAACTAAAAGATCCATTTAGTACCAATATAACAGCGTTGATGCTATGCTTAGAACATGTCATGTGACAACAGCAGATCAGACCTGCAAGTCTAATTTCTTTTTTTCAGAAATATAAAGCACTCATGTGGTGAGTAAACAAATCTAAAAGTTGTAATTCACTAACAAATCTGTCTTCGATACTGAGGATGCACCTTGATTAGGGGCATTTGTGAGGTGAGGTACTGATGTTGGACAAGACTCACACATTTCTGTGTGAGAACTAAAGAAGTCCTTTTCCAAACAGTTGTTACATGACATGCAATGTTTGTGCATGCTTTATTAATAACATTACCTTTAATAAGTATTGATAATAGATTAAATTAAGGTTAATTCATTAGTCAGGATGTCCCCAAGCTTTCAGTCCTATGATGTACACTTCACTTTAAGTAGCCCAAACTTATTCAACAAAATTTCCTCCTTTAGAAGATCTTTAAAACTCTTCAGTTTTTTTTTTCTTTTTAATTTTACTTCTTAAAACCTGAACTCATTTCTCCTGAGCTGCTTAATTCCCGAGTTCTCAGGTTCCACTTCTTCTGCTGTCGGTTTAGGACTTTAATAAGCTTTTAATGAGCACTTCTAAAACACGCCCCATCTTGAAGAGCTCCATCCTGCCTGCTTATCCTCCTTCTCTCCCTCTTCTCTCTTTGCCCTGGAAATCTGGAAATCTCTCATGGCCTGGCTACATCGTCACCCAGGTTGTGAGCTTGGGTTCTGCTCGGCAGGGTCGTGTGGTTAAAATCGATTTCACAGGCCACCTGGAGTTCCTAGGCTCCATACTGAGTCAAAAAATTTCTCTCAGAGTTGGACACACCCTCCCCCTTTCCACCATCACCCCCCGCTAACCCCACGCTGCTAAACCGTCCCGGCCGAGCAGAAGCTGGCACTCGCTGACCTCTTCAAACTTTACACTGAATTGTTCTGGCAGTTTCCAGGGTGACGGGCGCTTCGGCCTGATCCTTCTTACCCTCAAAAGGATACGACAGCTCACTACAGGCCATGATGCAAATGCTGAGACTCATTTCTTACTCCTGATAAACGACTGGAGGGAAACATTAACCCGGCCCAGCCTCACCTAGCTGAGGTTCAGTGTTGTAAATGAGGTAGAATTTGTGCAGGACTTTATTTTTAAAAACAAGCCCAAATTAATTCTTACAGAGAAATGTGTCTATAGCTACATTACCAAACACATCCAACTTCATTAGATAACATTAAAAACAACTTCAAAGTTAATGAACATTCAATCGGTGTTTAATTACAGTCTAATACAACATACACCACTAGTACCACTGTTAAAATTCCACATTAACCTGTTTATGAAACTCTTTTAAACTAATTATCTGCCATATTATCAGGCACCTTGTTACTACACACTTCATGCAGTTTAACTGATTCACTTTCTATAAAAATGCATTTAGTTGTTCTGCAATTCTATATCCATTTTTACTTTGTTCATATGTACTCTCTTCAATTTTGGCCTACACCTCCATTCACAGGGCAGGCGCTATTGAGGTGGTGAACAGTGACATTGTGATGGTATGTTAGGGTTCAAATATATATATATATATATATATATATATATATATATATATATATATATATATATATATATATATTTTTTTTTTTTTTTTTTTTTTTTTTTTTTTTTTTTTTTTACCTTAAATACTTCAGAATGACTGTCTCATGCAGGAATAGAACATTATATCTGATTACATGTTGAGGATGCCCAGCACAATCTCTCATATTGTCTTCTTATCGGTACACTCCAAAATTTTGTGTAAAACCTCAAAAAAAGGTTCTGGCCCATTATAGTGACAAAGGAGGCCACGTTTGTTAATGGACTCGGTTGGCCGAAAAAGCTGATAGTCAGGTTTCCAAGTGGTTTTGGTGGATGCTGACCTCTGCGTGTGCTTTGTTGGTTCGAATTAGCATGTCAGTTCCTGGGCAGGTGTGTGTGAGCAGGAAATCCAGCATCAACGCGCAGACCCCGCGCAGAGCAACTAAACCACATTTAAAGACGCTCCTTGTCCTCCTGATGCTAATGGGTGAGACACTGAAATCTCATCCCAAGAGTAGATTGGCTTCTGGTCTGACGGAGATGTCCTTTGGCTGAGGGGACACAATGACGGAGCTCTGATGGCGGTGATAGGGAGATAGCCAGCTGATTAAAATGCTCTGCTTGTTTCCACTCAGTTACTCGATCAGCGTGTGAACTCCTGTTTACAATCAAATGCAGTGACCACACAAGGGCGCAGAGCCGGGACACATGCTAATGCTAACCAAGCCGGGTTAGCCCTCCTGCTGAAGTCCTGATGACTAAATTACACTCGCTGCCATAAATTAAGCTATTATATTATTTAAATAAATGTCAACAGTTTTGTATTTTAAACAAACATATAAATCTTAAAAATATGGATTAAAAGGTTTTTGCATGTAGATTATATTCTAAAGCACAGTGTTTACAACATTATAACATTCTAATGTATAGGCACCTTTGAACTGGAGCAACATTTATATTGTGTATTTATAGAACAGGATTTACAACTGTTGTGCGGAAAAAAAAATACATTTTTCCTCACACTGTAGGACCGGGAGATGCTGTTTTATCTTTTAATTCAGGGTAGATACTTTGAGCATGAAATAATTATGTATGATTTATATATTTGTGCAGTGATTGGTCCATACACAAGGTGCAATTAAAAAACAAAAGCATACAATATACAAATAACTGGACACACACTGAAGTTCAGGCTTTTACTGAGCTTTTACATGATAAAGTAAAAATGTTTTGGGCGCAGGGCAGATCCATTTAATTTACCTTCAATCCATGTTCTTGGACTGTGGGAGCAAACCGGAGAACCCAGCAGAAACCCACGTGGAACACAGGGAGAACATGGAAACTCCACCCAGATTGAGATACGAACCAGCTTCCCCAGCCCTGAGAAGCGAACATGCTAACCACTAAGCCACTAACCACTATGCCACCCAAAAGTAAAAACAATGAGATTTTAAATACATTTATTAAAAAAAATATGTTCATTTTTATTTTTTGCCTTAGCAGCCTCTACTCTCCAGTCTTTGGAAATTTATGTTCATTCACCCAAAACTGCATTGTGTTGTCAGGCACTGATGTTGGAGGAGAGGGAAGAGGGTCTGGCTCACAATCTTGGTTCTAGTTCATCCCAAAGGTGTATAATAAGGTTGATGTCAGGGCTCTGTGCAGGCCAGTCAGGTTCTTTTACACCAACCTTGCTCAACCATGTTTTAATCCAACTTTAGGACAGAGCAACCTTGTTGTAGTTAAAAGTTTATGTGCTTTTAGGGTAAAAGGTGGAAAAACATCTTAATCAGGACAACATTCCATCACAAGGCAGATGAAGTCAGTAACACATCTGCATCTGGGACTATGTTGTATGGTATTCTGTATCTAATGTGTTTTTTTATGTGGTAGGTAATACAGACGTACAGGGAGAATGTTCACAAAGACTCCACTAAGACAAGAACTAGTCCACCCCACCCGGGAATCAGACTCAGGATTTTGTGGCTAACCTCTGAGCTACCTCACAACCCTTTAAATTCAATCAGAAGCCCAACAATTTTCATAAAAATATGATAAATATCAATGATAACTCTTCAGAGAAGTTACTTTTGTACATGACTGAACCTCTGTACAGTGTAACATGTGAAAACAGATGTGAAGAGAAATAAAAACAGCCCAGATTCTGACATTGAATCTTTGATGAAGAGTAATGTTGACTGCACACCAGTTTTCACAAATCTCCCAAATGTACTTTTATTTAAATCGTGGCGCTTTAGAATGAGATCTCCAACAAGCTTATGTAGCCCTGACAATCAGGTATCCACACATCACCGCCTATTTAGTTACATACATAAAAACAGCCAAATTTGATTCATGGTGTGTTTGAATTGGTCAAATGAATCCTAATTTGTTTCACATGGCACAAATCTGACAGATATTGATGCTACAATGTGACGGAGGCAAAAAAGGCATAAAGAAAAAAAGCTGCAGAGACATTTGAAGCCATAAAAGCCGTCTTCAATCACTGACATTCAGAGCTTGTTGTGACAAAAATCAATTTTTAAAATACGTCATTAAACAAATGATGCACAGAACCCCCTTTCCTTCTCTGAAGGAATGTGAAACAGACTCTGACTGCGCTCTGCCCCATGGACTGTTCAGTTAATAAATGACTGGCTAACGGTGTTAATTGTGGATTACTATTATCATTTAAAGTGGCGCAACCCAGGCGCTCATAAGGCCATTAATCAACATGTATGTTAATTAACATATTAGGATCATTAATCAACGTGCCGTGTAAGAGGGATGACTGAAGCACAGAGAAAACAGTTACTTAAATGTAACCATCAAATCTATTAACTCTCCAAGGTTGAAGAAAAAGCTTTTTTTTATCATTTTGCGTTCATAACAGCATAAAATTTACTGTTGGGTTTAATTTCCAATTAAAATATTATTACATTCATTCTCAACATGGAAACTGTGATATAAGGAAATATGATGTTTTAAAATACATGGGACTCATATATTATGTTCCATATTAAGCTCTTTTTAAATTATGACATTTAAATAAATGTAAATCTTAAATCATAAAGCATTTATTTAAATTCTTTTGAGATTTATTAGCTATGAGAAAAAGCTTCTTATGCTATGAGAAATATCATAGCATGTGATATATCCTGAGATATGTCTCAACAAATTTAAATTTAATCAAAAATATGCTGAGACTTATCTGATGTATAACTGATAGTTCTGGGACATAACCTCTATCTAACATTAAAAGCAGGTGTTGCATTCAGCGCTGTTGTTACAGGTGTATGCCATGCATCTTAAACAATTAAATGCACCTTTGTGGAAACAGTGGGGAAAATTGTTTTGTGCTTCAGTATAAAAAATACAAGTTATACTGAACCAGTTAAAGATCTATCACAAATATCTTAAGCTTCATTACAAACATCTGAAGATAAATACATATAGACCAAAACAAGTGAAAATGTATTGAAACAATTCAGTCCAAAATTGAAAACATACATACACACAGCCAGAAATATTCTATAGATTCATCATAGGGCAGATAAAAAAAACAATATTCGTAATATGAGATGTATCATAATTATCTGTTATATATCTATATATACATACACCCCCCCCCCCCCCACACACACACACACACATACACACATACACACACACACACACACACACACACACACACACACACACACACACATCAGTTTTTAGATTTAAGGTGTGTGCAGAACATTTTACTCCCTTATAATAATATCTAATAAGACAGGAAAGAACTTCTATATGACTCGCTTTCCTTTCTGTAGCTCTAGTGTAGGGCCAGCCATCAGAAAGTTAATGTAACCCAACCAGGTTTTAAAATAAAATAATAAAAAACTTTCTCATAATAAAAGGTCAATGCCCACAAACAAAAATGAGAATACAATAAACAGAGGTGAAAATGTCTTTTTTTTTTTTTTTTTCTTTTTTTTTTTTTTAATTAGCTATAACTACTAATAAATTGTCATTGTAATAGTGATTATATTCAGGAATGGGTCTTATTTACTATGGTAATTAATTGTAATATATAGTTATGAATTGTATTGTGTAGTTAGAAATAATAAAGTATAATGATTAATCGCTTAATTAGAATTAATAGTAATAATTAATAATATTAATAATATTAATAATAATAATAATAATAATTAATAACATGTAGCTAAAACTGTGTAATGATATACAGTACAAATTGCCGCATACTATATATATAATGTGTAACATTATTATGTATAGAAGTCAGAAGAAATCATGTGATGCATTTAGTGAGTCTTACTTTATTATTTCTTTTACATTCATCCCTAACACTGTATAAATTCTATTAAGATCCAGGATTAAATTCCAAAACAAAATATGAACTGCTGCTGTTGTTGAATGTAATTTAACCACTGCATTGTTTCAAAGTATTTTAAGTGCAAAATTTTATGAGAAATAATAAATACTTAAAACTATTATATTTTACTTTGGTATAAGAGTTTTAAAAAGTCTGTAATTATGTTTATTTTATTTATTGATTTTATTACAATCAAATTTAGCTTCAGGTTTATTGTTATTTATATTAAGTCTGTACAGTATATCCACTCATTCATCCATTCATCCATCCATCTCAAACATCCTTTTACTTTGTTTTGCAAAGAAATTAACAGATCATTATGTCATCATGTTTATAGTTATATTTATTCATGGAGAGAGTAAAACATTTACTAACTAAAGAATTAAATACTTTTTTGAACAGGCAGCATTTATTTTTTGGCAGAACACAACTTGAAAAGCACATTTGTTTAGTGTTTCTTTTGTGTTTCTTTTATGTTTGTTTTGAGGTTTTTGTGATATAAAATATCATGATATAAAAATTTATTTTAGAAGCAAACTTGTACTTTGTTTAAAAAAAATCTATAAATGAAATATTTCCATGAAAAAACAAAATCAAATGTAATAAACATATAGCTTATTTTGACATGATTATTTTGACATATAGCCTAATATTTATTAATAATAGTAATAACTGCTCTAAATTTGAGTATTAACACTATACCGTATAGTCTTTTCCGTACAGAATTGCAAAAGGAAAAGACTTTTAAGTTTGTTTCATAATTGAAGCAGCATGCTAATATACACACAAACTTATACATAGCAAGAGGTGAAGAGCGAAAGAGAGAGAGAGCGAGAGAGAGATTCTGGCTCAGTTTATCTCCCCCCTCAGCTCCATTAAAAGCTTGATGTGCATCTCTGTGTGAAACGCCCCTCGCTGACTGAACTGCTGCATCAAAGCACTGTATTGTTCCCACACCAGTGTGTGTATGTGTGTGTATGTGTGTGTTTGTGTGTGTGTGTGTGTGTGTGTGTTTTGTTGTGTGTGTGTGTGTGTGTGTAAATGCAGAACAACACTTGTTTCTCCTCTAAGCTCTGCACATATCAATTCAGACTTAGCTCTCCTTCAAGAACACACGATGAACAGAATGTGTATGACAGAACGAAACAGAAACGGCGCTGCTCTGCACGGAGCATCAACCAGATTATTCCCACACGTGTTGCACAGAACACAAGCATAGAGACGCTGAGAAACTTCCACTAAAGTTCAGCAGATCAGCACAGCTCAGCTTTTTCCATTTAGCATGTAGGCTCCTGAATGTCATTCCCTTTCACTTCAACAAGCAAAAGCCTAATACACATACAATTATTACAGGATTTTTATACATTTAGACTTTTATTCACCATCACTTTATTCCCAGCACATCATGTTTATGAACACATCTATATTTCATTCCAATATATTGTTTCTATACATGCTTAAATTTATAAATATTAATTATATATTTAATTATTTAAAAAATATTTAATTGTTTTATTACATCTAAATATGATCTGTAGATTTAAAAACAGTGCAAAGACGTTAAAGTCGCAATATTAGTCAGCAGTTTAATTACTTTTGTGTTATTTTCAGAACCTTTAAAATAACAATCTATCACATATGCTGTCAAATTATTCCTGATAAAGTTCTTCCTCAAAAATGTTTCCTTAAATGTCATGTGCCACAACCATGTTTATTCTGGGTGTACATTAAACAAAGACGGCTTTATGGAAAATAAGGCTAAAGAGCTTTATGGTGCAGTGACAAATTAAATTAAATTATAAAAGTTTCTAGCTCACTTACTCAGTTGACTCATTGGGTATTTTGAGATATACAGCAATTTTTGAACAACTGAATTCACAAACAGCACAAAAATACCATGTTTGAAAAGAGTCTAATTTCCTAACATGTCTCCACCAATTATTTATTACAGCTAACAAAGACAGTTGTGTGGTGCTGAGCAGTTTAAGGGTTTTCATTTGTATTGTAAAACAGCGCTCAACTTTTGAAATTACAGAGCATAACCACAGCATAACCTCACAAATGACAAATGTCTCCAAGAATAATATATTCTGATAATAATTTCTAAACAATTTCTAAAGTGAATACAAGGAATCCTGCAACAGGCGGTATGGTCCTCTACAGGTTCATGAGCTCAACATCATGAAGTTATGGGTCATGGGTTAAAATTAGGACCAAAATCCACAAAAGAATAAGTCCAACAGGAGGAACCACCAACCAGAACTGGAAAACCTGCTCATTACTGACCAGAGATAAAAAGCAGACTCTTTTATAGGTGACAAATCAAATCAAATACAAATGTTTACTTCTATTAGCTTTATTGCTTCTTAATAATCTGTCCAAAATGTAAACTTCTCCTTTTATCTAATGTAATCTGTTTATGCATTAGATTAGTCTCTTCTTACAACCGAAATGCTTTAATGCTGATTTATGGATCCTCTATCACAGTGGTTTTAATTAAGTATTATCTCCTAAAATAACTAATTCCTCATCACTACATTAAAACCAGCATCTGAATAAATAATAGAAAAAATAATAAGTGATCATAACAAATAATCATAAAAAACTCCACACACCATGAATTAAATCTTAAAACTGTATGTACATACTTAAATGAATAACATCACACAAATTCAGTTCAGGCGTTTATCTGGTTTTGAAATAATTTATATTTGCCCAAGGTTTTTTTTAATATATAGTTAAATTCATTTATTGTAGTGACCTTGTCTGACAGCTAAGCATTATATACAACAATTACACAGTGAAACTCCCTGTAGCACCTGTATACATTACAACATTCAAACATATTTAACTTAATTCACTTTTATATGGAAGCAAATACAGAATACTTTCTGAACAGCATGACTCTCTTTGCATAAGAAACTTCTGGATGTAACTGGATCACTGTGCTTCTGGGTGAACAGAAAACAACCTGTTAAATAATAATGAGATGCTGATACACAATGTCTTGTGGGAAAATGAAAAGGAAATCAGCTACATATAAAAGCATAACATTTATATAATGTTATTATTATTAAGTCTGATCAAATAAATAAATAATGAGACACTTAAAGGTATTCTAAAATTGCAAACACACTACAAACTACTATAACACATCTATCTCTCTCTCTCTCTCTCTCTCTCTCTCTCTCACACACACACACACACACACACTCTATGAAAGTTCAGATTATTCACCCTTTAAACTCGGCTTCCAGTCACCAACTGCACCTTCAACCCAAACCTTCCCACACATCCTAAGTTACCTCCACTAACCCCCATTATTTTACCAGCTTAACACCCCCCCCCCCCATCACATCTACCAAACAGTACCTCACCCTAACCTCCAATCAACCAATAAGTATAAACCTCCAAAAAAATGCTGCAAAAAACAACTAATAACTGCACTGACTAATAACCCCACCACTAACCACTTGCCCCCACTCCACTCATCAGCCCCACCCCAGTAAATGCCCCCACTTCTCTAAATTCCCATCCCAATCTCTAGAAGGAGGGGGCTGAAATAAAATCACTAGCTGACTTTCTCAAGTTCCCCCTTTTTTCTCTCCACACACACACAGTTTGTCATGTGAAGTTCTAAAGGCTAACTGTTGTAAACAGTTAGAGGCCTGTAAAGGACCCTCCCCTAACTCATGTCAAATCCGATCTCCTTGGTTACGTATGTAGTCCATCACAGACTCAGCTGTTCTATAGAAGTCTTACATCGCATTTTAACTATTGCATTTTAGACAGTTGTGAACGTATTCATTCTAACGAAGAGAGCCATAACAATAGCAATATTCTAAAATATGCATCATTGTTTGTATGATTTTATGCAACATAAAGACAGGAGATCCTGTGGCCTGGTGGTGCTTTATGTGCTTGCTACGTTTTATTTTATTATGTCTTTGCACAATGCAATATGAACATTTTACAGCTCTTAGGGACAGCACCATTAGCATCCTGCAATTTAAGCCAAATGTCAGCTGCAATTGAAGGGTGTTTATAAAACAAGCTTTCGAACATTTAAGCATTTTGAAGGACCCAGTGTTTAAATATTAACACTCACAGACAGCTTATCAAGGCAAAATGAACAACATTTTGTCTAATTTCTAACATCTTCGATATAAAAAGGAGCAAAACAACACAATGACAACAATTACCAGCACTACTACTAATCATCCTAATTACAAATAACAGTCACTTATTCTTAATTTATTTATATTTCTAAAGGACAATTTACTATAAACTCAACTTGTATAAATGATAATTTAGGTTGAAGAAAAATTGCATTTGCTAGCTAAATCCAAAGCAAGTGTACTGTAACTAATCAAATAAACCTTTACGTATTCAGTGCTGCACTGACAAAAACTTGACTATAGTTCACACTTTTAGCGCTCATGCACAGATTTAATACTGTTTTAAAGCCGCTAAGCCACGCCCACTCCCGATCCCACCGTCCCACAGACGTCGCACGTGCAGTGGGTCCTATCCCGGTGCACAGCTTCAGTGCAACACGTCGCGTTTCTGCGCTGACTCACAGAATTCAGAATTACACAACGTCGCAACGATAAGCGCTGCAGATCTGCAGGCCACGTCCCTCCTGCTTTCCTTTTAAAACGCGGCCGATCGAATCAACAAAAATTGCATCTAAAATAAGAGCGAGCGACCTGGAGCCCGAGAGAAGGTATTTAGCAAAAAGCGAGCGCTCACCACCTGTTGCAGCAGCAGCAGCAGCGACCCTCCTCCTCCTCCTCCTCCATCATCCGGAGATCAGTGAGCCCCCAGCGCCCTGCGCAGTAAACACACAGCACAATATCAACTGCACTTCAAATACACTTTAACTCAGAGACTGCCGCAAAACTGGCCTGAGAGTTCATATGAATCAACTCTTTAAAATATATAAATAATCCAACTGCTGCCAAGTTCAGGTAACAAAATATCACAAATAAACCATTATGAATAATTAGGTTTGTCCAGTAAATACATCTTTACCTTTGGGCAGATTTAATAAGAATAACAACGCCGATAAAAAGGGCAAATAATCCGTAATTAATATTATTTGTGTAGTGTTATAATTATTTAAAATATGTTAGACTTACAACTAAAACTGGGCTTATATATATATATATATATATATATATATATATATATATATATATATATATATATATATAAGCCCAGTTTTAAGCCTAACATAATTTTATGATTTTTTTAAAACCCGCTGAATGCAGTTAATTTGTAAACAATTCAGGTGCAAATAGTCCGATATTTTAATTGTTTAAACTTGTTGATTTGTGCTGCTGAGATCAATAATGAATGGTGGCTAAGCGCATCTGAGTCGGCTTTAATATTCGTTCTTGAGGCCTCGTCAAATATTCATTTAGCGCTCAGTGTGAGCTTTTCTCCCCTGAGACTGATACATAAAAACCTCTTAGATTACCCGGGACACCGATCAAGCTCTATTAATAAACATCACGAATGATTTATTTGTTTGAAATGCGAATAAAAGCAACACCACGAATTAGCACGTGTTAAACGACTCTGGTGTTATTATAACCAATAATGATCGATCCTGTTTGGTTTGCAATCATTTAAAACACGTGAGAACAGTCACTTCAAATTCATTCATTAACTAAAAGCCGAGGTCAAGATTTTGTTCAATTGTCGCATTTTAAAATCTTTAGATTCTGATTTCTGATTTTGCACACTGTAAGCAACAGAAATTAAACTGCGAAAATGAGACAAACATCAGGCTTTGTTGAATTCTAAACTGATGGGACGCAAATACAGAAATAAAACGTTAGCATGATGTTTGTTTTGCGACTTTAAATGTATACGCAAAAACATTATGAACACAAACCAGTTTACACCAGAAAAAAACAACGAACCTCTTAATTAACAGAATTAAACACTAGTTTGAAAAATAAGAAGTCATTAATAATTAGGTGCTATAAATAATCCATATATCAATTCAAATCATTTTCCAAAGATCCATCAGATGTTAATTTAATAAGACTTTTACTTCTGCATCGTTTATCCAACAAATTCAGACAAGTTGTATATCTTATGAAAGGTACTGAGGTGTGGACAGAATACTTAAAGACAAATTAGAAAACCTAAAAAGCTCAAATGGTTCATTAAAATCATATTAAATGTGATCAGCCAAGTTACACGTATTATTTCTATATATTTATAAAATGTTGTCACTACCTGCCGCGCGTCTTCAACGTTGTGGAATTTATTCCTTCTGATGTGTTTAACACTGAGCCGAGCGAATCTCAGTCTCCTAATAAAAACAGAAGCAAAACAATGGTTACAATTTTTTAAATGTAACTTTTTACAGGCACAAAACTACATTCAAAAGAACACACAGTATATGGATTTGTGAAATACTTACTTATTAATGCGCTGCAATCAAGTGGCTCCAAAAACATATTTTAAATATAAAAGGCTTAAATAAACGGCTTGGTATTAATTAATGACAAGGCAAGAAATAAATGTTTACCGTGTTCGGAATACAACGCATTTTTTCTAGGGTTAGTGAACGAACTTCTGTCTTATGTTTCAGAAAGCGATTCGTGCATGAAAATTGAATCAAAACCAGAGAAACTATTTCAAATATCCAAATTTCAAAAATTTATTCATTTCAAACTGCATATTGAAAAAAAGAAACTCAGCTGAAATTGTTATAACGCTATTAGTTCAGATTATGTACATGTCGCGTTTGGCATTTGCCTACAGGCCACATTTTTTTTTAAAATACAACTACAAAAATGGATTCTCTTAAAAAAAAACTCACAGTAAAATATACATGAATTTTACAAAAGCATGAGAAAATCAAGAACACAAACTTCATAGCTTTAACAGATGCATGGTCGAGGACTAAACAAAATATAGATATAAATTATTGGAAACTAAAAATTCAGGTTTAGTAGTATTTTACCCTCAAAAACATTTCTACTTCCAGTGTTTGTAAGCATTATAAGTGTCGATTCTGGCATCTTTCTTAATAAAAAACTTCTTTACTGTAGTTTACAAAGATTACAGCTGATTGTTATGTTTCTTTGATAAATACTGTACAAAAGCTGATTGCAATAATAAAACATTTGATTGATTATTTAACCCATACCCACCCACGAGCACTCTTTAACACCCCTTCCAACAAAAAAAACTAAAAGGGAAAAAAAAAAAAAAGAAAAATTATACATTTCAATGAGAAACTGGTGGTTTTCCTACCGTTTCTTCTTTAAATAGAAAGCAATAAAAGGGGGTTTGTGTTCTTTTTCCCTTGAGTCCTGTACAACTTCCCTCACCAAGAAAAAAATGTTCTGTACAAAAAAAGACTTATAATATTATTAATATAGTCCTAAGTCCCGTGTGATGCTTTATAAAAAAGATTTACATGTGCGATAACGGAATGGTGCCGTTGATGGCGGTGGCGTGCACAGGTGCGCTCTGGTAGTGCTGTGACAGGTGCAGTCTGCTCTGGCCCGTCTGCTCGGGCACCTCCGCGGCCGGCAGGTACATGCTGATCATGTCCCGCAGGTCTCCGGTTTGGCACGACGGCGGAGGCGCATGAGCGGGCGCGGGCGCCGCGGCACCGGCGGACCTGACGTGGGGCGCAGTCGTGACCGCCGGCGGGCTGGAGCTGGCCTCGGACTTGACGGAGGATCCCATGGTGGTGAGCTGAGGGTAGGACGACATGCTGTAGGTGGGCGAGCCGTTCATGTAGGTCTGCGCGCTGGTCATGGAGCCGTACGGCTGCAGCGCGCTCATGTCGTACCGGTGAACGTGCTGCTGCTGCTGCGGCGCCTGCTGCATGGGGCTGGTCGCGTAGCCGAGCTGCTCCTGCATCATGCCGTAGCCGCCGTTGCTCCAGCAGCCGTTCATGTGCGCGTACGCGTCCATCCGCTGGTGGTTGACCCCGAGGTTGACGCCCAGGCCGCCGAGGCCCGAGCCCACGCCGGCGCTCATGCCGTTGCCGGCACCGCCGCCGCCGCCCGGCGCGAGGAGGCCACCGGGCAGCGCGTACTTGTCCTTCTTCATCAGCGTCTTGGTCTTGCGGCGCGGCCGGTACTTGTAGTCCGGGTGTTCCTTCATGTGCAGCGCCCGCAGCCGCTTGGCCTCGTCGATGAACGGCCGCTTCTCGGACTCGGACAGCAGCTTCCACTCCGCGCCGAGCCGCTTGCTGATTTCGGAGTTGTGCATCTTCGGGTTCTCCTGCGCCATTTTTCGTCGCTGGCCCCTCGACCACACCATGAAGGCGTTCATGGGCCTCTTCACCCGCTCCGGACTGTTCTTGCCTCCCGGCGTGCCACCTCCGGTGGAGCCGGTGTTCCCGGTGCTCCCGGTGTTCCCCCCGGGATTGGGTTTTAACTCAGTCTCCATCATGTTGTACATTTGAAAAACCTCACTATGTACAACTTCTTCTAAAGAGAAAGGAGCCGCGCGCGCGCGCACACACGCACCCAGAATGCGCTTCTAAACAAAGTTCCCGGCAGGTTCTCCCGCTGGAGACGCGCTCGCTTCTGGAGTTAGAAAATCTCTCTCCCCGCGTTTTAAAAAACAAAAAGCTCGTTTTGTGATCTGCCTCTCCAGGTAAAAGTCCTCTTGTGCTCACCCAACTTCTTTCTGAGTCTTTAAGAAATCAAAACTCCTCCGTTTTTGCCCCTTTCGACGCCACAAGCCTTGACAACTCCGATACTTTTTGAACAAGTTAATAGACAACCATTCATGGAGCGACTGTCACAGCGAATATAAATGGGTTTCCACCTGGCCAATCACAGCGCGTCTGGGTGGGTTTGATTAGCATAAAGGGGCGGGCTTCCCTGCACCCGGGCTGAAGCATGCAGCGGGGCTCTGACTCGCCAAAGCTGAGAGATGTTCCACAAACTCCCACTAAAGATCCACATGAAAGATCATTTCTTATTCAGTCTAAAGTTTAAATTTGGAAAAGCAGTCCCGGCGAGAACATGTTCATCTTTTAAACAGTTTATTTAAAAGAGATAAAAAAAAGTAGGCTCAGTTACGATTTTACTTTTTTTTGTAACTTTTAGCGTCGTTTTGATTTATCTGCAGTTTTACTGAATCGAGTAATCATTGATTTCGCGTTACACTTTTTGTTTTTTTTAAAATGTCAAATTTTACACAAATAAAGGTTACTGCCTGTAACTTGAGGTCAAATCCACAATACAGACAACATACTATTAGAAAAAGTCTGATCCGCAAGAATAACTAATACAATAATGCCATAATAGTGAACAATAGTTTATTACAACTACCATTACTAATTATTTGTATTATTATTATTATTATTATTATTATTATATTTAGTTTTTGTCGCGATAAATTTGCCTCTTAATTTGCAGTGCACCGATTTTCTTCCTTTGTACGCATGGATGCGCTTGAATCGACTCCACTAGTGATGTCAGTCATTTCAAATAAACAGTTCTATTTGATTTGCATGCTGTCACTACACGCTATTAACGTATTTACATACTTGTTTTGGGTTGATCTGGGATTGATTTACTTATGCACAGGAAAAAAGAAAAAAAAATCATTAAAAACATAAAGAAATCATTGAAATCATACTCCCCTTGTTTTCTTTCTGGATCTTTTTGGAATGTTTTGCTGTTGATTTGTAATAATAATTCTTTTTATATCTTCTATAACATGTTAACTGATCATCTATAAATATATAATCTAAATCACTGGCCTGTATGGTCGTTATTTCTACAGAAAACTCCCAACATCTTTCCAGAGAAAACATTTCTCGGGGCTGCAAAACACTTATTGTCAGGGCAAGCACGTGCAGAGAGAACTTTTAATTGGCAAAGCTCGCCAGCTCGGGACGTCACTGTGTTTCAACAGCGCCCTCTTCTGTTCGTATATTATATGAACTATTTTTGATTTGAACCGTTCACTACTAGTATTTATATATACATGTACATGTATATGTACACACACACACACACACACGCACAGAGGCTTTTATGCGTTATGTGACTAACATACAAAACAGAGGTGAGGTGACAAACTCAAGTTTGCAGTAGCTTGTTATATTTTGCTTTGGCATTGGAGCTCAACATATTACAGTTTATATCAAACCTTAAAAAGAGAAATAAGCACTAAAAACAATGAAAAGTACAGGAGTATTTGGGCACATTTATTAGTATTATTAATCATTGCACCAAGCTAGGAATTTTAGACAATTGCATATGTGTGAGAACAGTTTGGGGAAGGCTTTTTTTGTCGCAGGATGTGCTCATAAAGTATGAAAGGGTGTGTTTAGTGTGGATGAACTTGACACATAGCCCTGACCCCAACCTTATTAAACATCTTTTGGACAAACAGGCAAAACATTCCAAAAGACTCACTAGAAAATTTGGGGAAAGGCCCTTTGACACAAGTGATTTATATTTGCAAATTAAAATAGAATATCATTAAAGCTTTTGTGGTTGAAATGTACAGGTGTCCCAATACTTTTTTACATTGTCTAAATCATATAAATTAAATGTCTAAACTTATGGTTCAACTATACATTTTCAAGCAAGTAAGCTGCTTTACAGCAACTTATAAAAAGAAAAAGAGTGTTCATTTTTAACTTATTCTATAGAATGACAATAATCCTAAAAACAAAAACATCTGACCTAGGGATTCAAACAATTTGAATGTAGGAACCCAACATGTAAGCATCTGATATGATATAAAATGACAGAATTAACTCAGATCCAAAGTCTTTAGAAGAACTGCAAAAAGTTTTACAAAAGACCTAGAACACGAGTACTTAAAAAGTAATGCCAAGCGCATTGCCAAATCTGAGTGCTAAAGTTCACTATATGTTACAAAATTAAATAGAAAAACACCTTCCCATTAGGGATTAAAAGGTTTAGAACTTAGGTTTATTTGTAAAACCTGATCTATGTTTTTTTTTTTTAATCATACAGGAAATGAGATTACAAAATAACTGCATTACATGGATATTGCCCTTCGGGCCTTTATTAATTTTGTGTAAGCATGGCATGGACTAATTTGTTACAACAGTAAATAGTATTAGTAAACAGAAACAGTAAATATATTAGTTAATTAAAGTTTGTTTCTCTGAATGTTGATGGAGAGACAGTGTGGATATGAGTCAGTGCTGAAGGTTAAACCATTCTGCAGATTTCTGCTGCACATAAAGGCATTATCCCTGAAATAAATCCAACACATGTGTTGATGTGAAACTAATATATGTATATAATGCACTGATGAGCAATTCATGTTATGCAGAGCTTCTCAGACTGTGAGAGAATCAAGACTACAGCAATGCACAAAGCATTCTGATTTAAATGTATACGATGCACGTCTAAATCCCCCTGTCTCTCTCCCTCACCTGCTCTCTTTATTTCTTTGCTGATGTCTCTCTCTGTGTCTCTCGTCCTCTCTCACTCTTCTCTCATCTCACTGAGTCTCTCACCACTTTTTCTAATCTGCTTATGGAAATCTGTTGCCCAGCAGGGAGACGCATCATCCTTACTGTGTGTGTCCTTGTTAGCTAGTTTTACTAATTCTCTTTCTCTCTCTCTCTCTCTCTCTCTCTCTCTCTCTCTCTCTCTCTCTCACTTTCATGCTGCTTTTAAATGTTCATTATCACATTAATTGTAACAACTTATAATAATATTAATAATTATATTTTAAAAATGTATTATAAACTTTAAATTTTCTTTACTTTTGATAGTATTGCAGCTGTTACATTATTTTTTCACTTGATAATTTTACCGTTTTGAAGTAAATGATGTGAAAGATCTGCTAGAAATCAGCAACGAAAGAATGACAGACTGTCCACTAGGGGTCGTACTGACTGCAGATGAACCGCAGGAGTAAATATGCTCTCATATTTCTATAAACTAAACTAATAACACCTGACAAAAGACACCATTTGTAAAACCTGATAGAATATCTATCCTCTAATTCATTCCTCCACAAAGCACTGCTCCTCGTCTGGACTGAGTCAAAATCACATGATTCAGGTGACATCATTTCACACACAGAGCTGATATTAAGCTTTAGACAACAAGTTCACTTTAATGGCTTAATGTGCATAAACAATATTAAACCCCAAAACTCCAAAAGTTAAAAAAAATTATCTATAACATGTTTTCAGGACTAAAAAAAGACGTTTTATATAGGTTTTATACATTTTAGACATTTATAAATACGTTTTATACATTTATTTTTATAAACTATTTCAAAATAAAGTTGTAAAATCATTGCTCTGTTCACTTAACTCTCACAATCTACATTACATCACCAATTTAACTAATTAATGTGCACAACAGCAAAAGAGCATTCAAATGCCAAATATAAAACAATAAGGCAAAAAAGTTTCATTCAATTCATATCATATCATATTCAGTACTGCATATGATTCTTTAAACAATAAAGTCACTACTACTCCAGCAGTTGTTCATCATCAGTATCATCATCATCATCATCATCATCATCATCATCATCATCAGTTTGTCAGAAACAGAAGACTTGTGGAATTTACAGAATTGAAGTCAGTATTTGGGGAAGGTTTTTTTTTTTAAAGGAATTGATTTAAGTTTAATTAAAACAATTACTTAATAAAATTCACCATCCTGCTACTATCAAACAGAAGCCTGTGCCAAAAACTTATTAAACATGAGGGAAATAATTGATATATCAAAGTAAGCAAGCAAAACAATAATAATAATTAAAATAATAATAATATTATTATTATTATTATTATTATTATTATTATTATTAATAATAATAATAATAATAATAACAACAATAATAATAATAATTATTATTATTATTACATTAACAACAACAATAATAATAATAATAATAATAATATTATTATTATTATTATTATTATTATTATTACTATTGCATTGTCTTTAAATATATGGTGCTGTAAATGCTTTTAGAAAACAGTGACAACGCCAACATCATTATTACTAAATTCGCACTTAACGATTTATATATCGATCTACCGGAGTGAATTATTTGAATGACTTTTTTGTTTGCTCATTTCACTTTTAATATGCAATTAATTCGAATTTCGCTTCTGATTATATTTAATTATATGCAATTGAATTATGACCTCATTAGAGACTTGTTGTAATAAATTTACTTTGAAATGGATATTGTTGAGAAACGATCAGGTGGAACTGTAAGGGCAGCGTGGCAGCTTACCGGCAGGCAGGCAGGCAGACACGTGGCAGTGTGACGGAGTCCAGATCAGAGTGGATCCAGCGGCGTGGATCCTCCGGCGGCGGTTAGTCCCGAGCTGCGGCCGCTCTCCGGTGCGCTGCCGGCGGCCACGGCGCGCTCGTCTTCCCGCTGACCGCGGCTCTCTGGCTCTGTGCGCGCATCTGCAACGGCAAAACGCGGTTTTATGGCTATACACAATCTGAAAAAGGGGCCAAAGAATGCACGAAGAACAACAAAAAAGTCAGTTAGCTGGAGCAGCGCGGCCACCCCCTCTCCACCAAACATAATGAGAAGGAAATAAAAGCTTTATCTGCCTTTATTTCGGCGGGTATTCAAAGATAATTTGAAGCCATTGTTTTCTGGCACAGATGGTTCTTTTATTTCTAATACAATAACACGCTTCGCTTTGTGTCTCTCTGTAAAAAAATCTGAGTATAAAGAAAAAATCTAAAGCCATTTTTGTTCACTTTTGTAAAGGGCCAACAAAAGCAGCTCTGAGCTAATGGGCTCTCAGCAAAGAGAAGCAAAAGAAAAGCTGATACATTTTTAGCTTGGCACTCAATAAACCACCACGCCATAAAAATCTGGGGATGCCATAAACAAACAGCCATGCCAAACTATAGTCAGAATATATGCTATTAAATTTCTTAAAAATTCCATATATATATAATTTCATTAACGAGAGAACATAAATGTAAGCGGATTAATATTTCAGTAAAACCATGACATTAGTTGTTATGCACAAGATGGTCATTATTCAATTATTTAGTTGTATATATTTTGCTTCTGCAGGTTTTGATTTGTAAAATGAATTCTAAGATTAAATAAATGATTAAATGAGCCCGTGTAAATAATTCACATTGTTTAATCTTTGTATATATTTGGATTTCAGAATGGTTCTTCTCCTGAGGACATATCAGACATTAAAAGGGTCCTTAAAAGATAGGACTGTTTTGTCAGTGGAATGGTGTCAGGTAAACATAATGTACAGGATGCTGATTATTCTGAAATGCAATGTATGTGAAAGTTTGTAGCAAATTGGGTTTGGGGTGATGTTTGTTGAAGCAGCCAAGAGACTTTTCAGAGTGTTTAGTGAAATGGACTAAATAAAAGCTAATTCTGAAACTAGAAGCCGTCTTGCTTTAACTGTTTCCACAGAGCTGGAAACAAAAACTGGCCCAAATGCTACAAAAAATAGGATGGATGTCCTTCTACCTTTAGCCTTATGTATAAAATGATGGGCTTGATGAATTTAAAATGCATGACTCTGGCCTCAAGGCTAATAAAGGTAGATCTAGGGTGGCGGGAGGCAAGCACTTGAGACCCCTATGCTTTTCTAAATGGTGTTGCTGAATCAGTAATGGAGGGGAAACAGAGACCTGTCACTCACTGTCACTGTGGGTCTATGTGGGTGTGTGTGTAAGTAAAGTCTCAGCTGTAATAGGATTTCTCTCATTATTTGTCAGAACAGACACAATCCGTGTGTTACTCATTAAAAATAAACTCTTTGGCACATCCAATTGCATAACCACATCAGACTGCTCTCTTAATTCAGCTTATCTGATTTTAAAAATTAGATCACTGCAAATAAACATCTGAAAGTAGAATCATAATAACAAACCTAGAGACGTGTCATGTCTAATAGTACAATATGTAAGAATTATTACAGTTGGTGGTGTTTTTTGGAGCTTCATTTGTTATAATAATACAGAATGACATTTGTTATCATTCTTAAGTAGTACTAATTCCTAGGCCAGTGCAATAAAACATGTTAGTTAGTAATTATTTCTCAATTGATAATTGTTGTCCAACAGAAATCAGCAGGTTTGGGGAAGGTCTGAATCACAATTAACATTGCAGTTGATTTCAAAAGTGTAAAGTGAGGTGGAGGTCAGGGTTCTCAACAGTGCTCACCCTGAGCTTGTGAGGGTCATCCTTAAAACTATGTGTCTTATATTTTCCAGACTCTGAACACTAGACCCTTTAAATGCAAATGACAATGGTACATATGAAAACATTTCAGACAATTATACATAGACCAAAATCTTTGAACATATTAGAACCTTTTATGACATTCCTTATGACACTTTATTTGGTGCCTCTTTTCTCTTCTATATAATTTTTCTACAAATTTTTTTCTGATTGGCTGTAAATTTTTGCTCATTAGAGACCGAGATTGGATGAGAGGGCCTGACTCACAATATTCATTCAAGTTCATCTCAGCACTAAATTCTTTAATATCAACCTAAACCAAAAACACCATATGGCACAGTCATAATAGAATAAAGGACCTTATACGAACTTTCCAACATACATTAGAATACAGTTGTCCAAAATTCATGTCTAAATGCTGTGACATATGGATTAAGTGAAACACATAAAGATTAAGATGTATGTCCAAATACCTTTGTAATATATAGAGAATTATTGAGTGTTGGCTGGATTTTGAGATGCTGGGCTGACTGAAAAATGTTCGCTGACTGCATGACCTTCATCATCAGAGAGACCTTCATCATCAAATACTCGTTTCTTTCACCATAACTGAATCACTAAAGATTAAACCATTTGCCCAAAAAATAAAAGTCCTAGTGGCCAGTTCATCAGAACCCATTTCAATTAATCATCATGCAGGGTTCATTTCACGCCTGGCGTTTACCAGCGGATCACTTCGTATTACTTCAGACATTGGATAGCTGGTACAAAAACATTATCAAATCAGCCACAGTCATTACCCTGTTTAGCTAAGCAGAGGGAGTTTTAGTCACGCCTCGCTAAAGACGTGTCAACGCCAAGGATGCTTTCTCCTCCAGAAAAGAACATCGTGTTTCATGGCTTCCTAACGGCCAGTTAGACAAAACATCCTGAAAGGAAATCAAAAACGATGACGGACAACAGTGACATAAGCAGGCTGGAAGAGATGAAACAGGAAGCCTCTTGAGTTCTACTGGGACATCTACACATTACACCAACAGTAGATTTACTCTAAATTACCTCCAATCTAGTTCATCCCTAAGGGACTAAACAGGATTGGGGTCAGGGCTCTGTGTGGGCCAAGCGAGTTCTTCTACAACAAGATCACCAAACGGGACAATGCTTTGCACACTGGGACACAGGAGGGCTAAACGAAAAAAGGGCTTTCCCACAACAATTTACACAAAGCTGAAATCATATAATTGTCCAATTGGTTTTTATAAAAGTGTCAATTAGACTAAATAAAACACTTAAATTGAATTATTATAAGGTCTGTCTAAAGTACAAGCTTCAGTATAAATATGATACCAAAATTTACAGTTATACATTTACATTTGATCATTAGGCAGGTCACTTTAGATAAAAGCCATCAACCAACGTGGGTCCTTGAGCAAGAACCTTAACCCTCATTGCTCCAGGAGGCTAAAGGTTCTTGCTCAAGGACCCATATTGGTAACTTTTAGTGGCCTTGGGATTTTAACTCACAACATTTTGATTGATATCCCAACACCCTAACGACTGAGCCACCCAATTCTTCCACATATTGTTTACATCATAAGTTAATAATGTGTTTTCTTAATCCGTGATTTTGCTCCACATACACATATAGATCCACAGCTTGCCTGGACTGTCGCATCAAATGTTTTCTTTTCATAAACATTTACAATTTAGTGCAAACTTAGAGGTGCAACTAACTTTATCTAAGATCTTTACTGAACATACTGTATACTAGCATGTTTTTGGGGAAGTGGATGGAAACCCAAGCAAAAACTGCCACAAGTATCCTAGTTTAAGAGGTGGAGCACAGTCATATGATGCAGCATCACAGGAGCATTGATGTTAAGGGGCCTTGCTAAAGGGCCCACAATGGTAACTTTACTAAACTCTGGATTTAAATCACAAAATTTGATTTATGGACCCACACCATAAACAGTGAATTACTACACTCTATAAACCAAAAGAAAAAAGAAAAAAATCCAGAAATAGTGTGGAAATACTGTGATACAGATCCAATATTGGGTCAACAGTTTGGGGGATGCTCATGATGCTTATTAAGTGACATAAGGTTTGAAGCTGTACGTCTGCATAAAAATGTTTCTTAAATGGTCTCATCCATGTGGATATAAACATGGGAAGTGTCTGCATACTTTTGGTTAGATAACATTGATTTCTTTAGAATCTGATTTTTTTTATCATGGACCCCCTGTACCTGTAGGTGCAAAAAGGTTTTTTACAAAAGTTCTCGGGTACTGTTAGATGGTGATGGGTTGAGGTGTGTGTGTGTGTGTGTGTGTGTGTGTGTGTGTGTGTGTGTGTGTGTGTGTGTGTGTGTGTAGTCCGGTTTCAGTCGTGAGTGTGTGAGTAGATGCAGTGTATCTGGCTCACTGTGTTCGTCTCTGTGTTTCTGAGTCTAACGCTTTTTAATTGAATGCAGCTGAAGCGAGACAAGATGAGCAAATATAAGACATATGTTCTGGGTTCTGTATTTACTCTGCTCACCGATTTCTAATAACACCTTTTGTGTTTGACCACAGCTTGGACCGAGCGTTCTTCCCATCCCGTCCTCATTCCGCACTCGTCACGATAAAGCCACGTCGTTTAATTAAAACATTTCAAAAGGAGAAAAACCCTAAAGCACAACATAAGACAAATGGGCAAATAATGGTGAGACAGAATCTCTTATCATTTTGTGATGATGGAAATGTTGGGCAACTTAGGGAACTCTGATTTGCTGGTTGCTAAAATTTGATGTATAATCTAAAAGATGGTTACACAACACATATGTGATGTTCATGAATAAATAAGACCTGTACAAAATACAATAGTATATACTCTGTGGTCAAAACCTCTAAGTATTACAAATAATGATGATTGACATCTCATATTACAACAGGAGAATTAATGAAGCTTTTTCTTTATGTTTTCTATGTTTGCAGACTAAAAGTACCAATGTGTCCTCTTACAGTGACATTTTAATACATCCAACTATTAAAATAATTAAAAGTAGACATGACCTCCCAAGTCATATTCCATGAAGACTGCTAGCTGACAAAGTTCTGACATCACTAAAGAGTTTTTGGCATGATTCACAATATCAATTGCAATGCAATCAATTGCTAAATATAGGCACTTATTTCCCAAAGAAGGGCAAAAGAGCCATGATGATTAAGGTAATGAACTACACTGAATTAGGTTGATGGCATAGTCTTCAGTACTGGTAATCTGCCACTACTGTGTCCTTAAGCCTGAGCTTCATGATGTAATGACTTTAGTGAGATGCCAAATGCTGTAGGAAAAAGACAACAGTTGTAGCATTCATTTACACATTCATTCATTGTCTAAGCTGCTTAAACTAACGAGGATCATGGGGGGGGGGTAGAAACCTATCAGAGCCCTCATTTCATAAAAGACATGGAAACACTCTGGACAAGTCTCTCAAACTCATTCAATCATATATCACACTCTGCAGATTTTCTGACTTAAAAATTTTAGACGATGGAAAGAAACTGATTGAAAAACTTTGTAGTCATAGGAGAACATACAAATGCTAAACTTATCGGTATCAAATCTTGGACCTTTGTGCTTAAATCTATATGGTCTATTGAAACTATTGTAAAAGTGAGTGGTCCACATAATTTTGTAGCAATCCAGGTGAATGGCTTTAGAAAAAAAACTGATATGCCATGAAACTGATCACACGAGACAAATATATAGAAAACCGATGAGTTTTGTTTACCGGCCAATTTGAATCGCAATACAGCTTTGCTTCTGCTGAGTGCACATCATTATCTGAGAGACTATAATCCCGGCTGTAAATCCTATAGGCTGCACAGCCAGTCCCCTTTGTTTGGGATTACTGTGAGCTTAGCCTATCACAAAGAGAAACTCATTCCTTTGTAATTAAGTGTGGAGAGTCAGCTTTCTGACGTGCCTGAGAATCCCACAGTATGGCTGGATGATACCTTTAAGTCTCCAGGGACATGCAGATACATTACACACCATCGCCATTGGATTAAACAAGACAAATCAAGAGCGAGCGGGTCAACAAATATGATTTATCACTTTCCCCGCCATCATCGCCATCTGTTTTTTTATAACCTGATCCATATTTTAATTAGATACAAATACATTAAATGTATGTAAATAATAACAAATTGCTATTGTGGAAAAGAAAAGTTTAAAAAAGAAATGATTTTCCATGAATAATAACCGATTGTTATTACATTATAAAGTATTTAAATGTGTGCCAATCTATATATTATGTGAAAACAGTTACTCACAGAAGAAGATGTGCCCCCCCAAACACACTCACATTCACACACACACACACACACACACACACACACAGTTCTGAAGCACTTGAAAAAAGGTGCAGGTTGTATAAAAAAGGCCTTATTGATCCGTTTTAAAAGTAGGGAAATCCAGGAAAATATAGATCTCCCCTGGTGAATAGAATAGATCGATGGAAATGGAGAGGGGAGAGAGCGAGGAGAGGGAGAGGGGTAGTTAGAAGCTACTGAAAACCAACTGCTGCTCAAGAATAAATATTACAATGATCAATCTTAATTGAATAAACACTAAATGAAACTTTAGTAAGACTAAAAATAAGAAAATCAAGTTCTGGACATCTTTGTTAAAGGAGCTTAAGGCTAAACTCACATCACATTTGATTTTTGCAAACATGACTTTAGACGTTTAACCCCTTGGTCTGCACTCAGTCTCCTGACATTTTAGTCGCTTTGGATATCTGCTGATTAATTATCTGCAGATAGTTGTCTGATTTATTACAAATTTATTTTGCAGGCTAAAAAAAAGTCATCAAAAGCACATTTTTATCATTTCAACTGAGAAACCAAATCTTAAAGATTGTGTTTAGAAGCTAAAGGTCATATTGAATTTGTTTTGTTTTATGGTCTGGAAGAGATAAAAACTGCAAAATGACGATGTAATGTAACCTGATAATATGTTGTGAAGTAAAGTAGTAGTAAAGTCTAAGTGTCTAATACTAACAGGTAAATATGTGCAAACATCGAAGTAACTATAAAAGATATAGATACATTGAATTTTGAATTAAGAAAAAGCTGTAAAGACTGTAAATGTTGGTTTATATGTATGCAAACACCATACAGTATGCTGTAAATATTATATAGTATAAAGCTACATATTTCACTTTGACTGACACACACACACACACACACACACAGTAACTTGGTTAATGAGGGAGCTTCAGGGAGGTCTCGTCAGTGGTGTCTGGACAAGCCATGACTCGACTTGCATTTCTGCGTCAGGAGCTTTTTTTCACATCTTGTTTAAACTCTAGTTGTAGAATTTCACAGCGAGACCATAAACGCGGGAAAATAAATCGTCACAGTGTGTGAAACGCAAAGAAAGCCGGAGTTAAGGAAACACTCGCTATACGACCAGGCCTCCATGGGAACGAGCCAGTGCTTATTCTCTCTGCCTTAACTAGCATTGTAAAATACACACAGACACAAACACACACAACACACACACACACACACACACACACACACACACACACACACACATGGGTGACAAGTGCATGCAACAGTTTGCAACATCTGCTCTCTCGTTTGTGTGCAAGTGTGTGTGTGTGTGTGTGTGTGTGTGAGGTAAACACCCTCAGGCTGGCAGCTCCTTCACCTCCCACTGTTAACATCTGCTCCGTTTAATGCTGCTGTGTAACTCTGATACACTGATTCATGCTAATAGAATCAGACGCTTATCACCAGACACACTTGCCTCTAAACGGGTTGCACACACACACACACACACACACAAACACACACACACACACGTTAATAAAGTGCAACATTCAGACACTTTAAAATGCTTAAAATATTGTAATAACACCCAACAGTTTGTGTAACATGATTCAGCTGCGGCATATAATGATGATAAAACATCTGGTGGTTTTTGAAGTGAAGGGCAACACAGATATATGCAGCTTCCTATCGGTTGCTTTTATTACAAATTTATTTTACAGACTGGAAAAAGTCACCAAAAGTTGATGTTTTTATACCCACCAGCCAAATCCCGTTTAAGTCTAGTCTTAAAACCCATTTTTACTCTTTGGCTTTTGATACAACATGATTTTACTTTGATTTTATTGGTTTTCATGGATTCATTTGATTTAATATTTAATTGCTTATATTGTGTTCAACACTGTATAGCACTTTATTGCGGCTGTTGTTGTTTTTAAAATGCTTAAAAAATAACATTGATTTCAGACTTAAAAACCTGCAAACTGAGAAACCAAAACTAAAAGATTGTGTTTAAAAGATAAAGGTCATATTGAATTTCTTTTTATGGTCTGCTATAAAAAAAATGTAAATAGAATAGTATTTTAAATCATATTATTTCTTTTTTTGACTTGGCTCCACCAAAAATCAAACACAAGGACCTTCTTGCTGTCAAACACAAGTGTTAACCTCAGCACTACAGTGCTGCCTATGAAAATGCCCTTTATTACTCCAATGCAGCCCATTTACCAAAAATATTAGATACTAAACAGTATCATTAAATGTAAGTAACATCTAGCAGATATTATCTACACCTGCTATTTAGTCACTATACACAGTCCTTGTTACTTGAGCTAAAGTTAAAACTCATAAATAAACAAAGGCAACCTAATACAGTATGTATATGAATGGCTTAGTGGTTAGCAGGTCCACCTTTCAGCACTGAGGATCCAGGTTCGAATCCTGAGTTTCTATGTTTTTTTGTTTATGTTCAGTCAGGTTTTCTCCAGATTCCTCCCACAGTACAAACATTGATCAAGGTGAATTAGATGCCCTAAATTGCCCCATATACAGTAGTGTGAGTTATAGTGTGCCCTGTCTTGAGTGCATCTGCTCAGTGCCAAAAAAGGTCTCACTGGATGGGCGACTCTAGTAGTGATACTGAGATATGATGAATAAAGATGCATCACAAGTTCTTCCTTAGTTAAACATTAAAATTATAAACATAAAAGTATTTTTAGGGCTTATACCACAATGTGATACAGAAGACATATATTAAAACTTGAAAATACCAGTGTTGATGAAAATACTAACTCTACACTGAATCAAACATTTGAAAAGATTGATTTTTTTTCCCATTAGGACCAAATCACCTGTCTAAAACTTCTGCATTAGACAAGGCATTGTGTGAAAAACCCGTGTTTACTATTTCTTTCAGGATGAGGTGAACCTGTGATGGAGAGAAGAACAATGCCTCATGTACGTCTGTGACCCAGAATTGTGGCAAAGGCATTTGAAAAAGCAGCCATGACACACTGGCCTTGCTTATGTTCGAACAAAATCAATAAAAATGATCTGAGTCCATACGCCATTTGCCAGCTCCGTCTTGTGGCTTCTGCTTGAAGACTATAGCAGCCATACTACTGTACAATGAGCCAGCCGAGCGTGGGTAATTCCTCAATCTCATCTGCAGCACTCTTGCATTGATTTTTTTCCCTCCCCTACCTTTTTCAGACATTTTAGCCTCCAGTCATTATGAGCTTTAAAAAAAAACTTACTTAATCATATGGTGTGTTAATGTACGGGTCACAATGACATCCATTTTTCTGCCCTCTGGTAATTTTGTTCCTTTCTTCAGCTTTGCTCTAAAATCTTTCTACGGGTCACCATCCTCTCATTTTGGAAGAATTGGAAGGCCGGTCATACGGTTTTAATAGAATACGTGAAAAAATTGTAAAAAATATATGTTTACACGAAAAAGATTAATCACATAAAAGTTTTTAACTTTACAAAATGTAACCGTTATTTAAAAGAAAAAAACTATAGGGTCTAATAACAGGCCCTGTTAAAAAAAACTATAAGATGAAATAACAATAAGATGAAATAACTACAAGATAAAATAAATATAAGATGAAATAACTATAAGATGCAGCAAAATACTGACTTGAAATACAGAAAATAGGGAAAAACACCAATGATTTAATATATAATCTAACTCCTTATGTGATCTATCTATCTGTCCATCCATACATCCATCCATCCATCTACCCATCTATTATAATCTAATCTAATCTAATCTAATCTAATCTATCTATAGTACTTTACAACTGATATTAAGTGTTTTTTTCACATTTTTGTTAATTGTTTATATTATTTTTGAATTGTTACTTGAATTTGGTATAAGGGAATTGGTTTTAAAATTGACTTTTGTGTTAACTTTGTTTTTCATATTTGTATGTTGTTTAGGAAAAAATGTTGCAAAACTGGCAAAGGCAAAGTTTTTATAAGCTTTCTAGCATACTTGGTACTAAAGCTGAATCCTGAGAAACACGGACATACCATAATATTGATACAATATCTACCTTTTGAGCTTTAATTCAATTATTTTATCTAAGATACAACATGATGCTATGACATCTTCTTAAGCATATTACAGAAAATTCCAAACCAAGGTTGTACAATGAGACGGTCGAAGCATGAGCCAAATCTATTATGATTCATGGCATTGCACTTCACTCCATAGTCACCATTCGTTTTAACCCAAAAAAAAGCAACAAACGGAGGGGGAATTGTCACTATCTAATTCAATAATCCCATTGCTTTTGCATGGTGCATGCTTTAAAATCTGTGTTTGTGCTGTTTTGCCAAATGTATCATTTACACTTGAAGAAGAAGAGTGAAAAAGAGAGACCCCCCTCTTATGGCACGCATGTCACCGCCGGCGCTCCTCAAGGCTTTAGCCTCCTTATCGGCTTCAGTCCAATGTATTTTCTTATCAGAAAAAAGAGAGCCGTGTGACAATGCGGCCGTTATCAAATTTTCTCAGCCCAGTCGGCGTGTCATTCAGGCACTCAGATGGGCCAGGGTTTGATTGATGGATGGGCCTTGGCACGAAATAAAGAAAAAAAACCTGGATCAACAGCTTTGCACTTCTGATCGCAAAACATTCCTGAACGACAAAAGCGGGATTACGGATGCATTAGCTCTCCATCGACCATGCGTCTCCTGGCCCTGTCAATACTTTGCACATAATAACCTGAAGAGACGATAAGGAGACAAAAGCATGGAAGATAGGAGAAAACGGAAAGCAAAAATAAATCAATTGGCGGGTTGGAGGGGGTAAAGTTTTTTTCCAGAGATACACACACACTGTGTCCGTGTAGGTGAAGAGCATGAGGATGGATAATGGCCTCTGACACAACAGACAATGTCGTCCATCCAACCTCCAGACTGCTACCCAGGACATTCAATTACTCCATTAAATCCTAGAATTAAAGAAGTGGAGAGACATTTATAGATGAGCACTGATGCGAAAAATCTCAAAACGATCTCTTTTTGCTTAGATTTTTGGGAAAATGAACAACAATCGAATGGACATACTCGCACCTGCCTGGGACATAAAAGTTTAGACTTGATACTTAAACCAAATAAAATCAAATCATTTTTGTAATTAGTATTACAGTGTTATTTGTTTTTATTGTAATAATGCAAAATTATAGGCTATAGAAACTGCAGACACTAATGTTAGACAGAAAAGTCTGGCTCACAAGTGATGCATGAGTTTTGTGCTACTCATAAAACCATCAAACCATGTGTTTATGAACTTTGTAGCCTCCACAAGCTTTAAAACATTGAACGCTTTACATTGTACAGTGTATGCATGCGTTAGGATGAACATTATGTTTTACACTATGGGACAAATAATAATAATTTGAATACCAGTGTGGCTTATATGTAGCAAAAAGATAAAACACTGGAATGGATTAAAACCCACAGCATAAGTAAAACCTTTTAAACTGTAGAAATCTGAATTTATGGCGATTTTAATTAATGCTGTCATTAAATTGTTGTGCAAATAAATCCCTAATTCCCCACACACCCAAATAAATAAATAAATTTATAAATAAATAAATCAGGGCATTGAAACCAGATTGGCTAATGATCAGGTTTGATAATACTACAGTGTAGTTGGTTCCTCCTTAACTACTGACTTGTGTTGTTCTCATTTGTTCATATGCTAAATGACTGAATGTACACACACACACACACACACACACACAAACACACACAAACTCAATTGCAAGTTTCACTACACACATTACAGCGATGACACTTGGTGGTACTCCTCAAATCTATAGTAATCCTAGTACTAGCTCAGTGATTAGGGTGTTGGTTTTTAATCTGAAGTTTGTCATTCTCCAGGGGTGCTAAATCATGGCTGACCATGTGTCTGCTAAGTCACCTAATGTAATGTAATGTAATATAATAAGTAAAGTGTTCTACTATTACAGCCCTACAAACATGAATGAATGTAAACCATATGGACAACAATTCTGGGCCTTTTTAATATTTTATTCATTCGGGTGCTTAATTCTAACCCACTGTATTTGGACAATTATTCACTTACAAATTTGACAGAACAGTTAATGTAAAGCATTTTTCTGTTTCAGGATTATTGTGCCTTAGTGTAATTAAATAAATAAATAATTAGGTGGATTTGAGCTGGAAAAACTTGACTGGCTCACACAAGTCTTTAACCTCAAAACCAATCAAAATAGAAGAACTTTGGGATAAAGTAGAAACAAAAATGCCTGCCTGATTCTTTTGACCAACATCAGCACCTAACCTCACATCCTTCTCTTTTGGATGAATAGGTTTGGAATTTTCCACAGACACACTCCAAAATACTGCAGAAAGCCTTTTAAGAGTAATAGAAGCTGTTATAGCATCAAAACGAGGACCAACTTAGAATGGGGTGCCTTAAA
This sequence comes from Corydoras sp. C115, assembly GCA_019802505.1. Classification (NCBI taxonomy): domain Eukaryota; kingdom Metazoa; phylum Chordata; class Actinopteri; order Siluriformes; family Callichthyidae; genus Corydoras; species Corydoras sp. C115. Next base: position 456,414 of record JAFMOC010000020.1, read on the forward strand.
TAACCTGCAGGTGTAATGTTGATGTGTCTCAATGTTTAATGTGCACACACACACATACGCACACACATGCACACACACACACACACACACACACACACACACACACACACACACACACACAAAAGGCAGACTGTGGAAAATTAATGAGAGAAGAGTGAAGAGACAGGCGCTTTCTGTCTGCAGAAGGCCGACGCACATAGACAACAGCAGGAACAAACACCACAGAAAAAAAAAAAAAAACTAGTCAAGAAACAGAGCAAATTCAATTACAGAAGTAATTAGAAGATATAGGGCGAGGCTGCCTTTTGGGACTGTGCCAGAAAACACGAATTAATAAGAGAGAATGGGACAAGGCCGTTGTAGTAATTAAGAACCAATCACCTATGTCAATGAATGCCTTAAAAACACAGGATGGGAAAACTATTAATTCAGCGATCAAATAGAATAAAAAAGAAAGAAATATTTTCTTTACCATGATTAATACAGCAAATTCATTTTAAAAGACTAATTTCTGGAGAGATAGCAAGACAATCGTATGTAACGCACTCCTACTGGCATTTATATTGCTAATTAAATTCGGATAAGTTGCTGAGGCGTCTGGAAATTATCTGTGAAGCAAGGCAAAGGCAGCGTGGAACAAATAAGAACTGCTGTAGCCAAGATCATACGACAGCAAAAGCCAGCAACATGCTCTGCTTCGTTTCTGTTTAAAACAATTGAGGTGAATAAATTAGGCTAATAATAAACAGATGAAGTGGCAAGAAAGTTGCGCCCTGCTTATGGATGTACCAAACTGTTTCAAAATACAATTTTGACTTAAGGGTAAAAATATATTTTGTAAAAAGAAAAACCTAATGAAAATATAATAAAATAAAATACTAAATACTAATGCATATACATGCATATATAATGCAATACTCTATAGGCTTTCTATAGAAATATACAGACTGTCTGTCTTTCATTATGTAATTCTATACAAAAAAACTATGTAGTTTAGGACAACAACACCAAATTTGTAGTAAGGATAGTGATAAAATAATAATAATAATAATAAATAAATAAATAAAATGAGGTGTACTATGATAATAGTTGCAACTCAGAAGTTTTGCCAAGATCTTATTTAAACTAATTCAATAAATGTTAATAAAAATTTAGGGGTGGCACGGTGGCTTAATAGTTAGCATATTCGCCCCGCGTCTCTAATAGAGGATTAAGTGAAAGATAATGAATAAAAAAATAATTTAGCTGTTACGCAAGTTTACCTATGAGTAAGCATACTGCAAATAAAAACAATAAAATATAAGCAGTTGCTAAACTGTGGTTTCCTTCAAAAGCACTGCTATTGGATGTAAGCATTGAAACCAAATGAGCAACAGGCTGTTTATTAAATCTGTCAGATGACATCACTCTCTTACAAATCAAACAATCACCACATGCAACATGTGAAAGACAGTAACCCTGCATTGATCTTCATATGTAAATAGTCAATCATGAAGATTAGGAGTAGGCTCCATCACTCCAAGCCATCTACTTCAAAGGAATAGCACTGGAACCAAGAGACACCTACAAGTTCAAAGGAACAGACAGTTCAAACAGTCTGGAATATGAACATCATTTCCATAATCCAGCAGATGAAACCACAACTTTCTACATCATTCAAAAAAAATAAACATTGAATGTACATTCTCATTCATTTTCTGATGAATAGGTCTCCACTGATAGGTCTCCACTGATAGGTCTCCAATCAGCCATAGCATGTTCACACCAAGAGGAAATTTGGTATTTCCAATTCAACTGACTTACATGTCTTTGGACTGTGGGATGTAATCAGCAGTCCTGGGAATCCCACAAAGGCACAGGGAGAACCTGCTAACTCTAGACAGGAGGAACCCATGCTGCACTTCTGTACATTTCTAATTTTTTGCTCCATAATAGAGAGCATCAATCCATCACTGGGTGCATACTCACACAGACGCACGCACCATATAGATTTGGATAGGGCAATTTAGAGCAGCCAATTTACCTTAAATCCATGTTTTTGGACTGTGGGAGGAAATCAGAGAACCCTGAGAAAACCCACACAAATATGGAGAATATGGAAACTCCACCAAGACCGAGATCGAGACCTGGATCCCCAGCACTGTGAGGTGGACGTGCACACATATGCTTGCATGCTATACTCTGCACACTTATTTACATTTATATTAAATATAATTAAATATCATTTTCCAGTGACTTCATGTAGGCTGGACGTTTTAAAAAAACATCAACCCTGTTGAAGACTTTTGGGTGGAATTGAAATGCTCTTGAAGACTGACCTCCCTACAGAGAAACTAAAAATGGGAAGGGGTTTCACTATAATATTGTCCATGGAAAGTCCAGCAAGCTGGTGTGAGTGTCATTTATTTCGAATTCATTCATTCATTCATTATCTTCTGCTTAATCCTCTACTGGGGTCACGGGGTGTTTCCCCATGCCCATTGCTGGGTACACTCACTTAATCAGACACACACAAACACACACTATATGGGCCAATTCTCAGGCAGCTACACAGTTTATTAAACTGACATTAAAATGAGATTCAAAGCTCCAAAATTATAATAGTCCTGAGAATTAAAGGGATAAATTGACCCCCTGCTCAGAGCTTGTGTCATCTCCCATTTCAAGGAGGTCCTCTATGAAATATGGTGCTTTGATGTGAGACGGGGTGCACTCTAATTTCGATAGAAGATCTGAGAGAAACCTCATTTACTTTTATTCAAATACGCAAACAGACACTAAATATGAAGCCTGTGATGTGAATTTGGAGTTAGAGATCGCTGGGTGGATTAGCCATCTGTGAGAAAGGAAGCGTTTTGGATGCGTACTGTTCTAGAATTTACATATTCATATGTGTTGAAGGTTCAAAAACCATTTCAGAAGCCACGCGCAGCTAGAATTCCACTTAATAATATCAGTGGCAATGATCAGAGAGGCGCGAAAGAGCAATAGGCTGAGGGAAGGGATAACACTAATACGCTTTCAACCCATAAAGAAATACCAGCGCCATATTTACACCTCTTGGTATATCGATTACCGCAGGATGCCCAAAGGCCTAGAAATAGCCCCGTCCTTTCTCCCAACTCAAGTGTGGCTAAAATATAAAATAGAGTAAAGATGAGCAGTATAGCACGGAAAGCCTTGTAAGAACTTCTGAGTCACCAGCTGAACTGATTCACCAGCTAAAATCCTCATTTCCCCCCAATCAACACCTCCTAAATATACGAAGCAAAGTTTACGTCAGGCCTTAAAAAGATTTAGCCTGACGCCAGCGTTAGCAGCGACGGCTAATTTCCTATTCACAGTGTCTATTGGAGCCCCATTTGGATAAATGAGAGTGATTAAAAAGCAAGATTGCGACATCATAAGATGTCACTCAGCATCGTTCGAAGAACATCTGGTGTCAGGCAAACCTACGAAGGTTTAGTGCTAGAGAGATGAGAATTTTTTTTCCCTCCCCCTACTTCACATCCTGGCATCCTCATTCACATCCACGCGTCAGGCGTTGGGCGCATGCCAGCCAGCGAGTCGGCCAGCTGCGTCCTTTAACCCTCAAGATGGCAGATGTGGAGGTTCACGCTGATTTGGAGATTCAGCTGTGATCCTGTGAGGATTCGCTTCATCGGCATCAAGAGCAAAAACACTTCCTGCCGTTTACAACCGGCCCAAATGAGTCGAGCCGCACGCAGTCAATTACAGAAGCGCTTCAATTAATTCGCTTTTCTTTTCCACTGGCGAGGAAATTGGGGTGAAATTTAAGACTTTATGGCAAAAAAGGAACCATTCTGGATCTTTAGGGTTTGTAAAAGTTGGAGGAACTTTGGAGTGACTGGACGCTGATTACCGGTGAAACTCGGCTTCTAACAGCTGCAACACACCTATGATTCTGGAACTGAAGTATAGTACAGTTTTACTTTATTAATGACACTATTGGGAGCTTTAATACTCCCAGTAAAATGTGTTTTCATGATTACAATATTTAATAAAATAATCTGTACCATGAGAATAGCACGGTGACTAAGTGGTAAGCACGTTCGCCTCTCAGTGCTGGGGATCCAGGTTCAAATCCTAATCTGGGGGGAGTTTACATGTTTTCTCTGTGTCTGCGTGGGTTTCTGCTGGGTTCTCCGGTTTCCTCCCACAGTCCAAAAACATGGATTTAAGGTCAATGGAATTCTCTAAACTGCCTCATATAGTCTGTGTGTGTGTGTGTGTGTGTGTGTGTGTGTGTGTGTGTGTGTGTGTGTGTGTGTGTGTGTGTGTGATCATCATAACTGATGATCAATGTGGCAGATCTGGTACTGAAACTAGGAAATCCAACTCCAGACACCAGTATTAGGAAATGGACCATTTGATTCTCATAGCAGAATATTAAGATACTGAAACATTTCAGACCGGGGCACTCAAAGGCATGTGATTAAGGAAATAGCCTTTTGAGGTGAAGGTCCCCGGTTCGATTCCCAGTTCCTTCAAACACTATGGCTAAAGTGTCTTTCGGACTTTCAGCCCTTGTGCAGAAAGAGAGAGAGTAGATTATTATTGTTAATCATCTGGCTGCCCAAGGAGGATGGGTTCCCTTCATTAAAAAAAAAAAAGCAAGGCCTCGTGCCTTCTCAAAGGTGCTTTATGGGGTATCGGCCATAGAACATTGTAATGCTTAGGACTTGGCCTCCTTTGGCCATACCAAATGTGTTTAGTGCAGCAGAGGTGAGGGCTCTGTGTGTGGCAGAAGTTCTTCCACACCAAACTTAGCAAATCATGCCTTTTTGGACCTTGCTTCGTACACTGATGCACAGTCATAATAGAAGTATTCTCTAGAATACAAAGCACTTTTATGTATTTGTACACGTCAGAAACGTTGCTTTCCAGTATGTAAACATTGTAGTATTAATTATTGAACAATTTGCAATGGTCATCAGAACAACCTCTCCTCATCTCGACTCCCCTCCTCCCCCTCCCTTGTATCAAACTCAATATCTCCATCACCTCTCTGGCTCTCATTCTGTATCTAAATGACAGTGTTTTTGTCCAGGAAATGGCACTCATTTTCCCTTCCAAGCACAGCGGTGGCTTCACTTATCATCAGACAGAATCACAATGAGCCATCGGAGGGAAAAAAACAAACCTGTCTACAAAAATTTGTTACAAGGGACAAATATGAAATCACACCTGCAACTGAGGCACGATTCAAATTTTACAAGACCAGACGTGTACTGGTTTTAAAAAATTTAAATGAGGGTCCAGAAATTGTTTATGGATGTGCTAATTGATTGATGTAGGATCGGTGTTGCTATACAATGAAATGAAGATTGAACGACATGAGGCATAAGTACATTCATTCATTCATTATCTTCCGCTTTATCCTCTATTAGGGTCGCGGTGGGGTTCCCCATGCCCATCCAGGGGAGAACGTCTCGGGCGCCGGGCAGATAGACCCAGGACAGGGCGCCAACCTATCGCTGGGCACACACTCACTCACACAAACACACTCTACATGGGGCAATTTGGAGAACACAATTGACTTGATCCATGTTTTTGGACTGTGGAAGGAAACCGGAGAACCCGGAGGAAACCCACACGGACACGGGGAGAACATGGAAACTCCACCCAGATGGGGATTCGAACCGGGAATCCCTAGCGCTGAGAGGCGAACGTGCTAACCACCAAGCCACCATGCCGCCGGCATAAGTACAAATTAATATAATTTGTTAGCGCTACACTCTATAAACACTCAAATATTAATTCATACACATATTCAACCAATTGCAAGGCAACAGGCAAAGCATTAAATTATGCTGCTTCAGGTAATGTTCATACCCTCCATCAAGACAGAATGAGATGAACTGTTGATAAAATGTGACCTGAGTGATTGACTGTTGCATGATTGTCGGTACCAGACAGAAGTGAGCAACAGTTATGAGGACGATAAAGTCTTCATAATGAGATATATTAAAAGAGGACAGTCTGACTGTTCTGAAATTACAAAAATGCCATTTGGTAGTAATTCAGGCTACCAAACTGTACACCTGTTTTGGGCAGAATCTTTGTTTTGGGCAGAATTTGCTCAACATGAGGCCGATAGGGTACAACAATAAAAGACTGAGTGGGGGTTTCGAAATCTGTATGTGTAGTTGTTCACCTGCACAATGTACTCTGTGAGAACTCTAATTTAAAGACTTGACTGCTCCATGACCATATGTAACATATTAATTAATATGACTTTTTAAACTTCTTGGCCTTCCCGGTTCTCTTTGTTGGAGATGAAGGATCAGCGCACAGTACTGGGTTTATCTGCCCAGTCCAAAATGTTCTCCATTCAGTAATCTAAAGATATCAAAAACAAAACAGTAGTAGAAAGACATGGAAATTTTTTACTTGAATCTTAATAAAGTAGACCTATGATGTGAGGAGACCTATGAAACCATTTTAAACCGTTTGATAGTTACGGAGTTTTAAACTAACCAGACTCTAGATGTCGATATGGCTGTACAACAACAGCTCAGCATTTTTAAGAGAGAAATTTAAACGTCACTGGTCTCCATCAAAAGCGTTTCCAAAGGTTTCTGATCAATCAATCATCCCAAATAAGCTTCGAATGAAGTCACAGCAGATAGAGAATCCATTCAAGTTCTCTGTGGCTGGGAACAACGCGACCCAAGCGAGGGCCTGGAGAAATACGTCAGTATGCAAGTCAGGTCCATGCGTCTTGATTTGGGCGACAGTTAGGGTCTTTGTGATGAGCGAGGAAGGCACAGCCGCTCCGTTCCCCAGGGGGAGGCCAAATTAAACAACTGTTGTTGACCCCCGTTATATAGGAACACACAGCAAGCGTAAGTGCTTGTCATCCCCTGAGGACAAATCCTGGCCTGCAGACTCCCCGGAGAGAGAGAGCAGGAATCCCTGCAATTGCCTCAGAGGCATGAGTGTGTGCGCGCGCACACACACACACACACACACACACACACTTAAGAGTTACACCACAAATCTGCAATTTGCGTCTACTTGTGAATGAGGCATGACTAACTCAGGCAATGGTTTGATGACTGAAAAAGGTTTGAAGCTGTTAGCACTGTAGAATTTTTGCTGTATCTGCATATATTTAATCATCAAATATACTTTTTTTAAACTGTAAAGCACATATACATGTTACAATTACAATGATAAATACATATAGTATACTACACTTCAGCTCAAACTGAAATATTGATTAATATTTAATGTGTGTATATAGTGTGTTTCTGTGTGAGTGTGTATGTGTGTGTGTCCAGATGGATTGGTACCCGAAATATTTTCCTCTGGATGGGCATGGGAAGTCCCCCACAACCGTAGTAGAGGATTTAGTGAAAGATAAAGAGAGTTTAGACGAGTTTTGACATTAGTGTGGCCTCTGTGCATTGAATCCTCCTCAGTAAAACTGTCAAAATGACTCTGGTCTCTGGTCAAAACTGTTAATACAGACTTGAACATTACTAAAAATGTAGCATATACATTATGTCTTAATGAAACCAAGTGTCGGGGCGGCATGGTGACTTAGTGGTTAGCATGTTCGCCTCTCAGCACTAGGGATTCCCGGTTCGAATCCCCATCTGGGTGGAGTTTCCATGTTCTCCCCTTGTCTGCGTGGGTTTCCTCCGGGTTCTCCGGTTTCCTCCCACAGTCCAAAAACATGGATAAAGTCAATTAAGTTCTCCAAATTGCCCCATATAGAGTGTGTGTGTGTGTGCGTGTGTGTCTGAGTGAGTGTGTGCCCAGCGATGGATTGGCGCCCTGTCCTGGGTTTATCTGGCCAGCACACGAAACATTCTCCCCTGGATGGGCATGGGGAACCCCCCCGCGACCCTAATATAGGATAAAGGATAATATAGATAATGAATGAATGAAACCAAGTGTCCTCATACATGTGCACGCACACACACACACACACACACACAAACACACAGCATTGACAGTAACTGGCAGCTCAGTTAGAATACACACAAAAAATATATACATTTTTACTAATAAAAGTAAATCTCATATTTAAAAAACAATCTATATAATGTAAGGTATCTGATGTATATAATCTTTATACCGTAAACTTTTGTCAGGCAACACGACTGGAACATTACTTGGGACTGTTTACATTTTGTAGTACTTCTGTATTCACTTTCTTACAGTAGCCCATGGTTCTTGGATCTCAAGCTCAAAGTGACATTGAGGTCACTTTTGCTGGCACAATGCTTTTAAAAATCAGAAAAGAGAGAATAATGGATGTTTTCTAGGCATCCCAGAAAGCTGTGAGTATGCTTGAATGCAATGTCTGCTCTTTTCTGACTTAATATCCCACTTTAAAACCAGGCATCAGAACGATACTTTACATGGCTCTTCCTCAACATAAAGGCCGAGCCCATCATCGCATTAACGCTCGTCTCTTTTTTCAAACTCTGCGTTTCCTCACGCCAGAACTTGCTCTTTTGTTGCCGTGGCTCTCTCTGAGTGCGTGTAATGGCCGAACCGACTGAGCTGAAGCGAGTAGCACAAAAGAAGCGGTGAAGAAAAGGAGCTCCCTCCGGCTTGAAGCCTTTAGGACCTGCCCATGCGGCACTAACCTGTGCTGTCCGTGCCCAATCAGGGACACTACTTTGGCCTGTTCTTTCCAGCCGCTGGCGCTCCCTCATGCCTTCATCCATGCTGGAGACCCTTTTGTACTAATTGCTAGATTGCTACCAGATTTTCTAGTTCACTTCCAACTATAATTGAGTGACAGTGACGAATGAGGATGGACAAACTTCAGATCAGCACAAACAGATCAAACATCCAGTGAAAGTATGCAAATGAGAATATAAATCAAGGATTTTTGCAAAAATATAAAAAAGCTACAGGAAAATTAATTACAAGCTTCATTAAATATGGTCAGTTCCTCAAAATCTTACATGACCCAAAAGAAATTTTCATATTAATTTTCATTTTCACACACACACACACACACACACACACACACACACACACACACACACACACACACACACACACACACACACATATATATATATATATGTGTTTGTGTGTGTGTGTGTGTGTATTAAGTATAATAAAATAGGATGGAAGTGTCATAACACATTTTGCTTTATTTATACTATTTATATCCCAAATAATTTTGGGAATTTAAGGTACTAATTAATACAGTTTTGTGGGAATGTGGATTTTTGTGTATACTTGGTCTGCTCACCAGTCCATGGTTACTATTGTGTGACACTTCTCTTTATGACACATCATGCTAATGTAATATAATGCACACACTCTATGCACACACTCTATTTTACAAAGCCTGACTGACTCTGGCCTACAGGACAATCTCTGGATCTGCCCCTCTTACCATCATATTTTTAAAATCTATATTTCCTGGGTACACTCCAACTCCACTTTTCTCTAGTTATGAGAAATGTCACCTGGTAAAATACAACATTTTAGAAAAATACAACATTTGTCAAATGTGTTGCAGCCGTCACATTGAATTGATTTTATATATATTAAGATTCCAATAAAGTGGTGTAGTGATTAGCATGTCCACCTCTCAAGCACTGAGGATCTGTTTCCATGTTCCTCCTGTGTTCATGTGGGATTTCTCCAGTCTCCTCCCACATTCGGAAAACATAGAATCAAGGTGAACTGTCTGCTCTATTGCCCCTATCTAAATCACCACTATATATATATCTAGTGTGTGTGTGTGTGTGAGAGAGAGAGACAGAGAGAGAGAGACTGAGTGTGTGCCCAGCAATAGATTGGTGGCCGTCCTGGGTGTACCTGCTCAGTGCCACAAAATGTTCTCCACTGGATGGGCATGCTTGCTTAGGTAGAGCTGGAGGATTGAAACTATGAAATAAATGCTCAGATCAAAAACAACTGACTGTGTCTGTGTATCCATGTGACTGTGTAACTATTTGTCTGTGTGGCTGTGTGTCTGTGGATCTGGGAGCATGGGAGGCCAGATTCTAGATTTCTTTTTTTATTCCAAACTCGACTGAGGTCATTGAATAATTGGAATTACAGTGTGTCGAGATTCCACTATTCAGGTGGTGTGCACAAACACTCTAAAGGAAGCAAGGCACATTCTTAGACCTTACACATACACATCCCAACAAACTCCCATCTAACACATCAAATCCCCTCAGCTTGCAGCACAACACTAATCCACCCAGCTCTGGATTCAACATTCCAGGCATTCAGGCAAACCTGGAGATCTGAGCCCACGCAGTACAGAGCATGGCTGAGCCGCAGCACATCCACACACAGCCCTGGCACCCAGGACGCGGGGTGCACTTCTGCATCCCTCCCTCCACCCTCCATGATAGGCACGTGTGTGCACACTCACGCCGACATGCCGAAGACAAAACAACTGGAGAACGTTCTTTTAATTAGCGTACACATTTTTGGACGCTGGATGTAATTTGGTGCTTTTTGTCTGCTCTCAAGCACCTGCGACTCGAAAGAGGAATAAAGGTACCAGCATGCAGGAGATGTGTGTGTGCGTGGATGTGTGTGTTTATGTTCCAGGTGCTGGTGCTCCCACACACACGCACACACGCACGCATGCATGCACACACACACACACACACACACACACCCACACCCACACACACACACCTACACACTCTTAATGCAGCTTGCCTTTACTGCCTGGACTTTACTCTTTTTAGTTCAGCCAAATCAAAGCAACCAGCATGGCCTCATGGGATGACCACACACACACATACACACACACACACACGCAGTGACACTCACGAAGGCATGCACGCACACACATACACACACATGAAGGCATGCACACATGCACACACACACACACACACACTTGCGCAACAGTCTCATGTCTAGGCCAGAAAGACAGTGAGACATCACACACTTTAATTACAATGAGGATAGAAGCTTAGCTCAGTTAGCAGTTTAGCTTACCTTCATATCTACTCTCTGACTTCTTTATGAGGACCTAGACACTTATACATCTTCTGGTATCCAAACCAAAGCAATAACAGCAGCAGAAGCCGAGTTCCTTCCCCTGTGCCTGTGTGTGACTGAGTGTAAAGGGAGCTAGGAATGCACTGGGCTATACACTTTTTGTCCAAGCTGTAGGTCTTTCTCTCTTTTTTTCTTTTTGACTGAAGCAAGATTAGTTCATACAAAACTCAACAATACACCACTGAAACCCATTGTTGATATTCAACATTTTTCACATAGCCGAGCAGAATAGACAATACGGCAGCCAGGAAAGCACGGACCGGATTACAAGCCGATCGTATCGTCTCCTTTTCTGTGGCCTGTAATCCGTTCCTTTCAGAAAGGCAGCAGACAGAAGGGAAATCAATATCTGAGAATAGAGAGCATTTTTTAAACATTCTGTCATCCAAAGGGGGCAGAAAATTTTTCCCCACTGCCTCAGGGTATTTTAACAGAATGGATAAATGAATAATTCTTTATATTTACTATGATATTAACATAGCAAAAAGGCCAAATAATTATTAATTATAATATTAAAACTAAATACTACTATTATTACTACTACTACTACTACTACTATTACTACTACTACTTAATAATAATAACAATAATAATAATAATAATAATAATAACACAATTATGTGTGCTGTATTATTATTATTATTATTATTATTTTTATTTTTGTAATTATTATTATTATTATTATTACACCTACTACTACAATTTATAATACATACAAGTTTGCACTATAATTAATAAAATATCAATATTTAATTATATTTTATAATGCAAATATTTATAAATAAAAAAAAACATAACCATAACCATAACAATGATAGTATAAATTATTATTAATCATCTGACACTGTTATTAATTATACTAATGACCACTCATCGTCATAATAATAAAAAATAAATACTTCTACTACTAATAACAATAATAATAATATATTATTTTCTTTATTATATATTAATACTTAAGTCATATTGTAATATGTGACTAAATTGCATCAGTTGCCCCAAAACCAGATTCTTCTGTGCTTATGTGAAATTTGCAGTATCCTGAATAGAGATTTTGTTCAAAATTTAATAAATTAACTTTAAATGCCTTCTAAAATACAAAAAAATATATGATGAATATGTAATAGAATATCAAATAGATAAAAAAATAAACTACAATTTTACTGTTATTAAAATGAATACATTAACATTTGCACCATTGTTTTTAATCAGTATGTTATAAAAATATTAATAGAGTTTATTATGAACTGAATAGGTTATTATTCTACATTATTATTATTATTTATTATACAAGTCTTTTTGTGAATTTTTTCATTTCATTTTCAACATATATGTATGATAAAATAATTATGTTATTAAAATAATAAATGTTTTGAAGCTCCTTTATATGTGAGTGATATACTGCTGACAGAATAATGTTGCTCAGCTGGAGAGCCAGGAGTATCTAAAAAATCAGGTGCTGTGAGAAACAAAGTGTATTCAGGAGTAACCAAATATCTCAATCTCTCTCGCTTTCTTTATGTTATATACAGATATGTATATAGATGTCTAAAAAACACCTTTGTTATGGTTATTATTCTTGTTCTGTTTTGTTGTTGTTTATAATGAATTGATTATTAATTATATAATAATTTTAGATTTTTTTTTATCATTAGTTCTTAAATTTAAGCAAAAATCTTCTTTATTCAGAGTATATAAGTTATCCATCAGATACATTTTTATATATCCATGTACTATATTACACACTGCATTTAAAAAATATATAAATATTACTAATTATATTTTTGTAAATGAAAAATCTAACAAATATCTACTAAATCTATTTATTTTAATGTTTAAAATAATGCATTATAATACATTATAATATCATTATAATACATAAATAATGATGATATTATCAGTACTTCAGAAGATCAGGCCTAAGAAAAGTTCAGCACATCTGCAAAAATCGCATCAGTCTGCATTAAAATGTCAAAAATAAAGAATTCCTCTTCATCCTCCATTTGGGAGGATCCTTTTACTTCCTGATCAAACTGAAAGTAAGGAGAACAAGCTTATCCCACCTGTAGTCCTGATCCACACTCCGCATTCCATGTTTTCCCCCATGCCCTCCCTCCTCTAGGTAGCCGGAGAGAGAGGATTGTTCCATCCTTTCCTTTTCATCACTTCTGCAATTGACCAATTGACAGCTGATTGATGGTTATCTTTCCGCACCTACAAAAGGCAGAAATTACCATCACTAAAGCCACTTTACAGTACAGAGAGAAAGAAAAAACTGGAGAGTAAATTACATGTTGCTAAAACTCCTTGTCTCACGGGCCTTCACAATGGCAGTGGGATGGTAAAAGTGAGAAAGGGAGAGGAAAAAAATGGAAAAGTTTCCTTTCTGTCGCTCCTGGGGCGCTATAGTGGATTCAGCTGTTTTCCTGCCAAGTGTGGCCTGAGCCTGACAGCTTCTTTAAATGAAGAAACACAAAAGCCAGTGAATGAGGAATGGTGTTGGAGACTGTGTTCCAAAAAGTGCCATTATTTGCATTGAAACTGGAGGAGAGCTTGTAAAAAACAGATAAGGCATAAATGAATACGAGTAACCTTGAGAGGGAGCTCAGCACTAGTCGAGCTTCAGAAATAATCCTGATTCACTAAGAAAAAAAAACCTAGCTGTTAATTAGTTGGAAGGAAAAAGCTGGAAGTTATGTGGGTTCACCCAGTTTGCAGCACCCAGGGCTAAATATCAAACTAATTATGCAGAATCTTGTTTGATTTACCATTTTTTCAAGTAAAATTTATGATGTTTACATGCACAATACGAAGCTGATTGTTTAACATCAAGATAACAGTGGTGGCGATGTCCAAAAAGGAACTGTTGCAAGCGATACAGTCATAGGAACAATTTTTTTAAGTTCTGTGAGGGCATGCACAAGGGGGATATGCAGACTTCACACAGAACACTTGGTACCTTCGGCTGTGAGATGAACCCTGGCTGTGAGATCAGAGATGCACAAGTTCAACAAAGCAACAGAGTTGCACAAGTTCTTGTGCACAACATATCATCTTCACTAAAATTGCAAAAACTCACAGACACGTTGTTCTCAGCTAATGTCAGCTAACCCCACCGCGACCTTATAGAGGATAAAAGCGGGAGATAATGAATGAATATATATATACAGTATATATATATATATACACAGTATATATACATACAGTATATATATATATATATATATATATATATATATATATATATATATATATATATATATATATATATATATATATATATATATATATATATATATGTGTGTGTGTATATATATATATATATATTGTAGCTTAAGTTAAAGTTTAAGGTTATATATTATATTATATATACACAGGCAGCACTGTGTCTTAGTGGTTAGCAAGGTGATCCAGGTTCAAATCCCAATCTGGCTTTCTTTAAGATCTCAGGTTTCCTCTCACAGTCCAAAAAATGGATTCTAGGTAAATGGAATGCTCTAATTTGCCCCATATCAAGAGTGTGTGTGTGTGTGTGTGTGTGTGTGTGAATTATTCAGGTTTCAGAGGAGCTTTTGAGTATTTTCTCTTACTGACTTTAAAAATAAAAAAAAAAATATATATTATTAATTAATTAATAATTGTATGAAAACATGTGATTGTGCAAAATATACTTAAGAGAACTATTCTATCTTAGAGATCATAGTAGATGTAATCAGTTGGGCATTATTATATTTGAACAGAAATTAAATGTTGTCTAGACAAGTTTTAAAGTGTTTTTGCTGCTAAAGGAAGACGTGATGTGTTTGTATGTTTTATTAATGCATCGCTGTAGGGAGGACATCAGCAGACATCAACACACTGATAACCATCGGAGACATGAGCGTGTCGTCACCAGCTTCACGCTGTGCCTCTTCCCCAGAACTACCCAGCAGTAATCGTTTCTTCATGCAGAGAATACATAAATAGGTGCCTCCATAATTGGGCATGATGATAAGCCTATTTTTAGCACCCAATTACTCATTTAAGTTGCCATGGGAACCATACAGGGGTTACTGCACACCCTTTTTTAACCCTACAAGTTTTTTTCCAAGAACTGAGCTTCCTAGCCACATTTTTTTATCATCTATTAAATTACACAGGCATTTGGCTTTTGGAATTGTAGGACCTTTTAAAAGCCCCCCCCACACACACACACACAAACTCACAAGATCTGGAACATTATCACCTGGAATTTACTCTGGTTCTAACCTGTTACATTAATTATATGATACACGGAAAAAGAAATGAATTCAGCAATTCAATGCAACATTTTTTCTTCCTAGTGAACCATTTAAGACTGAACAATAAGAGAGTATTAATGATTGCATTGGCTAACTTGGGGTAGTACAGTGGCATATTGGTTAACCTGCCTGTCTGGTTAACGACAGTCCAAAAACACAATTTAATGAAGAATTTGCTGCTTTAAATTTCTCCCTATCTTAATTGCCTCTTTATATTGTTTGTGTCTGTGTGCATGAGTGTGTGCTCAGCGATGGATGGATGCCCTGTCCTGGGTGTAGCTGTTAAGATGATGAAATTAAATGAGATTTGCTTTATTTGCTTAACTATTACATATGTTTGCAATTTTAATTGTATTTTAATTTGATATTTGATCTTACATCATTTTAGTTAATTTCCTCTATCAATACTTTAAAAGAAAGATTGTTTGCAGCAGCATTAAAACAATAAGAAGCTTGATCAAGCAACTTAAATATGGGTTTCAGCAGAATAATTGAAAAGAGCAAAATATTAGCTTTATTGCTGATTTATAGGTGATGCACAGACTACAATATAAATTAAATATAAAAAATAAAACTGAAACATTCCTTTTCATTTTTTGCAGGTTTTTTTTTGCCCAATGCTGTATTGTAAGTAGGTGAAGAAGTAAGGATAAACAATTGGCAAAAGACGATGAGTGTATTCTGTTACTGACTATGCTGTTATGAGAAGAATATAAACTGCAGCTCTATATGTCTCCCTCTCTCTCTCTCTCTCTCTCTCTCTCTCTCTCTCTCTCTCTCTCAATTCAATTCAATTTTAAAAGCTTTATTTGCATGACAAATTATACATTTGTATTGCACAAAGCTGGTGTACAAAATAATAAAAAGAAACAATTACAAATTTACAAAATTACAAAAAATGTACATAGTATACAAATACAATGAGAGATGTATAATATACATATATTGAAATATTTAAATATAAGTAGAGGTGTGTGTGTGTGTGTGTGTGTGTGTGTGTGTGTGTGTGTGTGCACGCGTGTTGGTCGGTTTGGTCACTCTCTGTCCCTCTCCTGGTGACAGGTGTATGTGTACAGTGCTGCCAGTACACAGCTCTCCCTGTGTTCCCCCAGTAGGTGGGGCAGTTTTTGGGTGGAGGTGAGGGAGGTGAAGTTGGGGACGATTTGTGTGAATTTGCTGTAGTATTTCTCTCTGATCTCGGTGTATTTGGTACATTCGGTGAGGAAGTGCAGCTCTGTCTTGGTTTTATTCAGGGTACATCGCTGACACACCCTCTTCTCTCGGGGCAGCCATAATTAGCGGTGTCGCCCCGTTTCGGGCCAGGTGATGTACGCTGAGTCTGTACCTGGCCAGAGTGTGTCTCAGTCTGGGGTCCATCACACTGCTCAGATAGGCTGCCGGTGTGTACGGTCGGTTTCTCTCTCTCTCTCTCTCTCTCTCTCTCTCTCTCTTTCTCTGTGTCTGTCTGTGTGTGCAATTGAATGTGTGGTCGAGCTCAAGGCCAGCTATTGACAAGCTGCTGAATGAAGTGAGCGATGAACACAGAGAGGTCAGGTCCATCTCCCAAGCCCCCCCCCCCATATATATATATATATATATATATATATATATGTGTGTGTGTGTGTGTGTGTGTGTGTGCACACACACACACACACACACACACACACACACACACTTCCCTCTGCATCGATCTGCCACTTCTACCTCCTGGAGGTAGAAGAAAAGCTTTGTCCTTCAGCCTCATTAAAACTGTAGCAGCATTACATCAATTAAAACTGTGATTTCAGCACTGAACTTTACTTCATTCTCTAGATTTTATGGCAGTTTTGCACAATCAAAAATAAATGATTAAATAAAATTAAGAAAGAAACAACAAAAAAGAGAAATCCTCATCATTTCTCTGTCTCTCTCACGCTTGTGTGTGCAATTGATTGAGTGGTCTACGACTGGCTGACAGATAAATCATCACTGTACAGTAAGTAAACACAGTAAAAACAGCAGCAGCACTGTTGTGTCTGAACTAGGAATTAAAACTTAAATAATTCCAGCTCTTTGTAAACAGTTCTTTAGCAGGCGAACAACAACAATCAGTAAATGACTTTTGTTTTCCTTTTGTCGTATGCTTGTGGTTAAGGAACCAGACTTTGCAACTGGATTTTCTCCACTTTGATTCCCGGTCCCACCAAGTACTATGACTGAAGTGCCATACATGGCACCTAACCCCAATTGGTCCCCTGGAGGCATATACAGGCGTAAATCAGGGAAAATGTGCTCACTTCACTCAGTGTGTGTGTGTATATGTGTGTGTTTCACTGCACGGATGGGTTAAATGTGGAGGACAAGTTTCTCTGTGTGTAAGCACTGTAGGCAAAGTAGATGGAACTTGTGACAGAAAATGTATAATGAAAAAGAAGCTGTACCTAAAAAAACGGCTGGTGATTCTAAATGTGGAGGCAGCTGGGATGATGCCAATAATGAATGTTCAGTGTCTGCAGTACTATGGTGGAGTATATTATATACATTCTTTAATAAGTATATTTTTGCTATAAAGCAGGCTGAGACATGAATGGAAAACATGCAAGAACTGAGGATCAAAAAGGAATAAAAAGCAGAGTTCAACAATATCTGAGACATATGTCTGATGTAGGGTACATAAAAGGTTTTTTTTGGCACTCTGTTGATGTCATCACGTTTTTGCCTATTTTTCCTGCTGTTCTACAGAAATAACTGCTACTACAGGATTATGGGAAAAAGGAGGGGTTGACAGAGCATACTCTGCTCTGCATACAGAGTCCTCCTTCCAAACATGGCAGAGAGGAGGCGAAGCGGAATAGCCCTTTTTGTTTTAGCCAGCGGGACGCTGCACATCACTCATCACTTCCCTCTGATGCTTCCAGCACAAAAAAAGAAAATCCATGAAATAAGTGTGTGATTAACCTGTCACGTCCAGATCGTTATCTCTGTGGTGTGGGCGGCAGAAGCTGCACTGGTTGGCTGGTCAATTAATTCAAAGTCTACATATGAAAAACATTAACTATCATAATATTTCTAGTAGACGTAATTTACTAATAGATATTCTATTCATTAAGGTGGTTATGTTTTTACAGGTGAGTAGCTGACTGTGTGAAAAACCCCATGTATTATTTAATCGAAAGCACGGAAATGATAACCTACAGCATGTTGTATTAGTAACAAGAATGAAATTATCTGGGTATTTTAACATTTCATCTTAACATACTAGTGAGTCAAATAGTATATTTTAAAAACTATAGACATTAATTACCAGAGTTTACAAAAACATCTACAAACTACTTTTAAAAAAAGATTTTGACATAATTCTTGGCTGTGGCTGTGAAAATTGTGTCCAACTAAGGAAACCTAAATTCCTAAAAAAGAATTAAATAACATTCCTAAAGTTATTATGAAAAAGATAAACTGACACACACAGCTGATGTTGAGTTCTCACTCATCCAAAACGTGTCCAGATGCGAGGATTGACTTTAATCAGCAGCTCAACCTGCCACTATTAATACTGCTACATCAGAAAACCGAAACATTAAGGGCAGATTTAAAGGCAGTTTAGAAAAGAAACTAAGTTTATGTAGATGAACTGAACTCAAAAACCATGTTTCTGATATATGCCATAGTACGTATCCCTGTTCAGCCTTTTTCCTTATTTTCTTTAAATTAAAAGTAGTCAGGAAGATACTAGATACAATTTGTTGCTTTTCCATTACTAATTTTAACTCCATAAAGACAAGCTGTTCTGCATTTCCACTGCATGTGCTGTTCCAAGCTGTGCTGTGCACACTCATATTGTGCAGGTCCGTCAAATAGCCAGCCTCCAAACATGCTGACTGACATTAAAGATTCTCTTTTGTAAATAGCTTAGTCATCATTAAGTGTTAATGTTTTTGTTGTTTTTGTAGCAAAGGAATGAATATGTAATGCTGTCACAATACCATGCGCACTCTTAACACACATGCATCATCGGTTTCAAAAGCACCATTAGACAGCAACCCATGTGACCTGAAAATGCAAGGACAAATGTACTGAGTAATCTTGCAAACGTGCCCTACATGCATACACTGTGTTTCGCATTCCTCTTCAGACTTGTTATTTTTGAGGTTTGTGTTAAACCTATGCTGCGCTGACTCAGCCCAATTTAGATTCTTAGATTTGCTCAAGAGATAAGACGAAATAAGCATGGTGGCGGTTTCATAAAGCGATTCAACTTTTATTAGAAACGCAAACTTGATCAATATCACATTATTTGGTTTTAAAAGTAGTAATGTGAATGTATCAGAAACCCTGGTGGACTCGCAGCACTGATCCAAACCATCTGCAAGAAAAGGAATTGTGTCAGGGTACACTGATAGGTATTTTCTGACATTTTTCTACATTGTTGTAAATCAGTATGTAGGTAAATCTAATAACTTTTTTTTTTTTTTTTTTAAAGTGGTTTTGCCCCAGTATCTTTTAATTCACTATGCCGCTATACGGAATCAATACTGATTGATACAACAGATATTAAATGTTGACTAAAATAGTGAGAAAATAATAAAATGAGAAAATGTAGTGGAGCAGAATTGGACTAATAAACTAAATCTTATCATTTTAAACCTTAAAAATTACCAAAGTAATGGCACACCAGCAAACAAAAAAATGATTAATAGAATAATAGAAAAAATTTGAATAATACATTTTTTAAGGTTGCTAATCAAAATTTAATCCTGGACCATTTCAGAGGTTCAGTGGATTTTAGGATATAGGAAGTGGCGAACAGTAGTTTGGTTACCGTTCTATTCCAACACAAAAGATCAGTGGGGAAGGCGTGAGATTTCTCGCCTCCCCTGAGCTCCCACCCGGTGCTTAATGATGTGTCCATGCCCTAAGGGAAGATTCACTTTATTTACATACAGCATGACTGCAGGGCTCGCGCATATGGCCATGTGTTCACACCAGGTCATCAGCTACTGTAAACACATCATGTAAATGTGTTTACTCACAACTAGAACGTTGGGTAACTCTGACAACATCCCCTCATACCCAGCCTGTTTAAGATATGAATTCTGAACCTTCATCCTGCCTCCGCGTTCTGTATTAAAGGTAAACAAGTGGAATGGGGTCACACTGCATTTCTGATCTCTACATAGGGCTTTCTGCAATGTTCTAAAAACATTGTTTCTTAATGGAAATCATCCTAGCACATAATGATGTGGATGCGATTAGAGGAAGTTTTAATTTAGTCTGGTCCGGTGGAGTACAATTTAATCTCAGGTTAAAATCTCCAGCTAAGTAAAGTCTTCCTGCTCATATCTTATCCTCCATTCAGGCCTTTGTTTGCTTATTACTAGCACAACACCACACGATAATGGAGCTAAGATGCTTAGCGGCTCCCATGCTAGTTCAGCCTTTTTGTCTCGGAACCTCGGCAAATTAGTACAAATTGCTCGTTGGCTAAGTCACAGTCAAACCTGCGAAAAGACTTCCTAATCTGCTTCAGAGTGAGAACCAGACAAGCAATTAGACGAATTAGCCTCCAGGCTACATGTTTAAAACAAAGGGCTTTTGCACAGTAAAGAAAACCCCACGGTGTTGGCCATTGTTTAGGGGCAGCACTTTTCAAGAGGCATCGTCAAGTGTTCGACACCTCGGCTCAAGATTCCCCAGTGTTGCTGCATCACAAAGAGTGTGTGTGTGTGTGTGTGTGTACACGTTACCATATTGGGTGAAGAATTTACCACATTTAGGGAGCTTGTTTTTAACAAAGGTGCTCCATGTGACATTTACATGAACCTGAGCAGTAAAGAGCTCCTGCTAAAAGAGAAAAACCAAGAATGGTAGTTACATAGAAATAAAGCCATGTTATTCCCAAAAAGTTTCTAGAACCTTCCACTATTCCAGTTCAGTGTTTATCTTACTTTTACTTTTATTAAAAACTATAATAATGTGGGGGCAGTACGGTAGCTTAGTGGTTAGCATGTTCATCTCTCAGCGCTTCCATGTTCTCCCTGTGTCTGTGTGGGATTCCTTTACATTCTCTGGTTTCCTCACATTATACAAAAACATGGATTTAAAATAAATGGAATGCCCTAAATTGCCCCATATAGTGTATGTTTATGTTTATGTTTGTGTGTTCTCCCCTGGATGGGCATGGGAACATAGCAGAGGATTAAGTGGAAGATCATGATTGAATGAATAATGACATGAATTACTAAAGTCAGTCTTAATTTCATGAAAAAAGGTTTGTCCTGCACTTGTTATAATATGTTTACGCCCAGTTTTTAAAACCCTATATGAGCTTTTTTTTTTAAAAAAAATCCTAGAAAATACAAAGAGGTTATGGCTTAGGGCTTGATTTTTTTTTTATAAATTTGGCAATAAAAGTGAAGTACACATCATTACTACAATGACTAACAACATTCTGCAGGTAATGGCAGGACTTCTGCTCATTCACAATCAGATATTGTTACTGTTTCTGTTGTTTAGTTTCTCATCTGTAAAGTGTCACACAGAGCTCCTATGTCACCATATATTTTACCTATATATATATAGTTGGCATGTTTGCCGTCTGTCTGGATGTCGTCTGTGTTTACTGACTCCGGAAGCTCTCTGTTTCCATATTTCTGCTATATAAAAGGAGCATCAGCATTGAAATGAAGTGAAACGCCAGGTTCCTCATCATGTCAATGATGCAAATAATTACATAATACAGGAATGATCACAGGCATCGTGAAGTCACGTCCGGACACGCCACAGATCGTTGCTATTACTCTGTCTACAGAACCCGCATGGAAAAGGGTAAAGTATTGTAACCAAGTCCAACCAAAACCCCAATATTTCAGTACAGGATGAATGGGTCGAGTATAAACATCAGGGCTGAGGCAGGAAAGTCGATTCAAAAGTCTGACTTTGTTACATTCGTTAGATAAATAAACCTTCACATCAAACTACGGGCTGTAGGCAGCACAATTAAACTTAAACTTATTACTCTTTTAAAAGAGATCAAAAACATACCAGCCATGCAAAGTTTGTTTGCTCGGATTACCAATTAAAATCACCATACAATTTGATTGATTAAAAACATTACTATGGCAAATAGAAAATATTAAGATGTGCAAACCTGGTTAAAAATACAGACAGACAGATGGTTGTAATTTGAGCACAAATAGAATCTATAAAGATATAAATCAAGGGGCTGATTGTGTTTGCAGTCTTAACAGTTCTTATGATGTTCTTATATGTGTTTTCACATAAGCTGAATGATAAGATCTAAATATAATAAATAAACAATAATTATTATTGATTTAAAATAAATGTATAATTACTCTCCCTATGAAATGTGAGGTTCCGAATAATCAGACTCAGAATCAGAATACTTTATTAATCCCCGGCAGGAAATAGCAGAATAAGCTCTGTATAGTTCTTCATGTGTCAACGCCTTATTTTTAATTACCGTAAAATAAGCAATTACAGCTACTCAATCAACCGCAGTGTAACGGCCCCACTTCGACACATCGAATGAGGTTCAATAATCAATTAGCACATTGATCTGCTCTAATGAAGGATCAATCGGGTTGCGCTTTTGAACCCTCTGGAAAAAAAAACGGCAGCCAATCCAAACCCTATCTTTGTTTACGCTGTCACAATGAAGGTTATCTCAGCGGGAGAATGGCAGCATCAGGTGACAGCTATTTCCCATGATGCTGCAAAAGCACTCGAGCTGTCCATCAGGCTGTCAGCTGACCGCCGTTTCCCATAATTCCCTATGCTGCCAGTCTTCCTTGCTGAAAGCCTCTATTATGTGTCGGTGTTGGAGAGGAGCTGCTGAGGCTTTGATAAGCTATCACCGGTCCCAGGTGAGCAGGGAGAAGAAAAAAAAACAGACGCCCGTCGTTATCGACCCACGGCGATCGCAGCCCCGGCTTTTTAGCGGGTTTTAGCTTCTAATGCATGTTTGCTCGCACATCATAGAAATCAAAGTCATCAGAGAAAGGAGCACATTTTTAGAAATAAAATCCCAAATAGGATTTGTAAAAATCCCTCCCTTTTATAAAAGGCAGATGGCAGATACATTCAGTTATTCACAGTATACATCATGGGTGTTTCATGGCCTGTTCACTTTTCTAGCAATTTCTAAAGAACAGCAAAAAAGTATGTTTTTTTCTCCTGTGGCGCATCTTAAAATCTGACAGAACACATTTCACTGGGTTTTAATTAGATGTGTTCAAGAGGGAAAAAAAGTGCAGCTACTACTGCCTTGTGTACACACACCTCCCTGAAATTGTGTGTGTGTGTGTGTGTGTGTGTGTGTAAGAGAGAGAGAGTGGGATTATCTGGGAAATGAAACATGACACCAAACAGCGCAGCCCGACTGCTATGGTGTGTTTACGCCACTCAGTTCGAGTAAGAACACACAGGTTGTCAAACTCTCTTGCTGTTTCTGACAGTAATAAAGCTGAAGCCATCAGCTTACACCGTTTCATTACCGCTGCTGTCTGAGATTCCGGGCAGAGGATCAAATTCAGTATTGTCTCACTGCTACAAAAGATAGTAATGGATTTGTAATGGATTAACTGCAGGTGTTTTTTTATATAATTTAAGCACAAATGTAGTATTAAACAAAACATATTTACATTTGAATTTTCCACACAAATGCCCATATATATATATATATATATATATATATATATATATATATATATATATATATATATATATATATATATATATATATATATATATATATATGTACTGTATGTATAAAAGTTTTTGTCCTGTCCATCTAAATAATCTCAGAAATAATAAAATCTGTTCCCAAGGTACAGACACAGTCAAGCTGAAACCGAAACAAGTCCTTCCCTTACTGTTCGTACAAAACCACATATATACACAAGTGGTACAAGAATTCAATGATTAAAAGGTATGTGCCTATACTTTATAAGTAAACTTAAAAACAATACAGTCTTAATGAGCAACATTTCTAAACAGATAGCGGGTACTGATTCGATAAAAGAAAACTAAATGGATTTTATAAAATCAAAAAAAAAAAAAAAAAAAAAAAAAAAATTAGTAAATGACCGTGACTGTTCAAGACAATAAACCACATAAGAGCTTCATCATTACGGTCAAATGAAAGACAACTTTTAGAAGCAGCTAAAAATAATTTTGAAAGATAAATAACTAAATAAGCATCACAGTTTAAACATTAGCGCAGAGGGACGTCTGAGGATCCAAGTTGTGAATTCTATTCAGTGATGATTTTTTTTGCTGTTAATTTTGTGGCTTTGGTAGCAACTGCTATTGGGTGTTATCTCTTTGCGAGTCTGAATTGCGTTCAGGCCGCGAAAGGTTGTTTGTTCTGCTAATTAACTTTATTACCCTGATAGCTCCCTACAGCCTTTGACAAAAACAATTACCATTCTCTCTCTCTTTTTCTCTCTCTCACTGTCAGAGAGAGTATTAATTAGAAACGGGAGCCTGGTCCGTGCTGGTTAGCCTCGACTCGCTCCTCCCGAGCCCTCGAGCGCGGATAGCGTTACATTGTCAGTAGCAATTTAGCTCTCATCTGTCTCTGCTAATTATTGTCACATTCATCAAATTCATCAAGGAAAAGTGCTCTCAGAAGGATTGCGTATTTGCAGTTAATATAGCATAAACTGGCATTAACCATCAGCACGTTTCCGATGATGAGAGGGACACAACTTATTCATCCCTAATTAGAGCAAGCTGGGTAATTAATTATACATTCCGCCTTATTACTTCAGAGTCCCGGATATTGTTTGTGGAGAAACTAGAGAGCACAGAGAGTGAGGCAGCGAGAGAGAAAGAGAGTTGGGGGGTGGCACTAGTGGTGATGTGTTTTGTCACATTCCCTCTCCTGTAATTCCCACCTGACAAACGTCCCAAATCAGCAGGAAATTGCAACTTGTCATCCAGCAAATTGATTAACGGTCGGCACCTGTGACAGGTGTGTCGGGAGATGAGTCGTGAAAAGAAGTCACTCGAAAGACATTTTAGACTCTGAAACATACTGCCTTTAAATCTCTAATTTGACTTAATTCTGTGAAATTGGACTGATCACAAGGTCTGGCTTTAATATATACAATAGCACCAGAACTCACTTCAACCCAACTCCAGACTGGCACAGCATCTTTTTGCATCACAGATCTTTTATCATACTTAACAGTAGGGTAAAAAGTTGGTTTATTAAAAATGTAATTAGTACTGCAACGCCTGACCTACAAATTCCAATGCTTGATTTCAGCATTTCAGAACAGGGTCAGCACGGTGGTTTAGTGGTTAGCACGTTGTGTCTCAGCGCTGGGGATTCAGGTTCGAATACCTATCTGGGTGGAGTTTTCATGGGCTCACTGTGTGTAAATGGGTTTCCTCTGGGTTCTCTGGTTTCCTCCCACAGTCCAAAAAACTTTTATTCAAGGTAAAATGAATGCTCTAAATTGCCCTATATAGTGTATGTTTGTGTGAGTGAGTGAGGACCTGTCCGGGGTGTAACTGCTCAGCACCCAAAAAAGTCTTCCCTGGATGGGCATAAGGAAAACCCCTTGCAACCCTAACATAGGATTAAGCGAAAGATAATGAAGGAATGAATCATTTTAGTGCCTTGAAGTCCAAAAAGTTTATGCAAGTGATATATAGGAGTCTAGTTTTGAGTTGTGATTTGTATATATTGTGTCATTTTTTTAACACAAGGTTCGGTTCTCACAAAGTCACAATGACCATTTAAAAATTTCCTAGACCTTCAGGTGAAAACTATGTGAAAAACAATTTAATTATTTCCAAAACTGGTAGGAATGCAAGTAATTTTACATTTAATAATACATTTTGTAGCAGTTGGAGTTTGTAATTCTCAGTTCTGTTCGACTTGCTGTGTCTGAAAGCCGTTTCGTATTTGGATTCAAGTAGCACACTGACATTTCAATCCAAACTTGTGAAAATGAATAGGCAAAGCACTGCTTGCAAAAGAGAAGACTCTGGAGAACATGGCGAACCTGAAGCAAGGAGGCCTGTCACATTCCTTAAGGATGTCAGATTAAAGGAAACATGTGCCAGTCAATATTGGTACACACTGACCCTCGGTCGCTCGCGCAAAAACCATTAAGTCCAACATTTCTCCCGTAAGTGTTTATCGTGGGAGGACGGCTTACACGTCCTTAGGAGCAGATATTGAAACTGATTACACAATGGAGGGATAGCGCCGAGGGGATGGCAAGGCCGACCCCCCGGCAAATAGGAAGAGAAAATCTTAATCTGCAACACAATGGCGCTCTCTTGAAACCCTATCATTTTCACTTCCACACAGTCCGCCGTCTGACTGCGAATGAATCCCGACGAGTGGATTCAGCCCTGAAAATTGGATCACGGCTAACGGCAGCTCCCTGTTTTTTATCAGCAGCTGCCAAAGGTCATCTGACATCACAGATGATGAGTTTAAACCCGGCGCATTTCATTTGCAATTTTCAATTTAGCCGGAGCCTCCGAACCCCATGGTGATAAGAGTTTCCTCCTGTCGGGGCCTGTCACAAACATCAAGGATCGCCATGAACTCTGGCAAAAGAGACCATGCCGCTCGTCAGGAACGCAGATAAGGAAGCCAAAAAGTTGAGTTGCTCTGTGTGAGATGGACTCACCAAAATGATACAATTGACATGTGGTTAAATCAATTGTTTCAGGTGCAATGATTAAAGAGCCAGCATGTTCTCTCAAAAACCTATGTCTTCTATATTAAAGATTAAAAGTGATGACAGAATGGTTTTAAAAGTTGTCATATGGCTTTTAGTTGTGATTAAACTATGGCCTGTAATTGTAATGTTATTTTAAAATAATTCATATAGGAATATCCTACTTTTTATCCTACTATGTTATTATCCAGGTTGATGTCAAACGATGAGTATTTCCAATTGGTTCATCCTATACAACAAATCTCAGCCCTTAAAAAGGATAACTGGAACTTTCAATTTGACTTCTGTTGACTTATTTTGCTTTTAGTTTGAAATGTTTATATACCACAAAGGCTTCAAGACAGAGAATCCAGCATTGAGGCCAAACATATAGATTTTTAAAGTGTCTGTGACATCTTCTTTAGACATCAACATCAACACTGCTAAAATGTTTTTTTTTGCATCCAGCCAACACTAAAATGTTGACTAAAAAAATGTTTGTCATACAAGTGAAAGTCACATAGAATCTTATGGCTTTCTTCTCCAGAGCTGTGTGTAAAAGTTTGCATCCCATGGACAGTGAGGTGGGTTCAGAAGGTTTTTGGAGCATGTATTGTGTCTGTTTTGATATCGCCAGATTTGTAACAAAACATGTAAATCAAAATCTACAGATTGATGTTATTATTTCTAGTGGGAGGTTTAAAAACAATGGGAGTTTTTATGTTTCCCTGTCATTTTATTTTCATGTGAGTAAAAAGTCAAAATACAAAAGTGACAATTATTATTGTCATTATTCTAAAAACAGTATTTTAAAAAAGAGCTTAGAAATACTACAATGCTGCTGTACAGTACAAACGGCATTGGAGCGTAGGTAAAGTCTTTGATAATAAATAAATCACATTCCTCACACATAAAAAAAATCACATTAAATGATTAGAGATTAAACAGCTTAAATAAGTCATACTGTAATTCTGTGTAAATCTACACCTCAGTGTAATGCTGCTGCAATTAGCAAGAGGTAAAGACATTTTTCCCTATGACTGTACCACTACACATTTTCTGCCTGACTACCCTTTGATCACTAAACACAGTGGCACAAATCTGTGAATGCAGTGATGATATATCATCCAGACATATTATACTGGTCAGCCAGTTTAAAAAAAAACAACACACACATCAAATTTAATTTAGTTTTGGCAATGGACAGCTGACTGAGGCTGAGACTAGACAGTAGAACCCAAGCTGAATGGCGAGTGGCACTCAGAAGTACTTGGCAAGCGCCAGTGTGCCAGGCCAAGGCATGGAAATCACACAGACCAGCTGTGACTAATACCGCTGTGTAAGTGCTGTGGGGCTGAAAGAAAAGCACGGAGTGCCTCGGAACAAATCAACCGCTGAATGGGGAAAGAAGTGCAGGAGGAGATGTGCCTCAACTGCAAAACGTTCCTTAACAGGACAAGAGGGTACAGTAACTTCGAATGTATTCATATTTGAGAGCATATGAACAATTTAGTGAAACAAGTCAGACAAATCAGAGCATTGATTCTTACTGCACACTCAGACTTTCATTCCTATGAAATTTTTCAAGCATGAGTTGTTAGTCTTATTATTACTTTGTTTATATGCACTGAAAAAAATCTTTTTTAATGTATTGTTACTTTACTTTTTTTCAAATATGGCATTATGGCCACATATCAGTACAAGCGCAGTAAGCAAAACATGTGTACTGTCTCGTAAACGTCAGTTTTTTTTATAATGTAAATAGATTATTTAATAATTATCTCTGTACAAATGTTGTTCGTTGAAGCCTAAATACCGAAATCTGTCTATCTATGATGAATGCAAGCTAACATTTATTAGCATTTTGCAACCTGACCTTCAATTACATGCTGACAGGAGGACATGGCAGTCTTTTATATTTGATTCCCTATGAATATTCATAGATCCTGCTATTTCTTATGTTTAGATTTATAGATTTACACAGCTGTTTTTGTTGTTCTATTGATTAAAAAGTTTTGATACAGTTTATTGACATGCCAGGCTGATTTCAGGAATTAAAAAGATTGAATATTATTAAATCTTGTTTATGTAGATGGCTGCATTGTATTAGTGTACTGGGAGAAAGTGTGTGTGTGTTTGTGTGTGTGTGTGTGTGTGTGTGTGTGTGTGTGTGTGTATTTGTGAGGCTCTCTCAGGCAGCTGAGCATAGAGACTCCCTCGTCTTTCCCGAGCAGGAACAATGAGGACGGATGCAGTAAAACTCCAGGACGCATGACAAGCATCTTCATCTGCGAATTAATTGCTCAAATTG
Organism: Corydoras sp. C115; assembly: GCA_019802505.1. Lineage (NCBI taxonomy): Eukaryota > Metazoa > Chordata > Actinopteri > Siluriformes > Callichthyidae > Corydoras > Corydoras sp. C115. The sequence goes on from JAFMOC010000020.1 coordinate 485,723, forward strand.
AAGCCGCGCCACATCTCTCCAAACTAGACGGAGCCGCGAGTCGCCTTTGATATGATAATGCAATGCTTCTCAGCCGAGTGAAAATGCAAATTGCAGCCAGTAATTTGGTGGCAAGCACCTGCAGACATCATGTCCAGAATGCACTAAAGATTAAACAAATAATCATTTCTACAATATACCGTGATATTTCACCAAAACTTGTTGCCTATGACTTTTAGGCAACAACCAAATGAGCCAAATATATATATAAATATATATTAAATAAACACAAACGTCAGCCGCACTGCTATGTCTGATCTATTAGTATCAGCTCAACATATGCCAGTGTTCCTGCAGTGCTGTATTTTTACAATACTAGAATATTTAGCAGAATATATAGGCACCTATTGGGTAAATGGAACTGGTAGAATGAACAATGAGTGTAAAAACAAATCCAACAAAGTGGCCCATGAGTGTGTTGCATTTAATTTTTTTAAATAAGTTGTTTCAAAAAAATTAATTGTCCATTAAGTATGTTAGTGCAGTTTATTTATGTTACTTCAAAATAGGTTGGTATGTTTGGGTGTGGGTGTGGTAGCACAGTGGTTGGGGTGTTGGGATGTCAGTCTGGGATATCAATCTGAAGGTTGTGGGTTCAGATCCTAGGGCCACTAAAGTTACCAATGTAGGTGCTTAAGCAAGTCCCTCTATTCTCATTGCTCCAGGGGGCTACATCAACCCTGGGTTTTGCCATTTGTAAGTCACTTTGGATAAAAGCCTTGCTAAATGTCTAAATGTAAATGTAATAATTGATGTATCTTATACTTTAATGGTAAAGGCTTTCAATTGGAAAACAATGGATAGGTTCTCATTCTGTCATGAAGACATTAGTTTATGTTAAAGAGGCTTGATCGTCATGTCAGCTATATTTTAACACATATTGAAAAGAAATGTTCCTCCAGGACCCTGGTGCTGGTTACTTATAGTCTATGGTCTGTAGTCTAATATAGTCTCAACTCAAACATGGCCAGTTTACTAAGCTGCTATGACAGTGACACTCCAGAGCTGAAAATTAAAACCATTGATCTGAAAGAACATACAAGAAACACACTTGGCTGTAATTTCCTCCCCTACATTATTAATTCATTATCTCCCGCTTTATCCTCTATTAGGGTTGCGGGGGGGGGGGGGGGGGGGTTCCCCATGCCCATCCAGGGTAGAACATCTTGGGCGCTGGGCAGATAGACCCAGGACAGGGCGCCAATCCATCGCTGGGCACACACTCACTCACACAGACACACTCTATATGGGGCAATTTTTTGAGAATTCAATTAACTTGATCCATGTTTTTGGACTGTGGGAGGAAACCGGAGAATCCGGAGGAAACCCACGCAGACACGGGGAGAACATGGAAACTCCACCCAGAAGGGGATTCAAACCAGGAATCCCTAGCGCTGAGAGGCGAACGTGCTAACCACTAAGCCACCGTGCCATCCCCCTACATTATGCCACCTGCAAATCACTGTACACTGTGTAAAGATCATGTGGATGCTCCTCCTCTTAGTGTAAAATTCACTAACAAGTGTTTCTTCAGATATATTCTTAGCAAAGATTTATCTCGTCTGCATTCGAATTCCACAAAGCTGGCAGAATTCCGCAGCAGGAACTGTTATAGGTTTTTTCAGCCACATAGAGAACTGAAGAGCTTCCTGTGTGTAATTCTTGAGTCAGAGTGATGAACAGTAGTGTGGTGTATATCAGTGGTCAGGAATGCACATGCACCCGCTTCCACACAGACCCCCCACCCCACTCACACTGTGCTCCCGCCAGCGCAGCCACTGATGAGGTCATTGTAAAATTTTAGCTGAAAGCGTTGGCATGCCACGATGGTACCCGTTACGGGAAGCGGTTTGACTCAGTTAAAGTTTTGCCCTGCGTCACACTCCCACATGAGTCGGTGACCTCACAGCTATGCAAAGGCCATCAGAGACCTTTGACCCTCTTCTATTCATACTGGCTCCCTGAGCGATTTCCTCCTGACCGCACTCGCGCAGCGGGAGATGGCAAGCTCGCATCACACACCTACACTGTGTCACATCACGAGATTCACTCAGCGAGATTTACTGTACTATACAAACAGCCCTATGAAAAAGAATTAACTAACGGTGTGTTATTTGAAGTCTCATGCGACGGGATGTGATCTCATACAGAGAAACGACAAGTGTCAGTCTTAAATAACACAACTCTATTTATGTTGCCTGAATATATCTCAGGTGTAAGGAGCAGTTTTCTGCTCCAAGAGGTCAAGAGTCAAGCCAACGTGCAGCACACAGATGAAATGGAGACATGGCCTTTGAATGTTAAAGTTTTCCTGCAGGAGGTGTTACTTTCGTACCTGCAAGACTCAGAAATGCTTTATATCTGAATGTATTATTGGAGGTGTGGCCTGGGTATGAGTTATTTTTAAAAAGAGGTGTGGCATCATCATTCTTAGTGAAGGAGGTGTGATCTTAGGTAAAAGAGGTGTGGCTTAATAAAGAAACAACTAAGTAAAGGTGACCTCTATACCTTTCAGTCACAGCAGAAAAGGTGTGGTCTGTGTATCTGTCAGTCCTACAGGCTAAACACCGGTTTCTACTACCCTCAGTTTTATTAAACAAGGTGTAGCCACATGTCAGTCAAAGTAAAAGAGGTGGGGCTTGCGTTCTTGTCCATGTAATGAATGGAGGTGTGGCTTTCTGTACATTTCCAATTTATGAAGTTGGTTCTATAGTCAGTTCCACTAAAAGAGGTATTTTTACTTTACATGTCAATTTGTGTTTAGCACGTTTGCCTCTCAACGCTGGTGATTCCAGGTTCGAATTTCAATCTGGGTGGTGTTTCCATGTTTTTCCCGTATCCGCGTCGGCTTCCAGGTTCTACGGTTTCCTCCCACAGTCCAAAAACATGGATTCAAATTAAATTGAATGCTCTAAATTTCCCTTTAGTGTGTGTTTGTGTGTATATGTGTGTCTGTGTTCGAGTGTGTGCCAAGTGATGGATTGGCACCCTGTTCTGGGTGTATCTGCGCAGCGCCCGAAACATTTACCCCTGGTTAAGCATGGGGAAACCCCCCCCCCACAACTCTAGTAGAGGATTAGGCTGAAGATAATGAATGAATGAATGAATGAATGAATGAATGAATAATTCCAGTGAGTAGGGTGGGGCTTTTATACCTTCTTATAATAAGGGAGGTGTGTCATTTAAACCTGTCAGTATCATTGGTGCTGTAGCTTTTATATTTAAAAGTCCAAATAAAAGAAATGTAACAGTTACACCTGTCAGTATCAGTGAAGGAGGTGTTGCTTTTGTACCTGTAAGTATCAGTGAGTGTTGCGTGGTCTTTATACTGGTCATTATCAGTAAAGAATGTGTAGTCTCTATAGCCATCAGTCTTAATGAAGAAGATGCTCTGTCATACCAGTCAATCCCAGTAAAAAAAAGTGTTGCTTCTTTACCCGTCAGAATCCATTAAGACTCCTGTACCTCACATCAGCATTAATGATAGAGATGTGGCATTTATATCTGTCAGCCTTCTTAAAGGACTTGGTGTTTCATGTACCTGTCAGTCTTTGAAGAGTTAAGGCTTTTTTCTTTTGGCTGCTTCCTTCAGGGGTTGCCACAGTGGATCATTATTCTCCATCTTGCCCGGTCCAAATGATCCTCATCCATCACCTTAACCACCCACATGCTCTTCCTTAAAGCATCCATAAACGTTCTCTTTGGTCTTCCTCACCTCCTCTTCTTGTCTACCCGTCTCCATCCTCTGCATCTCATTACCAGTGTAATTCTCATCTCTCCTCTGCAAAATGCCCAGAACGCATTAATCTTAAAAGTGGGTATGGTTTCTATACTCAAAGTCCTTAACCCTCTTTGCTGCAGGGGGTCTGTTGCTGTGCTCTGACCCCAACCATGAAGTCAATACAAAATGACCTTGTGTCATGTGATCCCAGAGAAGGATGTGTTATTTTTTCAGCTGTTAGTTCTGGTAAAACAGGTATGGTTCTATACTTTTCTCACCTAATTAGAAAGGTGTAGCCTCTCACAGTGAGTGGGGCTTTGTCTGTCACACTGTAAAAACATGATGTGGCTGTCAGTCTCAAAAAAAAGGTGTGGCCTCTATACCTGTCAGTGCCACTGAACGAGGTCTGACTGTTGAACTTGTTAATCTGATTTAATGTGTGGTTTAAGACATGAAAATAACAGTAAAGTGGGAGTGGTCTTTGTACCTGCCAGTCCCAGGAAAGAAGGCGGGGTTTAGCTATTATTATCATAAAAAAAAAAGTTTATGAATAAAACCCCAAAAGTAAATTTGATTTCATGTATAGACATTATTCATAATCTTGATTTTTGAACTGAATACCACTGCTATTTGCATTTTCAAGGATTCAAGGAGCCTTTATTGTCATTTGCATGTAGTACATGAAATGAAATTAAGGTTCACGGACCCAGTTTTTCCCCTAAGCAATTTCTATTATTAATAATGATAACAACAACAACAACAACAACAACAATAATAATAATAATAATAATAATAATAATAATAATAATAATAATAATTATTATTATTATTATTATTATTATTATTATTATTTAGAAGTTTTCAAACCCAATTTTTTTATTGAGCTATTCAGGGGAATAAAAGCAAGTAAAACACTACTTGTAATTTTCTACCTTATATTATCCAGCTTGTGTGACACCTACATTATAATTACTCTATACAGTGTTAATATCCTGCTGACGCTCTGCCTCTTACTCTGTTAAGCTGTGCGACTCTGTGCACCCACAGCATTCTACAACCTGCTAATTATAAAGCACTTTCAGAGGTAAATTTTGTCTAGTGAATGAATTATGATAACTTCAAACAGCTTAAACTCACATGTATGCAAAACTAATTGTGATGAACTCGTTTTATAATGAGATTTTAAATAGTAAGCTTATGGTTATGAGTATGGTTATACATTTATCACACTGTTTCTTTCCACTGTTTTGTCTCCATAAAAGCAACCCTTTGGTCCTGGTGTGTTTATGTAATGGTCATTTCTGTCCCACCATCAGGACTAAAAGAACTTCTTTCATTGCCCTCTGACGTTTGGCATTCAGTGCTCGAGCTCACTGTCATCCTGGAAGTAACAAATAGCTACAATCTTTGAATAATAATTAGAAAGGCCATCAACTTACTATTGTTTTACTGCATAATGAGCAAATGGCTTGTAAGTCACATGACCAACCTACTCAGCCTTGGTACTGTAAAGGTTTAAATAAAGCCATAAGACAAACACAGAAATAAAAAATGATCAGCGCATCATAAAATACAACTGCTGGAATGTTGTTATGCAGAGAAAAAGCCATACATCAATTCTATACAGTAACAGCATAATATACTGTGTACCTGAATTTTCCAAAGATAATTTGATAATGGAAAATATTCTTGGTCATTCCAACAACAAAACAGAATTCAGACTCATCAGCAAAAGGCGCAAAAGCTATCATTTGTCATGGTATGTGGGTATATCAGTGTCTATAGTGGAGGTGATGTGCATCTGTGTGATGATGTTATTGATTTCGTTCAGTTCCATTAACCGCACAGATCCACTTTGTATTCTTATAATTACATGTCTGTTTCTTTACATACTTGGTCTATACTTTGTTCTTCAGTGATTGGGACACTCACAGATGTGTCAAAAACAGAAGTGTCTAATAGAGTGTAGAGTGGACGTCAAAAGCTGCACTGCTGGGTTTGATTCAATCAGACTTTTTCAGCACAAAGGAACAATTCAAAAACTGACAAATTATTAAAAGTCATTTTCAATGTATTTAAATTAAATAAATTATGCATTTATATCAGTATACTTTTTTCTATAAATCTCTGCTTTTTTTATTTCTCATTGTTAGAAAAACCGATGCATCTCTTTGGGGTAAGATCAGTTTTTTTGTCTGTTATTGAGAAAGTGAGAATAAAAGGTTAGATTGACATCAGGGGTATTTTCCATTTTCTTTTTTTTTTTTTATAATAGTGGACACTATACCACCTGTTTGTGTCAGCACTCCGCAGACTGATAAATCAGAAATATGAAATGAAAGCTTAGGAAAATCGCTTTAATGGCTTTATGCAGGTGCACACAATCCTAACCAATAAAGTAGAGAGGGAAATACTTCAGTGTGCTTATAAAAAGCTCTGGCCAAAATATAATCTTTCAACAATATGCTTCTCTGCTATAAAAAACCTCTGCATTATATACAAGATGTGCTTGAGAACCATCAGGAAGAAATGATGGAAGGCTGTCTAACCCTTTCATGTATAAAATATTAAGTCATACTTGTTACTCAGTTCTACTTAACAGATAATAATATAAAACAGGAGCAAATCAATTTAAGAGAAACAGGCGCATATACTTTAATTGTTGCAGTTTTACTTTACTGACTGTCTGATATAAATCATATAGACAGATTTAAAGACATTATTGGTCCCTTTGTTCAAGAGACTAATTTATTATAAGATGTATTGTTGCAATTTACAATATTTATTACATTTTATTATTTCTTTTTCACTATACTAAGAAACATATTTTCAATTGTGTTCTTCGCAAATTAAAATCATTTAAAGCCTCTTATTTCAATCTCCATCATTTACACTAATCTAATGTCCATATACATTGTCATCATTTAGACCTTAAATTAATTTCTAATTAATTATGTGCTATTAAACATTTTTCTCCTAATAAAGCACAGTGAGCTTTTCTGCTAACGAGGACACAGTTCTAAGATGCTGCTAATTATCCCCCCATCCTGGACGAGACCAGAGTTGTTTCCATGGTAATCTATTTCTCTTTTCCTCCCTTTTTAACAACACCAAACACTTCACAGGCCTTGAGATGCAGCAGACCTGAAACTCTATAAAACAACAGCACTGCACTCTCATTAGCACATGAAAGTGCTCAGCGATACATTCATCAATATAGGACAACAGATTACATTAGTCTACACAGCACCTGATTAATCCAGAGATTAGATGAGTTCTGTAATAATCATTAAATAACACAGGAATATAAGCGTGAGGGGAAATCAATATTATGTCTAAAATGTTTTCATGACAAATATGGTATTTAAGAATAGTAGTATAGGCAACTACCTAATATGAATATGTTATATAAAATTGAATAAAATTAATAATAAACAAAAAAACTACAGAAATGACAAGAAGTTCGGCACATTGCCTCTTGTCACTTCTGCGTCCTCTTGTATATTATAGCTAAAGTTTATTTTGGTTTTGCATTGCTTGTAAATGTAAATAATTTAAGACTTTACATCCACACCAGTGTCCATCCTACTCCAGGGACTCTAAAGCCCAAAATTACATAGACACATATAATACACCATGGTTGGTCCAATAGGACAAGGTTTATGTTTTCCTTGGCGCATTTTACAGCAGTGGAAATCTGTGACAGCAGTAAAAACATGCCTGAACTGTACCATCTCAACAAAACAGAAGGATGCTGACTGATGATACTGACCTCTCATGGAACATAAATGATACAAATTAATCCTATATTGAGTTTGAATGCATGAGCCAGCAATCACAAAATTGTTATTTAACGTAACATATCAGAATTATTTTTTTTTTTTATAACTGACCGCCTCAAGATCTTATTCTTAATGTTTGACATCATGAAAAAGATCTATACAAAGACTGCATGTTTCAATAATTATAAACAAAATTTACAACTATTTCTATTTCAACTATTTTGAGACACAGCAAAATTCATTAAAACAACTCAAACTCTGATATAAAAACTAAGCTAAAGTAAAAACAACGGACAGAATAAGAGACTTAATGATACAGGTTATGCTTATACAATGATAACTAGACTCGGAAATTAAACCAACAAACAAAAAAATTGTGATAACACGAGTGCAAGGTTGTAGCCAGGTGTGTGTTTGTGTGATTAATAAAGAAAGGATCTGATTATTCAGGAGAGGTCGCCCCCAAGTGGGCAGGTATAGTGTTTACATGTATTGCTACTTTATGTCTGAGGCTGTACATAGTGTTCAGCAAATTTGCATATAGATATGTCTTTCATGTCTGTAGCTTAAATGAGTTTGTTTCCATGTTTTGTTGATTGATTGTACAACAACACATCCTTCATATGTAACATTCTAACAATTTTTAGCAAACTGTCGTGAACACTTACTTTTGTAAATGCTATTTTATGAGTTTACAGAAGATAATTTAAACTGCAAATGAATGTTTTTATAACTACTTATACCTTTACTCATGTCCTTACTGCTTAATCTTTGCAAGAGGGGGTTCCCATGTCCATCCAGGGGAGAATGTTTCTGGTGCTGGAGCAGATGCACCCAGGACTGGGTGCCAATCGATTCCTGGGCACACTAACTCACACACTATATGGGGCAATTTAGGGTAGCATATTCCCCTAAATCCATGCTTTTGGACTGTGGAAGGAAACAGAAGAATGTGGAAAAAGCCTTCTTGGACAGGGGGAGAACATGGAAACTCAATCCAGATCGAGATTCGAACCTGGATCCCCAGCGCTAAAAGGCAAACCACAAAGCCACTGGCCCGCCCAATTCCATAATTCATAGTGTATGAATATAGTGATTGCCTGTTATAATATGAGCACTTTATTGTGTGTATTCTCATTATATCAGCTTAACCTAACAGCTGGATTCCATCCTGATTCACTTATTCCAGCGCAACACACACACCACCACAATGTCTCTACAGTGCTAAAAAAAACATCTCTTGGTATATGATAAGGTGAAGGGAAATAACAGTTATTTTAATGTTGTGGCTGATACACAGATATGAAGATATTGTGAACAAATTAGTAATTTTATCATTCCAGCAGGAAGTTGAATGCTGGTAAGGGTTGCATTTTTGACATTTGGAGTTGGTTTCTTGCATAAACATTTATAAACAAAATAGCAGTAAACTGTCAGAGTAATTAAAAGTTGTCAGTTAAACATTTAGACAATAGCCAAGCATATCTCCCCCTAGTGGCAAATGTATGCTACATCAATCATAGTTGGCATGACTGACAGTTATTGACGTCTTCTACAAAAAAAAAGAAGAAGCAAGTAAACTAATTTAAAAGAATATTTAAGTTGTAATTAGAGGAACAGTGCATTTAAACAAGAATGGCTTAATTAGTGTCAGATGCGCATAAGCAAAAGAGGGAAATCTTTCTCATCTGAAGCATCTAAAAGTTCAGAGGGAGAAGTACATATTCAGAATTTTCTCTCAGGAGACCATCAGCGGGCGCCATGACAGACATCCAAGAGGTCTGCGACATGACACTAAAAAAACTCTTCTTTAAAAAAGGAGAATGAAAGAGTTTACAGGGCAGAGATCAAAAATAAGTGCTGCTCTACAACACGCTGAGTCTGGAGGTGAAAAAAAAATAACAATGATTTCACATTCTTTAATTTCCCGAGTAAAATGGACAGCCATTTTCGGGGGTCGAATAATTGTTTGAACCGAGGATTTTATCATTAATCCGAGAGGGCTGGCGGATCCGGGGTCACACCGAGGGTTGATTAGGTACGAGACGCACAAAGCTCTGCTCACTCGACGCCGTTGAAAAGAAGCAAGTAATTTAGATTCAGGATTGGTCCGGGGGGCCGCCGGGCTCGCTCCATTACCAGCCATTTTCAATTTCAGCTGCACAATAAACATCGGCCTCGCCTCGCCGAGGAAATTAGAGCATTTGATAATGTACTGGGGAGAGGTGAGCCTTGACAAGACGTGGCAACCTCTAGAAAGAAACATCCTTCAGTTCGGCCTCGGATTTGACTCGTGTTTTCTTTATTCAGACTGATGACATCTTTGGGGCCTTGACTTGTATTTTCAATGTGATAGATAATGACAAGTGACATTTATTTACTAATCCATACCTATATCAATATATCTCTATATATGTATATATACTATATATATAAATTCCTTTTAATTTATTAATTGCCCTTTAGGCCGAATTTGCAGTTATCACAGATGCTCTTTTTGTCATATTTTGTCATTACTGACAATAAGCTATCTTAATCCTCTACTGGGGTTGTGTGTGTGTGTGTGTGTGTGTGTGTGTGTGGGGGGGGGGGGGGGGGTTTCCCCATACATCCAGGGAAAACTTTCTGGCACTGGGCAGATACCCAGGATATGGCACCAATCTTGCTGAACACACTCACTCACACAGGCAATTTAGGCTGTGGGAGAAAGCCGGAGAACCCAGAGGAAACATAGGGAGAACATTGAAACTCCACCCAGAATGGGATTTGAACATGGAGCCCCAGCACTGAGAACCAATAACCAATAAGTCACCATGCTGCCCTGGCCCAATCAACTTTATATAAAAATTATATATATATATATATATATATTCATTTTTTCACTCATTATCTCCCGCTTTTATCCTCTATTAGGGTCGCGGTGGGGTTCCCCATGCCCATCCGTTTTTATATATATATATATATATATATATATATATATATATATATATATATATATATATATATATATATACACACAGTATTTATTTTTTTTTACATTTTTTTATAAATACCTGCTGAATGAATTTTATTTTCTAAATATGAAATTAAAAACATCCTGCACATGATAAAACAAAGTACTTGATATTTTAATAAACACAGTAAGGATAAAATGAAATCCTTACTATGTGCACACCTCCATGACACACACACACACACACACACACACAAACATTTTATATATTACTACCCTAGATTTAATGTTTGGAAGTGTGGGCTAGTTTGTGTGTGTGTGTGTGTGTGTGTGTGTGTGTGTGTGTGTTTGTGTGTGTATTTAGATCTGCAGTGGAGTCATATTTCTTTGAGAGGATGGAGTGGCTTCACTCAGCTCAGTGAATTCGATTGAAGTTTTAAGTGAAAAATGGACTTTGTTTAGGTAGTCACTTTGTTTTCATGCTGATTATATTCCGTTTAGGGCAGCGTGTCCCCTGTCAGACCCAGAAGGAAAGAGAAACTGCAGAGAGAATTCACTCCCTTACCGCCATCATTGATTTTATGCTGCCGATAAAGAGGTTGTGTAATATACTAAATATCACCGGGGGAATTTCTCTTCTTTCTGTCCTGTTCGCTGAGGGGACATAGTTTCATCTGGGTGAGGTTTATTAATTTGTCACTCACAATTAAAGATCCAAAACACTCAATACACATAAGCATTTTGCAAAGACTGGATTTAGTAATGAGTCTGAATGCTTTTGCATGTATTTAGCAGTTTATGAACTCATGTAAATCTGTGAGAAGAAACCGGAGAACTCGGAGGAAACTCATAATGACACGGAGAACACAGAAACTCCACCCATTACATTACATTACAAGCGTCATTTAGCAGACACTTTTATCCAAAGCGACACAAAGTGAGCACAGGGGAGGGTTTTGGCCACAGCATCCCTGAAGCAATTAGGGTTAAGGGCCTTGTTCAAGGACCCACATGGGTAACTTCACTGGACCTGGGATTTGAATTAAACAACCTTCAGATTGATGGCCCAACACCCAAACAACTGAGGAACCACACACCCAGTTCGGGATTTGAACCCGAAGCTCTGAAAGGAGGACAATTTAACATGGAATAGAAAAATCTGATGCTAAACTATGAAAAAAATTACCTCTCTTACAGCATTACATTTACATTTACATTTAGTCATTTAGCAGACGCTTTTATCCAAAGCGACTTACAAATGAGAACACCACAAGTCAGAAGCCATGGAGAAAACCAACTATACTGTAAGTTCATCAGACCTGATTGTTATTCGAAGCTGCGCCCCCCCCTCCCCTTTTTTTTAATTTATTTATTTATTTATTTTTTATAACAAGTATTTGTTAAATATAAGCGTCTTAAGTAGTTTCTTAAAACTGTTTAGAGATTCTGCCTTACGGACAGAGTTGGGAAGATCGTTCCACCATTTTGCAGTGGTGAACGCCACAGAATGAGAATTAGCTCCTCGGTGAGGTGGAATCGCCAGGCGGCAATCGTCACCGGAGCGAAGTGAACGAGTCGGAGTGTATTTTGAAAAGATAGAGTGAAGGTAAGAGGGGGAAGATCCAGAAATGGTTCTGTATGCCAGAGTCAGCGACTTGTACTGAATGCAAGCAGCTACAGGAAGCCAATGGAGGGAAGTGAGTAATGGAGTGACATGAGTTCGCTTGGGCTGGTTAAACACGAGTCGGGCTGCAGAGTTTTGACGGGACTTATTTAACAGAAACCAGGATAAATAGTTCATTTTAAGTGATTGATGAGGGATATCCGAGGTCTTTTAGACATATACTCCAAAAACTAGTTACATTTCCACCTCTCTCTTTCCCTCTTATGTTCTATTTTTTATGTTTTTCTTTCTTTTTCCTAATCTTTATTTCACAGTCTTCTACAATCTCCCTAGATGTTCTTAATGTTCTTAATGTGCTTTGTGTAACAGAACAAGCACAATGCTCTAATAATCTGGCCAATTATTACTTTAGCCGAGTCATGTACACACACTAATAACACGTTCTTACGTTCAAGGTCACAAAAACATGCTGTCGGTTACAGCTTCATGGTAATCTGCCTTCTTTTGTTCTTTCCACATGTAGAAAGATTTAACTGTCCCTCAGACTTTCTTCCATAAGACAAAACTGGATTTTGATGACATTCCAGAACTTTGACCGTTTTATCTGAAAGTTAAACTCGCTGAAAGACAACGCAGACAGCCTGCACAACGGCTGATAAAACAATAAAGATCAGAGTTTCAACCAGCTTGTGTGGTGGGTCCTCAGATGAATGGTTAATTCCATTATTCTTGGGATGCCCTTGTGGCTTTCCTATGAAGGAAATGTTAAACATTCATGGCAAACTTCAGATTCGTTCCTCACTTTTCCCAACACAGAGGAAGCAAGATTGGAAAGGAGCTAAATCTCATAGTAATCATTCCTACAATGCAACCAGAAATAAAGCCTGGTCTATTCATCCGTAACCAAAGTGTCTTATATTAAACTGAATTTAGCAGAGCTTGCAGTCCTTCTTGTAAGCCAGCAATCCTTTAATTTTGTTCTTTAAAACAGCTTATGGGACGAAGACTTGGGTCTCTGCTAAATGTTGTTTGTAGGAAATGAAGAAGTAAGACAAAAAGGTTACTAAAGATTGTGGCTGAAATCACAGCTGCTGAACTGCAGTGATCACCTGGATGAGTTTACAAGTGACACACTGATATTAATAATAATTTGTCAGTTAATTTAAGCCAATATCATGTATTAATTCAGTAAAGACTTTTATGAGGAATGCTGTATGTATATGTGGTAGTTTTAGTCCAGGGTATGAGCGTCAGGACACGCTTCAGTATACAGTGAGTACTGCCTGAGCCCTGGTTAGTGTCTGATCTTACAAATACCCGTTTTGTTAAATACATTTCTCATCAAACTGTTTAAAAGCTTGTGGATTTTTTTCACATGAGAGTTAAAGGCTGGAAAGAGATTGATGAGACAAGATAGCTTGCCTCATCCTCAAACTGTGAAGGGAATGGGTTGCGTTTGAAGGTTTAAATTTGAAAACAAGGGGAGGGGCTTGGGAGTTAAATGGAGGTTTTTTGGGGGGAGAAAGAATGGCAACCGGAGGGTGATATTATTGTTCCTGACTGGGAAGGAGCAGGAGAGATACTGCTTAGAGAGGATTGTTAGATAAGCGCTGAGTATATGCTTGACAAGTCCCGCTGTAAAGTTCACGACTGGAAAATGGTGGAGTGATCTTCCAAACTCTGTCCGTAAGGCAGAGTCACTTGGCATCTTTAAGAAATAACTCAAAACACATCTCTTCCAAGAACACCTAATATAAAAAAGGGGTGTGGGTTCGGATAAAGATCCATCCATCCATTTTCATTCGCTTTATCCTCTATTAGGGTCATGCCCATCCAGGGGAGAACGTTTCGGGCGCTGGGCAGATACACCCAGGACAGGACGCCAATCTATCACTGGGCACACACTCACTCACACAAACACACTCTATATGGGGCAATTTGGAGAACTCAATTGACTTGATCCATGTTTTTGGACTGTGGGAGGAAACCGGAGAACACGGAGGAAACCCACGCGGACACGGAGAGAACATGGAAACTCCACCCAGATTGGGATTTGAACCGGGAATCCCTAGCGTTGAAAGGAGTACGTGCTAACCACTAAGCCACTGTGCCGCCAGATAAAGATCGGGTTTGATAATTCTACAAATTCTTCAAATAAAAGAGTCTGCTAAATGACTAAATTTAATGTATGCTAATTATCAATCTCTTTATTTTTGTTGTTATGAACTTTATAATTTTCATTTTTCCATCTCTGGAGTCCAGCCTAATTTATTGAGGCAAACCTGGGTTTTCACAAAGAGACGAGCATGAAACCCTCTGCAGCGTTACAAAAAGTGAACAGCATGAAATAAGACATTATAGATCAGATGTTCACATACTTTTGACTATGTGGTAAAGTTCAAATGAATTAAGTTTTTTGGAGAATAAAGAAAACTTTTATACATTATTTTAAAACACAAAGGAAACTTGTGTGCACAATGACTTCAGCTTCCCTTCATTGCACTATCGAGAGCAAATCACTCTAAAAGCAAAATTGCTTAATTTCTTGCAGCCTGTAGTTGTTTTATGATCATCTTCGGTTGTTGTCGTTCTAAGCCGCTGCTCAATTGCGTCCAGAAAAACAAGAACTGCTGTTTATCTTGCCTAATTTACACACTTCTCTTTTCCACGTCACTTAGGCTGCGTTCCAATCCTCCGCTATTATGCAGTCGATTCTCTTGCTCCACACCTGTTAGTATCACACAGATGTGGATCCACTGAGATGCAAAAAAAAAGCCCCCTCCAAACAATCGGAGATAGGATTGAAACAATTACGCACAATTTCAGAAGAAAAAAAGGCCATCTGTCGTATGCATTACCTCTATTGAGACAAGGCTTTCGCAGCTTGCCAGCTTCTTTTTATGAAGAGTCTCATGAAATATGTATATTTTCATAAAGTGTCAGGAGTCTGCTTTCTCTTAAGTGAGTTGAGCAGGAGGGGGAACAATTCAGGTGCTGAAATCTATAGATGGAGCACATTTAGATCGGCTCATGATAGTTCTTAAGTTCTTGTACAGTAAGAGCTCTTGAGGCTTTGCTGATTACACGTTTCAGGCCACAATGATCATTTTGTCAGCAAAGAAAACAAGTTGTAAACTGGGTGAAAAAGCCTATGTGTGATTCAGCAAAGCTGAAGGCCGGTGGTGCGACAACTTCTTAGTGGAACAATACATAATCAAGCAGTGTAGATTCCCAACAGATACCAGCTTAGGTTGTTTGCAGCTTGAAAATAATATAAAGTCTTAAAAACGACCAATGGATAAACACTCCATCTAAGACGTCTGAGTTAGTTACTCACCAGTTCGGTCAGGTGTCTAACAGGCGTGTTTAACCATGTCAGGATGAATAGTGCTACAAACTAATAATATAAATGTCTAATAGAGTGCACAGTGAGTGGACGCCGAATTTAACAATCCATCTAGTTCAAGTTCAAGTTCAAGTAATTTATTTATATAGCGCTTTTTACAACTGTACATTGTCACAAAGCAGCTTCACAGAATGAAAAGCCTTTAAACCCCCAAAGAGCAAGCCGAAGCGACAGTGGCAAGAAAAAACTCCCTTTTATGTTGTTATTTAAGGAAGAAACCTTGGGAGGACCAAGACTCAGTGGGGGACTCATCCTCCTTGAGCGGCCAGGCAGCAACAACAGTGTAGGACAGCCATGTACAGATATTAAACAAATGGAAAAACTAACAACTGGAAAACTATATGTGAGTCCATTAGGGGGCGTCCTGCAGGACCGCCTTGTAAGGTTCCATACAGTATTCATCAGCAGAGCCATGGATGAAGGTCTCCAGGAAGCCAGTCACACCTCAAAAGAAACGATCTAGAACGATCATGTCTGATTCACTTATATGGGTACAACACTCACTGACGCACCACCATCATGTCAATGTCCCTGAATCCATGTTTTTTTTTGTGGATGAGAGGAAATCGGAGAACCAGGAGAAAACCAACACGGACACGAGGCAAACATGGAACTCCCAGATCCCCATGAGACCCTCATTGCTGAGAGGGAAATGTGCTAACCACTATGCTGGTGTGATAAAGCATGCACAATTCAATTCTTTATTGAAACAGTTTGGGGAAGGCCCTTTCAGTGTAGATCATAGTTTGGCAATTTGTTTTCTAATGGAGCCATAGGAGAAACTGGGACTGTTATAAAGGACAGAACCAAGAGAAAAGTATGAGGTGGTACAGAATGCATACTCAAATTAGAACACTGTACACACTTTTACATTTCTTTTCTCCCTGACCTCATGTATGCTGAGTAGAGATATCCAAAGAGACAGATATGGCCGCAGGGCCATAAAACTTTCAAATCTGATGTGGACGAACCTGAATGGATGGCACAGAACCCTGACCTCAAACCTAACTAACAACTTTAGGATAAACCAGAATGGCGATTGTGATCCTTTCATACAACATTAGTTCCTGAATTCACAAACGCTCTTGTGGCAAAATGCAATAGAGTTTTCACAGACACATCCCCAAAACTTGTATAAAGAGAAAAAGTGAAATTCATTATATTCATTTAAATATAAATTATATTAAAAATTATATTAAAAATCATATAAATTCATTATGCAATGAAGGACCAACTTAAAATAGGATGTCATACAAACTCCTATGTCTAATGTGCTTTAAGTACTTTTATCCATATAGAATATATATTTATGTAACAACATATCAGTTTATCCTGTTGGCCTCTGGAAAGTGTTTCCGGAGAATTCCGTACAAGACCACCAGGTTCTGTAATAGTTTCTGAACTCTTAAAATGAATGGTTATTATGATCATCATACATACATTCCCCTCAGCAGATTCCTTTTAAATTCAGTTTTCTCTGTGTACACTTGTGTATTATGAATGACAATAAAGCTTTTCTAGGACTAAGTTTAAGTTTAAGATCTGCTCACTGATGCTTTAAGTTTATGTAATAGATCCCATGTGTTTCCAGCCACATCAAGGGATGTGGTAGCTCAGTGTGTAGGGTGTTGGGCTATCAATCTTAAGGTTGTGGGTTCAAATCCACTGTTCACTGAAGTTACCACTGTGGGCCCTTGACGAAGACCCTTAGCCTTCATTGCTTCAGGGGTACTGTCCCTGTGTTCTGACCCCAACCATAAAGTTGTGATACTTGTAAGTCGCTTTGGAAAAAGCGTCTGCAAAATGACCAAATGTAAATCAAATCTCTAACTGATTACACGTCTCACAGAAGTGACACTGATCCGTTGTAATGCATTTTAATATGTGGATGGATAATAATATAGCTATATAAACTTTATCACATTGCTGCTTTTATTATTATTACTATCAAAACTTGGTTTCAAGTGTCAAAATTCCCAACAGGATCTACAGGAATTTGGATCTGTGTGTGAATCAATCACACTCTCTGAGCAAAGCCCCATGGGAAATAGCTTCAGCTTTACCTCACTGACCCCTTTTTGCAAGAGGTGCGCTCAGCCTTCGATCGATCTTAGCACTGCATGCCACAATCAGACTGATAATTAATTTCATATCATGGACTGCAGGAGGACGGCAAGTCAAGATAGTTGGGGTGACTTTAGTGCTTTGATTTTTTAACACCTTACTTAAATTGGACGCAGTGGTGTGGAAGAGGAAGCTAAACTTCCTTTTAGGAGCGTCTCAGAGGACCGGAGATCAGCCAATTGACTCTTTTGGGCCGGAGAATGTGGGCTGAGCGGGTATCCATGTGTGACATAAGGTCAGCGGGACGCGAGGTGTTGATTAGCTTAAAAAGTCGCTTACTTTCAGGCTTCGCCCTCTGTTCACCACTCACAAAAGCTTTAAAGGGGGAGGATTCAGAAGTGAATGGTACATTATAAAGCATGATTAGATATACATCAGGCAAACTTTTGCTCTTCCATCAGAACGAAAAGTAAAGAATTATGTTGTATTTCCCCCCAAAGCCATGACTCTCATATTTGTATTATTCATGAGGGTGCAAGCTGCGAATCTCCACACAGGTTACAGTAAGCATCTGGTGCAGCAGATTAAGCTAAGTAAACCCATCATTATACCCTCACACACAGGCATATATTAATTTCTACGCGTGGTTGCATTGCAGATATTGCCCCCACCCTCCGCCAGTGTGCACCCACCTGAGTGGATCACGATGGAAGAGCATTAAAGCCGAACGCTGTGAATACCAGCCGTTCAGCGCTCATTGTTCACACCAAGGTAAGTGGAGAAACCTTGCCACTCTAATCGCACAGTGGGGAAACGGCGGGGGGAACAAAAACGAGTGTTTGAATCCAGCAGACGTTCACTTTCACATGTAAGATAGCGTGTGCGAGCGAGCAAGGCTAATTCTCTCGCTCTGAAATCAAATTATAAAAGTGCAACCAGCAAAACATGTAAACTCCTTCATGCTTCTCCATCCAACCGGCGCCTGTCTTTCTACCTTTCTTTCCTGCTTTGTCAAGGTTCTGGAAGTAAACAACCGCCCACTCATCTAATCAGTACTTAACCACTGACCCATTCCACAAACACACCTTACACACACCTGAATGACATTCCTTTAACATCATCAGTGTCTATTACTTAAAAACTCACAACAACAATATACTTAATCAAAGTTTATAAATTTGATGTTTGAGTTAGAAGAGTATCAATTAGACTCAAAGTATCCATCCAGCCATTATCTTCTGCTTTATCCTCTACTAGGATCGTGGGGGGTTCCCCATGCCCATCCAGGGGAGAAAGTTTCGAATGCCAATCTATCACTATAAATATCTATAAATATGATTTAGAACTGCCTCATAACAACATCACATCTACTTTGACTATAAAGGGCTCGAACCCATTAATAGAAACATGCTTGCCTTTAATTTACAAAATTAAGTTTGTAGTATATTAGTATATATCTAATAACTGCATGGGCAAAATATTATAATGCTTTATTCAAATTTATAATTTAATTAAACTTTATATATAATTAAAAAAATTAATAAATAAACAGTGGCCCACCAATATTTGTTGGGACTGATCTAGGCATCTCAGGTGGATGAGGTGATGAGATTCAGATGAGACTCAGCTGGAGGAAAACAAGAGGCGAGAAATAAGCAGCATCAGCGTAGTGACCCAGCAGAGGTTTATTAATCATAATAGAAGGACAACACAATTTGGAATTGGCTCATTGTAATTTCATGTGTATGAGCACTCATGTTTAGGAGGCGCCTCTAACTTACTCGACCAGTGATGCTGAGGGTGGATGCATTTATTTTTTACAAGTGTAATTGTTTAGCGGCGTTTCATGCCTGATAAATTATGATAATCCTGAGGGGCGCTGGGCTGGAAATGAATGAAGTGAGAGTGGAGGTGAGATTAGCGTATCCTCTGATCTATTTACAGGCCAAGCGACTCTCATTTCACCGCTTATTATTCCATCATCGATGCTTCATTTCATCCCTTTCCACCCCCCTCCACCTTCAACCTCCCCAATACACACACACACACACACACACACACACACACACACGTGTGCACTTCCCGCTTCACTAGACTCTATTTAAAGCTGCTGGTTTATTTATCCAGCATGTTAGCAGATTAGTGGTAATAAGAGGTGGTTTATTACTGACCCAGCACTGAGCAAGAGGAAATGAAGCGCACATGTCTCATTATTAATATCAGTCTTATTCACAACTTATTAACCATCTTATTATTCTTAGATTGATTATTAGAACCATGAGAGAACACAGGGACAAAACAAGCAAATCAAGATGTTCGAGATCTACAAACTGGAACAAAGTGAGATCTCAGTCACGTGTCATCGAAGCAATGATGCATCGTAGATTCCATGAACAGAATGATATGAGTTATGTTATAAGAAGAATATAATATGTTATAAAAAGATGCTTAGAAGAAAAATTGATTTAATTTAATATAAAAGTCCAGCATTATTTTATTTTATTTTTGTTAGGCTGGCATAAAAGGTGTTTGATGTTGATTTCTGACTTTTGTTGTTCTCTACTAAACGTAAATGTAAAAGTTTACAAGGTCTTTTCTGTGTGGTGTTTGTATTTTGTGTCATGTCTCCATGATATAAAATTGCCCAAGGTTTAAATGTGGGGGTGTGTTTGTCTCTACAATAGACTTACAACCTGTCCAGTGTTTTCTTGCCTTTACCTCATAAACAGCTCCAACAATAATTATGAACTATGCTGTTATTTCGATTTTAATTAGTTATTATATTTAACATTTACTTGTTTTATTACTACCATCTACCAATAATATAATAATAATAGTTTATAGGTACATACTACCTCATCTAATATTTTTAGTTTTAACACCACCACTACCACTCGTATTGATTATAATGTTAAAAATCTTTACTGATATAACACACACACACACACACACACACACACACAGGACATTTACATAGTCCTTATTTACAGAGCATGAGTCTGTGTGAATCCACAGTCCAAACTAATCACCTTCCCTCCCTTCTCCCTCCTCGCCTCCTCCTCTCCAGCTAGGGGGGAAAAAACATATTTCCATTTTAACGCCCGCAGATGATCAAAGCATCAGCTTAATATAATCAGCTCAAAGCCCATTTTACCAGCTGGCCCGCTGCAGCGTCAGGGGAGCCCCTCGCTCTCTGCTGCTATCTCTTCCCAAACAGGTGCTATAATACTAAATTAATTATCGGAAGGAGATGCACCTTGTTCTCGGCCCCTTGTGGGTCAGGGCCTGAAGGAAAATGCCATCTGGGCTCGGGGTCCCCCTCAGGGACTCGACTTCACTGCTTTTTACATGACAATTAACCCTATTAGCCCTCTGTGCATCGAGCGTATGCTTTAGTTTTTCGCTCTTTTTTAGGGGGTGGGAGGTGTTACAGGCTTCAACACGTTGTGTTCTGTAAATGTTTGCACACTGAGATGAAGGGAAATTGATTAACCCTTTTCTGTTATTTATAAATGACATACGGTTTTTCTACAGGTGTGCAGATTAATTGAACTAGTAGCAGTAACGTAAAAATAAAAAGCTATCATAGAGCAACATTTTCTAAAGCAAAAATTATATATATTTTTTTTATCATGAGCTTTATCATTTTACATTGATTGTCCATTATATTATAATGCTCTAAATTAGCTTGTGGCCATATTATTAACAAGTGAGACAAACTGATATATAAAGAGGAAGATTTAAAATCTAATTAAAAATTATATCACAACAAAAAGCACCAACAATCAAATCACAGTTAAAAATTTTAAGAATTTTTAACCATAATTTTAAGTAGATTAACTAAATTTTTATTTGATTTCGCTGCCAAGTATTGGGCTTAGTAAATAATCGTATGAATGAGTTAATATACAGGTGTTCCTAATGAGCTTATGGGAGTCCATTTCCATTGTCTTGATGTTTTGTTTGAAAATATTCTAAACCAGATTGTTATTATAACCAGATACCATTTCAATCAGGTAGAAGAAAAGGGAAATAGCTGATCAATGAGGTAAACACATGAAAAACATTTATACTCCAAGTGTTGAAAGGGAACTGAATGTAATAAGCTGGTTTTATTAAGGATCTAAGGCAGACCTGAGCATTTTGCGGCCTCAGGGCCACATGCGGATGTGTCTCGGGAAGGCAAGAAATCAATTGATTAACTGTACAAAACAGGGATTTCTAGGTCAGCTTCAAAATAAAAGCTCTCTATTGTGTGCATGATATGCACTTTATGCCATAAACAGAGTACATCTGCAGAGCTTTTAATTTATCCTATTTTTTTATGGTTATCCTCTCAGTTCAGACATCTATAATGAGCTCAGTTGCTCATCTGGCTCCTTGAGAAAATTAATTGCCCTGCTCTGGTCTAAGGGAATCTATTAAATACATAATAATAAAAATACCTAATAAGAACTATTGGAAAGCTACAGATGTGGGTGTTCCTTATTTAAATCTTGAGTGGATAATGTATCAGCAGGTTATTCTATTGCACCATTATTGTTTATTATCAGTAACAGGTGGAAGAGAGAGAAGGAATCTCGCTCTATGATGCTGCAGCAATTTCCCTGCGTTTTTAACCAAATTCCCTGTGAGACCATGAACCATATTTCCCCTCCCTGGTTGATTTGCCTTTTTCTGGTTCTTTCAGCCAGGTTTCAAAAAGGAAAACGTTCCTGAATCCTCTGAACTCTAAAATCCGTGCTAGCAGTATAGAGTCTGTAGCTAATAGCGTGGAGCCACGTGGTAAAGGTTTGACTGTGGAGCCTGAAATCTGAGCGTCAGTTGGTTTTCAGAACTCTGACTCTGCGTGAAATACAGAAGAAAAGGGAAGCGGCTGGTTAATGAGGTAAACACAGGCAGAAAATTTATGCTTACAGGATTTGGGGAGGAAACTCGATGTAATGACGGAGTTGCTGGAGAGAGCGAGGGGATCTGACAGACCTGCTGGCAGGGAAGAAGCACCGGAATGGAAGCAGGGTGGAGATCCTGAAAATGATGATATCAGGGATACAGAGGTATATGATCTTCCTAATACTATTTCTCCACCCAGTAAAATAACTCAAGTGTATTATTACTGAGATTTTCTGTTATTTGATATACATTAATTTTTTTTTACTTATTTTCTTTTGTTATTTGTCAGCCATTCTGCTGTGAAGCAACGTTTATGAGAGCTGGGATCAGTTGAACGATTAGCGGGTCATTCACTCTGTGTGTGGCTAAGTATATCTGCGTGTAGTACTGGGATTTCCTGTGTGTGTCGTACAGATCTAGAGATTAATCAGAAAAGAGAAGTGACTCTCCAGAGTCCTCAGATCACAAATATTGGGATTTTGGCAGTATACGAGCGTTAAGCTGCAAGCAGATGGTCATGAATGTTCAGCGATTGATTCTGGCTAGCGCACACCCCATCGTTAGCCTGAAAAGACCTCTGGGATGCCAGTCAAGTGCCTGCCTAACCTCCTGTGCCAAAGAAAAAAAGCCTTAAAGACAGACGACAGGCAGATTGGTGATGGCCTTGCACTCCTGCCCTCAGTAATAATGGAGGCATGGCTGTGGGGCTAAATTACCCCTCTCTAAAAGAGATAGAGGGGCAAATTCAGTAGCATGGGGGTAATCTGGGCAAAGGTGAGTTTGCCTAGCCTTATCTCAATACAAAAGGAAATCCATTATAAGCACACACAGGAAATGAATATAAATTCTACAGGAAATCATTATATAATATAAAAATGATCACTTTTTATCACATGACATCCTGTAAACAAAAAAAAAGCAAGTGTTCTTTAACTGTATTTTGCCATGTATACCGGAACATTTAAGTGAAACAGAATTTTTCCCCAAATCAAATCTGTTATTTTGATGTGACATAATTTGATTAAGCAATCAGCTCATTATCTTTAGCATTATAAACTTTCTCAGACAGAATCAATCAGCTAAAAAACAGGCTAACTGGCCTCCACCTGACACAGATGCAGTGATTTAATTACCAGTAAATACAAACAGATGATTTGATTTCCACTGTGTGGACTAAAGCATTGGGATGGCTATACATTACACATACAAAACCGTTTTTTTTTTTTATTTTTACAACAGGCTCAAGTGATTCCTCCAGTTGTATCTATAAGACTTCCTGACCTATACTTTCATCTCTAGTTTAGTTCTACTGCAGCTGGTCAAGTTCATGAAAACCATACCAACCATAAAGTAGAAAATTCAATCATTCATTTATTATCTTCCACTTAATTCTCTACTAGGGTCACAGCCCATCCAGAGGAGAACATTTCGGGCATTTCAGGCAGCTACACCAAGAAGAGAGCGCCAATCTATCACTCTGCACACTCACTCACACAGTTACACACACAAACACACACTATATGAGGTAAATTAAAACAAACAACCTGGAGGAAACCCAGTGTTGACATGGGTAGAACATGGAAACTCCACCCAGATTGGGATTGGAACCTAAACACCCAGCGCTGAGAGGTGAACATGCTAACCAGTATGCCTCAGTGCAACACATATTAGCATATGATATATATGAATTATACAGGTACACATTCTAATATTTATAGAAGCCAGCATTGCATCGCAGTTTAATGATCACTCTAACATGTGAAGCAAAATACAGTGGCAGCCTGTTTTTTTCATGTGAAACTCATGAATCGTACAAAAAAAATTATGTTTAATTATAATTATGTTTTAAATCTTTATGCTTCAAAACACTGTCTAAAACAGCAAACTTTTTTTTTACTGAAATAATGGATGCAATTCCTGTGTGTTATTTAAAAGCACCTCAGCAGTGTGTGAGCACACTTAGGACGAGAGACGAGCCTCATCATTTTTAATTTCACCAGGTAGTTTCCTCTCTCATATTCCATCTTGTCTTGATTTCAGTGTTGAGACCAATCAGAAGAACAGCGTAAGCAGTGGGAGAATATTAGCAGTGTTTCGCTTTAATACCAGGGTTTATCTATAATCAATCTGCTCTGATTGCCGCAGACGACAGACAGGCTTCCATCAGAGGCAAGAACCTGCGGCTCTACCCTTCACTTCACTCATTTCATCAAATCTCTCGCACTCTCTAACCTGGATAAAACATTTTGGCTTTCATGTTTCAATAATGCAGAGCCTGATTGATCAGAACTTCACGGGAGATAAAGAAAGGAAATAATGGCAGGTACTTTTATTCAGTAACAGCTGATTATGCTTTTAATACAACATTCAAACTGTTTGTTTTTTACAATATTGATCCTGTTTCTTTGTTTGTAGAACTTATCAAATTTTTCTAATGATTTTAGTGTAAACAAATATCTAAAGCTAGGCAGCACGGTGGTTTAGTGGTTAGCATATGTGCCGGCAGCACTGTGGATCCAGGTTCGAATCCCAATCTGGTGGAGTTTCCATGTTCTCCCTTAGTCTGTGAGGGTTTCCTCCTGGTTCTCAGGCTTCCTCCAACAGTCAAAAAACATGGATTCAAGGTGAATTAACTGCTCTAAATTGCCCCATATAATCAGTATGTGTGGGTGAATGATTGAGCCCAGCAATAGATTAGTTCCCAGTCCTGGGTGTATATACCTGGATGGGCATGGGGAACCCCCCAGGACCCTAGTAGAGGATTAAGCAGAAGATATCAGAATATTAAGCAGAAAGTGCCCCACTATATGGGGCAATTTAGAGCAGCACATTTACCTTCAATCCATGCCGTTGGGACTGTGGGAGCAATACAGAGATTCCAGAAAAAAAAAACACACGGACACGGGGAGAACATCCACCCAGATTGGGATTCGAACCTGAGAGGCGACGTGCTAACCATTAAGCCACCATGCCACCCTTCAAGTTTAATGACTGTGACAATATAAGAAAAAACATTTTTCTTGTTACACTGTGCAGGTGCTCAAACATAAACTGATTTAGTGAGTCTGAACAAACCCTGGTCCTTGGCCACTGGAATTGTTTTTAGAGGAATGATTTTTAAAGAAAAGGAAACTTTTTTTTTTTTTTTTTTTTTTTTTTTTTTTTTAAGAGGAAAACAGCATCTGCAGGTTGGCTTCATCCACACTGCACTGCTGTACATAAAACCTTCTACCTCTGGTACCAATAATCAACCACAATTAATATCATTGCAATCTCATTTTATCCATTACTAATTGTTAATGTGAACATTACCTGGACTTGTCGTAATTTTTTTATACTGCTCTGTTGTCACATGATCAGCTGATTAGATAACTACAGGAAGAGGTGAAGATAATTCTAATAAACTGCTGTGTGAGTAAATACATTTCATTTACATATAAATGCTTGAATAGTTTATGAAACACTCAACAAATTATCACACACATCATCCAACAAAAATAGATCTCTTCTTGTGTTTTCAGATTACTTTAGATAATTTGCATTTCATTTTATTTTATTTACATAATTGTTTTGTTTTATTACAGTGCATGTAAGAAATTATGTCGTTAAATATCATTAAAGATGCAATAATATGTGACCGCTGTTAAAACAAGTAGCTCTGTTACATATTACACGTTCAGTCAGAACCGTTGTGTCAGAATCTTGTGCTTATTTTTTATTTATAGATTTAAATCCCAATCTGGGTGGAGAGTCCATGTTCTCCCTTTGTCCACGTGGGATTCCTCTAGGTTCTCCAGTTTCCTCCCACAATCCAAAAACATGGATTCAAGGTAAATTAAATTCTCCAAATTTGCCATATATAGTCTGTGTATCTGTTTGAGTGAGCGTGTGCCCAGTGACAGATTATACCCCCCACCTGCCCCCACGAACATAGTAATAGTAGAGGATTAAACAGAATG
The DNA here is from genome assembly GCA_019802505.1 of Corydoras sp. C115. Lineage (NCBI taxonomy): Eukaryota > Metazoa > Chordata > Actinopteri > Siluriformes > Callichthyidae > Corydoras > Corydoras sp. C115. The sequence continues at coordinate 512,164 of JAFMOC010000020.1, forward strand.
TAATGAATGAATGAATAATAAAAGCTTTATGTAAAATCACTGAAAAATTGAAACAGTGTATAGATGATGTGTAGAGTAAAATACAAGTCAAAAACAGCCACTGTGCTCATCTTAGAAATCACAGTCATGATGAAAAAAGGTCTTCCCCAAACTACTTTCACAAAGATGAAATCGTACAATTGTTCAACATGCGTGGCGTGGTTAGGTGATTTTGCAACCTGTGGCAATGGAAATAAATGAACCACCGTAACAAACGTTCTTACAGAGTATGTTAATGAATAGTAGACTAACAAATGAGCTCATTTCCTACAATCAGACTGAATTTTACAGGTCATTATAATGTTTACCAAATTTCCAGACCTTCTCTGTCACCAAAAGCAAGATGTTCAACTGATTGATATTTAATGAGTCTATTTAAGCCCAATTTGCAACGTGTACAACAATTTATGACAAAATTCATGAAGTAGTTCCACATTCTATTAACATTTTACTCAAGCTAAAAAAGATTCATAATGTTCTTTTAATGTATTTATTTAGCGTTTATAAAAAAGAACACAGAGGAAGCACAGATAAGATCTCTATAGTGTCTTAGCCAAGCTAAAAATGAAATCTATAACATTAACATACCAATTAGTAACTGTATTTAGATAATGTATGATGAGGGAAGATGAATTAATTATTTTATTTATTCATTCTCTCATTATCTTCTGCTAATATTCTATATTAGTGTTGCAGGGGGTTCCCCATGCCCATCCAAGGGAATACGTTTCGAGCGCTGGGCAGATACACTCGGACAGGTTGCCAATCTATCACTGAAACACTAAATTAATTGATTACCCAAAAATGCATGTACAAATGTTTGTGTGTCTGCCCTGTGAGGGATAGGTAATCTGTCCTGAGTGATTCCTTGACTTTCCCCATATAAGCCCCCAAGAGTCCCCCCATAAGATATCAGGGATGGAAAATAAACAAATCCCAATCTGGGTGGAGTTTCCATGTTCTCCCTTCCTTGTTTTATAGAGTGTGTTTGTGTGTGTGTGTTTGAGTGAGTGTGACCAGTGATAGATTTGTCTACCTATGCACACATATACACACACACTGTTATAATGTAACAAGTCCCTTATTATGTCTTCATACTTTGTGTTTTCCATGTATTTACAGTTGAATGCAAAAGTTTTACCATCTCCAATGTGCTTTGGCTGGGGAAAAAATGTACACAAATAAAACATAAAAACCACATGGGAAAATTATACAAATATGTATTAATTTTATATATATATATATATATATATATATATATATATATATATATATACATATACATACATACACACATATACATATAATAAAATACATATAATAAAAAATATATAAATATATGTATATATATATATATATATATATATATATATATATATATATATATATATATATACATACATATACTAAAATATATATATATATATATATATATATATATATATATATATATATATATATATATATACATACACACATATACATATAATAAAATACATATAATAAAAATATATATATGTATACACACACACACACACACACACACATATATATATATATATATATATATATATATATATATATATATATATATATATATATATAAAATTAATACATATTTGTATAATTTTCCCATGTGGTTTTTATGTTTTATTTGTGTACATTTTTTCCCCAGCCAAAGCACATTGGAGATGGTAAAACTTTTGCATTCAACTGTAAATACATGGAAAACACAAAGTATGAAGACATAATAAGGGACTTGTTACATTATAACAGCAATTTGTGTCAACACAAACACGGCGTGCTGACGGCTTCTTTCAAATGTCAGCGCAATATGTGTATATTTCTGTCAAAATGTCATTCTGTCAAAAGGGAAAAATGTGAGCATGTTGCGGTGCAAACACAGCAGCAGGGTGTGTGCACATGAGATCTGTGTGTGTGTGTGTGTGTGTGTGTGTGTGTGTGTGTGTGTGTGTGTGTGTGTGTGTGTGAAACGGAGTAGCCGGGTAAAAGGGGGCCGTTTCGGTTCGTAGATAAGAGATGGAAATTGCCACTGGAGAAAATGAGGGTTATTCAGCCCTCCGATAAGCACCTATTTGCTTTTGGTCATAGTGCCTTCTCACACTTTATAAATCATCATTTAATTACGCCGACGAGCTCTGATTGTCGGGCGCTGGCCGCCGGCGCACAGTCGCGCACAAAGAGGGAAATTATACGTGTCCTTGGCATTTCAATCATCATCACTAATGCATTAGCGTTCAATTACATTCGACACTTTCAGCAAGTGCAAAAATCTAAAGACAAAAGTACTTTCGATGGGGGGGGGGGGGGGGGTAAAGGAGGGGTTTGAGGCAGCAGCATGGACGAATTATGATTTTTGGAGCAGCTGCCTTCCAACACGGACCTGCTTCATTTAGAAGCATCATTTATTGCCAAATAACTGTTTATAAAGTGGATTAGTGACGTGTTTCAAATTCCCTGTGGTACTTTTATGAAAGGATATTTGTATTTTATTAAATTATTCGATTACCCACAACCTTCTACAATTTTATACCAAATTACAGATTACACATTACAATTTATAAAAAATAATAAAATGTTTAATAATCAGGATTTTCTGTTTTTAACATTTCTTTTTAGATTGATACTAAATAAAACATTTACCAATAAACATGTTACTCTGTCTAAAATCATTAGCTTAATTGATATTTTGTACACATTATAAATATGTGTATGATTTAAATCAATGTGAAAAACATATTATTATCTGGTAATAATATAAATTATGTTTTGGAATAAATAAACAATGATAATAAATTCACCTGCTATGCAGAATTTTTTTCATTATATAAATCATTAATTCACAATAATATATATTATAATTTACGATTATTTTATTGTAACTATTTTCAGTTTGGATATTTGCATTGGTTATACCACCTCCAACATTGCTGCTGCTACCACACCACCTACTATGATTACCACGAATACTACTACTATAATTATTGTTGTTGTTGATGTTGTTGTTGTTATCATTTCTATTATTGGTAATAATAATAATACTTTTTTTTAAACCGTTTTTTAAATAGTAATAATAATTATAGTATGTTTACATTTACTGTCATTTTTAAATCATACCACTCAATCAATGTGATACATTTCTTACAGATACATTGTGCAGTGTAATTATAATTTTTTTATCATTATAAACAAAAACTGAATAAAACTAAATATTTGAAATCCATTGTTTTTATGTAATAGGCTCTCTGTAATCATATTAAAATAATGTACACAGTTTATAATAAATGCTATCATGTATTTATATAAGATATTTAAGATTTGGAAGATTTCTAAACTTAAAAGATTTTATTTTCATCCTAAATGTGTCTGAATGATGGGATAAATAGGCATCACTGACTTAAAAAGATATCATTGATTGAAAAGATAAAACATACATATATACATACATACATACACACACACTAAACCAACAGCATCCTGAGGTCATTATAATGCAAATGAGAGCATTATATTTGTTCCTATCTTGTGATTGGTAAGGTGAAGTGCAGAAGCACGAACAGTAGGACAGCTATATGATCAGTGTTAGAGGAGATACTAGTGTTTTGATGCCATCTATTGGAGTAACTGTTCATCTTATCTAAGGATTTCCCTGCTTTACAGACTTGCCATTTTCATTTCCATCATATCCACAGCTGTGGATTTTAGAGAATTTTAAGAAAACAGGTATATGTGTGGAACTTTATATACAAATATATGCAAATTTATATTCATTAAATAATCTCATATAAAGAGCTAAATTCTATGTACAATACCTACACAACGGAATGCTCAAGGAATTTAACCCTGCATATGGCACATAACCCAATATGAGTATCTACTTTATAGTGAAGCACATTGTGTCATCAATTCATCAAAACACTGCAAATTTAAATACATATGTAATCAAGTTTAATCAATTTTAATTGCAAGTATTTATTTCTTTCCACAAAGACACTTAAAGTAATTATTGTTATTGTATGTTAATCAAAACAGCTTTTTATTTAAGACAGAACACTAAACCAAACTTGAGTAAAATACAACAAAAGAGCGAAAAAAGTCCACAACTCATTAAAACACAACTCCCTTTAAACTTGAGTAAAATCTAGCAAAATTAATAAATCATTAAATCAGATACACTAAATGCAGAGAAGGTTTGAGGCACACCTGTAAACAGTGAATGTACATGTTTCATTCAGTTATGTGTGTATGACATTGGATGTAGTATCGGATGTCATTAAAGCTCTGATAGGTGGAATGTGTAGGTGTCCCAGTACTTTTGCTCACACATTTTAGCATAATTATGTATCTTTCATATAGAGAAAACTCAATATCACTCTAATATTTGCAGAATCTTACAATCTTATCATTTCATTCAGATCTTTTACTCACTTGTTATAATCTGTTTTGAAATTAAATTAATACAAACATTAAAACTCCATACAGCTTAAACATACACAAATATGTGCTAAACTAAAATAGCACAGTTGGGTCATATTGTTACTAAATAAATTATGTAACATTTTATCTCTTAAAGTTTGATTTACATTAAGGTCTTATAACATCTTCACTGTAGGGGGCACTGCCAATACACCCTACTGCCATGTAAGCATTTTCATAAATTACAGCCATCCTCATGGTGTTCTTACTTTTTCTGGTATATGTTTTTTAAAAATTATCAAGTCGTCACCTGTCAACATTTTACATCCACAATGATTTATTTAGTAGTTGATCCTGGGCGGGGTCACATTGGAGCAGAAGTAAATCTATTCAGAGTACTGCAACACCTCAGCTTTGGATCAGCCAGTACACAAGCTGACATGGAAATGGGAGCAAATCAACACAAACATGGACACAGATGCAAAAGTTTTAGTTTTAGCTTAGATTTATTTTAGATACCAATGATTATTTATACTGTAATGCAGTTAAGCCATAAACTTCCAAACATTAAAGAACTGCAAAACAGCCAGGCTGTATTTTAATGTGTCCAGTCATTTTCATCAGGTCTGTGCAGCCAAACTGCTGGTAGTTGTTGCTGTTTAAATTAACTACAGAGCTATAACATACTTACATTAAACACAAAGGTAAAATTGTCTTGGCTGTAAAAGCTAAAATGACTGTTTGTCAAAGCACTGAGTAGAAAAATGAAGAGAAAGAGCCAGCTGGTGCAGAATGCACATGTGGACAGATTAGTTAGGAACTAAACTAGTTGATGACGAGGCCGTTTAGACAGATCAGTCGCTAGATGTGTTTAATTACAGAAGGCTGCTGTTTGTTTTAAAGGAAGATCTAATTTCTCATTTTGAAGCATCACATATTGGTTGATATGATGTGGTAACAGCAGCAGCAGTAAAAGTTGCTTGGTGGGAGTACTAGTAGATAAACTATTGGTAGTTCTAATACTAGTCAAAGTTAGTAATTGCTACAGTAGTTGCAGTGACTAGTAATTGTATTCATAATTGTAGTAACAGTAGACTTAGCATTAAGAGCATTTGCAGTGGCAAAAGTAATAATGGTAGATTTTGTAGTAGTAGTGGTAGTAGTAATAGTTATAGTAGTAATAATATAACAGTTGTATTAGTAACATGAGTGTTATTAGTAGCAGTGGTAGTAATAGTAATAATAGAAGTAGTAGTAGTCCTAGTAGTAATAATTCTAATAGTCTTATAGTCTTAGCAGTGTAAGTAATGGAAGTGGTAGTATTAATAGTAGCCAGAATAGTAGATGTAACAGCTGTGACAGTAGTAGTAATAGTCATAGTAGTAATAACTCTAATAGTCATAATAATTAAAACAGTTGAATTAGTAAAAAATAGTGTTTAGTATCAGTAGTAGTCATAATAGTAGATATAATGGCAGTGGCAACAGTAGTGGCAGTAGTTGTAGTGGTTATAGTAATAGTAGTCATTTGTGATGAAAGTAGTAAAGGTAAAATAAGTAGTAATGTTAGTAGTAACTATCAGAAATAGTATAATCAATAATACTAGACGAATGTTAATTATCTTTTAAATTCTAAGAAATATTAAAAACATAGGTAGCCACTAAGAAGTTATGGCCCTTGACACATTCCAGATCGCCCGATCTCTCTCTCTCTCACCCGTCTGCTCTCATTGTGCTGCCATCACTGGCTCTGCAGATTTATGACAAACAATTACCACGTCTGTGACTGCCACCTCGTAATCGCTGCTATTATTTAACGATTGCAGTGATAAATTGACTTGTGGCTCTGTTTATCAGGCGTGAGCCTTTTTCTCTGACAGGCCTCCTGCTCTCAGCGGGATTCCTCCTAATGGCTGGAAACCACAACCTCTGGAGTGAAGGAAAAAAATGGCAAACATTATGGGGGCAAGCAAAAGCACCCAATTATCAACGAATGATGCTTTGGGTTGGTGCTCACAGGTTCCCCGATCACATCCCAGTTGAACATGCTGCGTCAGCTGGTAATCGTCTCTTCAGATAAAATGTGGCATTTGGCACAAGCACCACACTTTAACTGAACCGGCATTAGAGGTGATTGCACAGCTGTGGAAATGAGCATGTACTGAGAATAAGTAATATTCATCCTGCCACATTTCCACTTTACTTTGCCTTTAGTTTACTAACAACTAGTCAAAATGTTATTTTAGATCCTGTGACTCAGAACCCTCAATATGATTTGGGTTCTGATCACACCACAATCAGGGTATATTATCAGAGTATATAGATAACAGCCAATAAGTCACTTATATAACAGACATGTGATGTAAACGGTTTATTAAACTTCTTAATCAATCAAGTCTTTATTACACTTTCAAACAACTGATCGTAAATTTGCTTCTATAATTGAGATTCTAGTTAAGCATTTAATGTGTTAGAACTGGCTTACAGCACACAACACTCACAACAGAGCCAAAAACCCATTGGCCACTTTATTGGGTACACCTCCTTGCCTTTACACACAATTCGTTTCATTACTTCCACTTATCCACTAATATTGCCTGTCCATGAACTACCTAAAGAGAGTTAAAAAGATAAAAGATAAAGATAAAAGAGAGAGAGAGACAAACTGAATGCCTTTACAAATCTATTATCTTCTTGAAATTCAGAAAATTTTGTGACTTTAAACAAGATGACTTGCAGGATGACTTTAACGTACCTCGGAAAATAAAACAACTAGACACTACACTACAGTCCATTATTTTCTGTCTGCTCTCACCAAGTACTCCACTTCAGTTGTTTTAGACAAAAAAAATAGGGTTTTGTTCAATTCAGTTTGCATGAACTACATAAGTATAGCTCTTTTTTAATTTAATGTTAAAATTAGTTTAATTGTTACATTCTTTAAAACATTTAACTCTATTAGTTTTAGTCTATTTTTAATTATTAATTATTAGTAATTTATTAAGCATATTAAATTATGTTTTATTAGCCGTAATTGGCAAATCTCGGTTATGAGTGTCAGGAATGAATGCACACATTCAGTCTTTGGACTTTTATTTTGGCCAAAAGACGTTTTCCTTTTCAGCAAACACAAAATGCTAAAATCTTTTTAGTGTTGAAACACTGTATTTAAATAAATGAATATAACTGTGCATTTTGTAGCTGATTAAAAAATACTAATCATTGTTTAAAAAAATATGGCTATAATCAATTAATAATATTAGTATGTGTAGTACCAGGACTTTTTTTTGGAGTGCACTATGTTAAGAGGCGAGCCGGGGTCAGATGGCTAAATGTAGCCTAAAAGAGGTTTCATTTGGAGATTCAATGAGCAGTTTGATTGGCGAGTTACATGGGAGGAAGCATTCATCAGCAACTAACGGGCCTCGGCTCAGCAGGCTGTAATTGGTGTCCGTCACTGCCCACTCGCTCAACAATTCACCCTCACTTTAACACTCCATTAAGTCAGCCCTCAGGGGGAGTTCACACATGCAGTGTAATTGAAGCAGTTTTGCCCCGTTACCCTTCACTAGTGCAGGAAAACCCTGACCGATGACATGATGATACACATGAACAAGACATGACTGGGATTCATTTCCACAGATATTAGAATTGCTTTGCAAATTTATTTACTGTAAGGAATTTATCCTGATGAGAATGCACTGTATTTTCAGATCTAAACTAGAACATCATAAGGAAAGAAAAAGGCTGTGGTGGGATGAGATGGAGAGAACATTACAAAAAAAGTACCAAAAGGTAAACGAAAAATATTTATCTTTCTGATTACTTTAGTTGAAATAAAAGATTATAATCATTTTTTTAATTATTTATAATAAAAAAAAACATATTAGACTACAGAGTTTAAAGGCTGTTAACTGGTTTCAGGTAAACCGAGGACAATGTTGCCCTGCATAACTGTCCAAAGTGGATGGGTTCTGTAGTTGGAGTGTTGGTACAGATAGAAAAAGTTAATACAAATATTTTTTAACATTATAAAAAAACTTTATAAAAGAATGTATTTAGGTTGTAGATATAACCCTTTATTCCTAATGATAGAAATGCTTTTCTTTTCTTTTCTACTTTTCAATTATCCACAACATAGAATGCTTAGGTAATAAAAACCTTTGGGTTGGCTACAGGGCAGATACACCCAGAACTGGGCAACAATCCATCAATGGGCACAAATTTACTCAGACAGTCAGATAGACAGACAGACAGACAGACAGACACACACACACACACAGACACACACAGTATAGGGGGGATATAGAGCAGCCAATTTACCTTGAGTTTATGTTTTTAGACTGAAAGGAAACTGGAAAACCTGGAGGAACATGGAGAGAACATGGAAACTCCACCAAGATTGGGATTCAAACCTGGATCCCCAGTGCTAAGAGGCAAACGTGCTAACCACTAAGCCACCATTCCTCCCTCTAAAATTACCCTTTTAAAGCATGTGGGTAATGATACTAGACAAAGTCAATAAAACTGTTTACTTAAAACTGTTTACTTCAATAAAACTGTTTATTGTTCTTCACTGGTTTGAGAGGTACAGGACAGTCATGGGATGTTGTGGTAAATGTCATGGTATGTTCCACACAACCCTTCACAGAAAATAAATGATCAATCATAGGCTCTTCAAAGTAGGGAAGTCAGCAAACTATATAAAGAATTAATAAGGTTCAAGAACTAAGGAACTAAAATCATGAATACAAATTAAATGCCTGTCAAGTTCCTTGGGAGGGCGACAGAGAGATGCCTGAGTAACCACTCTGTTCAACCCAACTTCTCTACATTGTTCCAGTGCAAATTTTGACATTTCAATAAACCAAGTGAGAAATCAACTCATTTAAATATTTTTCAATCTTCTTGTGGATTGTTAGCAGAACCCAGAGTGGAACAACGCTCAGTAAAGCACAAAACTTTGGCAGGAATTGTATATGCATATAATATAATGTGTGCGGGCAGGCGTGAGGACTGCATGGGACTTAATTCATGCATACCAAATATGTGCATTTACATTACAGTATTGTTCGGCTAGGAAGAGAAATGCGACAGGTCTCACAACTCTTTAGAAAATTAATGCTGTCAATCAACTGGAAATGGCAGGTCTGCACGAGAATGATCAGAACAATGCAGAGAAATGACGGATGCCAAAGTTTAATCTACGGAACCGTAATCTCTGATGGTTCTGAATAAAGGATGTGAACTTCGGAAAGCTTTCAGTACATTTCTGTTTTCTTTGCAGCTCATGTTTAAGTCATGATCCACTGGATGACTGACTTATTTTCCAAACAGTAAATAATTACATTAGTCAAAAAGTTTCATAACAGGCCCTGTAGATGTTTACTGGTCCTGGAAAAACTGCAACCGTTTTTATGTTGTTTAAAGGGTTTTGCAGCGAAGTTTTATAAAGATAACCTTATTTAAAATGACATTCAGGGAAATTTTTAAAAAATGGTCCTAGAACTCTTACTTAAAAGTTGTTTTATGTTTGATAAACACTCAAAAGACACAGCATGGTGGAGTAGCAGTTAGCACTTTCACCTCTCAGTGCTGGGAATCCGGGTTTGAATCTCAATTTTCCATGTTCTTTCTGTGTCCGTGTGGGATTTCACCTGGTTTTCTAATTTTCTCCCTGTATAGTAGTGTGTGTGTGTGTGTGTGTGTGTGTTCTCAGTGATAGATTGGTGCCCTGTCCTGGGTGTATCTGCCCAGCGACCAAAATGTTCTCCCCTGGATGTCCCCTCATGACCCTAGTGGAGGATTAAGCTTAAGATAATTGAGATAATATGAGATGAAAATTGGAACATGAGTTTAGAATATCCTATTTTAACGTTTCACCATTTCAGCTATAACAGCTTTTACTCTCCTCTTAAGATTTTCAACAAGAATTTTGCAACATCAGTGAAAATTGTTGCTGATACTGAATGAGGGGTATGTTAAATGGGGTTGAGGTCTCAATGCAAGATTTTTTTTTTCCCACAACAGACTCACTTGATGCAGTGTTTTTAAGAGAAGTGAATGGGGTTGAAGGTGGGGCTGAACGAGCACACTGAATGATCACATTGTAAGAGCAGAAGAAGGAAATAAAAGCTACAAGTTATTCTATAAAAAGCGGCACATACAATATGATTCATGGCGTTGAGAGGAAGAGGGACATGGCGGTGAACAGAAAAAAGGGTGTGGTGCTCATGAAGGAGGAAACGCAAATCAACTGTGCCAAAGTAAAATAAAATCTGGGGTGCTAAGCCAATAACAAAGCTGCGAACAATTAGCAAAAGACTTGTACATTTAGACATGTACCTTTGCCTAAATGCCTGCAAAACTAGGAGGCCACGGTTGGAGAGTTGGTGGGCTTTTGATCCCAGAGCCCTAATGTAAACCGAAAACCAAGAACGCATTGAAAAGTGGGCATATCTGCATTTTAGCCCACAGCAGAAAGCACAATCAGGTTTTTGAACGCCCCCAACTACTGATTAGTGCGTTTACACTGTATATTAATTTGGAGACGATAACCTGACAGCTGACCGTGGTTCACAAGCTTTCAAATAAGGATTGCAAACAGAAGACAAGTGTATTGTAAAACAAATAAGGTTCTAATTAAATGTAAATAAGTTATAGTTCAACTTTACCAAGCAATACCAGGGGGAAAAGGAGATAGTAAAGTTATAGTTGGTAAAATTCAACAAGCATTGAGGTTAAAGGGTATAATAGGGCGATGCAGTAGTTATGCGATGCATTTCCTCCCCATGTCTGCAGGGGGCTCTAGTTTCTTCCCACATTTCAACATGCCTGTAGGTAAACTGTAAATACTGAATTATCCTGATCACAGAGGATAAACATATCAATGCACTCATATTGCCAATTGCAAGCCTGCTGTGGTGACCCCTAACGAGAACAGTCAAATAAAGAAGACGATAAAGAGGAACTGCCTTTAAGTCACAATTTAAAACAAGTGACCATGTCTTTATTTAGGTTACGAAGTACCATCATTTCTTATGTCCAAAAAGAGAAGGATAAAACAGTATGTAACAAACACAGGGGGAAAGTGAACGATACAGATGCTTAACTGCTTAAGAGGATAAGTGCATCTAGTTTGAAGAACAGTCAATTTACACACATCCTCAGGTGCTACTTCTTTAAATAGAACTCGAGTGATCAAAGAATATTTTCTAACTGTGCTAGAGATGTAAAAAAAATCCAGATAATAATGCAAGTCAACACTAAAATAATATGATCATAATATACATATATTATGAGAATATAAATGATTATTAATACGAGATGGTGAATGGTAAACGTAGAGATAAGTTAAATTTTTTCCAGGTCAGTATTATTAATTACACAAACCATTATGACATCATCAGACACTAGTTAAGATTCTAAATTACTGCAATATAATGTACTACTTTGTGTATGACATGGACTCAACCAAAATGACTTTACCTTCCTGTTCACTAAATAGTTGCTGCAGCTTGTTTGTTTACATGCTCGACTTTCACATGAAATTGTCTTCTTCAGATTAGTCCAGAAATCTGACTGATATATTGCTAAATAGGCCCTAAGCCTGTCATTTGTAGGTCTGTCAGCAATGGAGGAATAAAAACCAGGAAGCCAGACATCTGGAGATGATCAGAACTAAATACAAGCAGTAGTGAGATTATTATTAATATCAATTAATTTGCTCTGTAAATTGTGCACAATAAAACAAATAAATATTATGACTTTGTTTGATTTTAAACCTTGTTGATTTCAGAGTTTAATAATATCTAATCTGTGTCAAAATATTATCTGTTCAATAAACAAGTTCAATTCATTCGGAAAGTTCAAAAAGTAAACACTTCGAACAACTACATTTGCAAATCAATCATCAGAGGTACATGATGAAGTAAAAAAAACAACACAAAGCAGATTATTTAAAATCTAATTTACGTGTTTGATCATTTTGACCAAATTAATTAAAAAAAAAGAACTGTCGCTTACAGTCATCTAATGTTTAATGAAATCACATTATCAAGCTGTTAACAAGCAGGAACTCTAAAACTCAACATGGTGTAATTAACATATTAGCCCTTTTGAAAGTAAGGTCAGCAGGAGAATGAGGAAGCAGAAGCAGAAGCTATGGAAATGAGCTCGCGGTGCTGCTGAGATCTCCTGGGAAAATGTGCACTCACCTTTCACAGACGTTTCCACTTCAGCAGTGAAGTATCCTGGTGAGAAAAAGACAAAAGCTTCTTCTTTTCACTCTCTCTCTCTCAACATCCTCCACTATCTAAGGAACGAAGGTAAGCAAAGCTTCAGATTATCATCCATAAATTCGTCCAATCAGTAGCATCCAGATCCATCCTGGTCCAGAAGCACCAAGCATGAAGCTAGGAGTCTGACATCATCCTTGCACTACTGCTTCCTTCCTTCTACTTTATCTCCAACCCTGGTAAAAGCCCGGCTCGTGAATGCTCCCCTTCGCGAAGCCACACAGGCATGGCTCCGGGTTTTTGAACGGTGTAACCCTGAGTCAGGCCTGTCTTTGAAATGCTTTCTGCCCCACAACACAGACGGCTTTCATTATCTTCTCAGTGGCGGCAAGGCCTAGCTTTAAAAGCTACTGATTTCTTTTTTTTCCTTTTAGCCTCCCACACAAAGGAAGGGCATTTTGTAAATTACTTGCTCGTTTCAGACCAACAAAAGGTACTTTCATTGAAACGAAACTCGCCCCCTCGCCATTTGATTTTGCTCAAATTTGATTACAAGGAAAAGAAAGAGCAGGAAGAAAAAAAAAACAGATGGCATCCTCATTCAGCGTCTTGAATGGTTTTATCTGGGTGCCTATTTAAACTGTGGCAATCCACAAGCATTTCAGCTGGCTACAGAAGAGAGCGAGGAAGAGAGAGAGAGAAAGAGAGGGAGAGAGAGAAAGAGAGAGCACGGGAGAAAAAGAACTTAACAGAAATTATCGGTTTGCTATTTCTCATACAAGTTCCACAGAAGGCTTTTCTTCTCTCACTCTCTCTCACTCTCTCTCTCTCTCTCTCCCTCCTCCTCTTTCTCTGGGCAATATCGCCCGACTGGATCAAAATAATAAAGATTAGGTATTTCATTAGAAATTACAGAGGGATATAGTAGGCAGTGCGCCTGTCATATTAATAGCAACCTGCCCATAGCCCATCATTTGCCACCGTTCTCCTAGACAAAGGACACACGGGGAGAACATACATCGAACCTCTGATTCAGGCCTGATCAATTTTCCCTTTCCATCAATTCACAAAGGGATTCGCATACGAACGGCCTGCCGAGATTTACCCCCCCAAACCTCTGCTCAACCCACCTCCTTTATAAAAGTGCACCAACTACACTAACCGGCACATGAAAAGACATTTCTTTCAGCATAGAAAAGGAAAAGACGTGGGCTATAATTCCCTTTCTATGGCCCGATGGGCATTTCAGCATGCACTTGTTTTCAGCTGTACATAATTATAGGCTGTACTGCACTCTCCCCCTCCAAAAAAGGAGACGGGAACAAACAGAGAAGGTTGAGCTGCATTATTCCTGCCTGGATTGTGGAAAGATGGCTGGATGGGGGTTTGCTTGTGATGGCCAGTGAGTTCTAAACACCTAGATGAAGTAGAGGAAGTTGTTTCATTTGCTTTGGCATCAATCGAATTATACAAGCACTAAGCACAATTTAGATAAGTGTCACAACTTAGCTACGAGTCTTGCTATTGCTAATCTGAACAGTTTGCAAGGCATGGTGGATCTGCGTGGGTTTCATCTGGGTTTCTTCTCACAGTCCAAAAACATGGATCCTCTGTGAAGTGGCTTCTCTAAATTGCCCTTATATATAGTCTGTGCAAGTGAGTAACTGTACCCAGCGAGAAATTAGTGCTCGGTCCGGGGTGTATCTAGCCAGCGCCTGAAACATTCTCCCCTAGATGGGCATGGGGAACATCCTCCTGCGACCCTCATGTAGGATTAAGCGGCGGATAATGGATGAGATGAGATGATTTTCCTATTTAAGTACAAGAAAGTGACTGAAATGAATGAACAAAATATCTTTTAACCCAGAGCACACAGACATCTCTCTGTCAAACATTAGAAAAATAAATTGGGCATGGCCTTAGAGCAGGAGGAGGAGCATGTTCTCTACTTATCAATACCAGCAAAACTCTGCAACCTTAGGAATCTGTAAGGGCCTTTTCCCTCGAGTAGTACATGTGCAGATGTTAGTAAAAATGTAGTCACTTGGCTTCACAAGCCTCAGAGAAACAATATAACTGCCTTCAAAAAAGCAATAGTTTTTTATTGCCAACTAAAGACTCTCTATCATGATCCTGAAATAATTAAATGACTACACACCCCTTGTCCTGTGTCCTTCTAAAAGTGTCTACAACGCTTCTGCCAAACAGGTGCTGTGTAAAGATGGTCAGAAACTTCCACCCATACATTTACATTTGGTCATTAAGCAGATGCTTTCATCCAAAGCACCTCACAAAGCGAGCACAGGGTTGGCCATAGAATCCCTGGAGCAATGAGGGTTAAGGGTCTTGCTTAAGGATCCACATTGGTAACTTCAGTGGACCTGGGATTTGAACCCACAACCTTCAGATTGACAATCCAACACACTAACCACTGAGCTGCTTCCACCCACAGGTGTCAGAGGACATGCTGCATCTCCACCATACTGAGCAGGTTGACACTTGACAGGAGGGGTTTACTGATTAATGCTGCTTGCATCAAATTTTGATGTCCCATCACGATGGTGCATCAGATCCAGACCACTTATCCACTGTTCATCAACTCAGCACTGCTCTGTCCACCAGTGTTGCTGTTCTGTTAGTTAGCAGTTATATTCTAACTGGCAATCTACTGGTCTAAAGAACTGTGCTAAAGAATAACACATCTTAGAACACTGGTGTTGTATTCGACCGCAAATGGTTTGACATCGTCTTTTTGTGACCCCTTTTAATCAACAGGAACTTCATGATCATATGATTTCCTCTCACTAAACGTTTTTGTGTGATGGGGTTGAAGGTATACAGAGACCCCAACACAAAAACACTTCATGGTTAATAGCTTTTGAAACACTGCCCCAGTTAGTCCATCACTGATGACATTACAAAGTCAGATCACATCATTTTCCAATTTTTATGTGAATTCAAATTAAAACTGATCCACAGGGAACTTAATCAATTGATTTCAAGCTGCACTCTCTGGTCACATGTCTAAATGCCATACAGGGACACTTCATTATGTCTTCAATAAAGTGGCAAAACTGTATTGATAAAAATGAAATAATGTCATTTCAAATAAATGCAAAGTTAATGCAGTACTTAAAAAATCTTTACATCAAAACAGATGCAAAGTGAATGTGCAGGTGTAGTTAACAGTGAGAGCCTAAATCAACCAGACAGGAGATGCAGATGAAACCTTGTGATAAGATAATTACAGCATGACATGTGGGAAATATATCTCTCTAGAAGGACACACACACACACACACACACACACACAGAGAGAGAGAGAGAGAGAGAGAGAGAGAGAGAGAGAGGAGAGAGAGAGAGAGAGAGAGAGAGAGAGAGAGAGAGAATTCGAGCAAATTCCAAAGAAAAACACTCATTACATATGAATGTCATGCATAATTCAAGGATATGACAATAAGAGATGATTAAATCCAGGTATATGCTCAGTATGTGCATTAAATATTGAACTGAGTCATTACTCTCTCTCAAGTTGAACAGCGTGACTCACATGGTATTACCAGTATTGAAGTCAACCTTGACTTCACTCTTTGAGTGTTTCAGTGAACCCACTCCATATGCATATGATGAATAGGTCACACTGTAGTGTACTACACTATGAGTCTGCAGTTAATACAGAGATCTCTGGAGCTAAAGCAGCATGTTCACACATAAAAGTGTATATTACTGTACTCCATATAAATCTGAATAATGTACTGTTTAAAGTGACTATTCAACACTAGACCAATGTATTAAAAAATGTGTTATGTGTAAAAGTTAATGATATTTGCCATATGAATAAAGAACACGTGATTAAAATGATGTCATCATGGAACTTTACACAGTGGACATAACATTACACACAAACTCAATGTGCTTTTATGTCATGTCTTTAGTGAGGTATGCATAACTGTAATTGAGGTGAGGTTCCAGTTAATTAGCATTTCTGACTTCTATCTGTAATGTAGGGCTGATTTTACAATCCTGATTAATTTGGTTTAACATCTTTACAGTTCATAATGTATATAAACAAGCCATTTAATTGATGCAGCACTTATTGATATTTCACTATGTACAAATATTACATCAGAAATGCCAGTTGATGACATCTCTAAAGATTGAAATCCACCTGAATGTCTGCCAATACCATCAGCCTAAACAAAACAATTCTAAATATTCAAGTACAATATCACCAATTAATTATAACATCTAAATTAGTTTAATAGTAAACTGGTAAATAGACATTGAATTCCTTCCAAAACAGGAAACTTTCACTATCAGAAAAGATACAACATGATAAATACACTCTTACAATAAGTGGGATTACTATATGGACAGACGTATTGGACACTAACACATTAAACACAGACATGCCATTTTAATTCTGTTCTTAAAAGTTTGTGAGATTTAGTTACCCATCATATAAATAATATTTGTGATGTCAGACAGTGATTTTCCAGCAATGGATTGGTGCCCTGTCCTGGGTGTATCTGCCCAGCGTCCAAAACGTTCTCCCCTGGATGGGCATGGGGAATCCCCCCCCGCGTCCCTAATATAGGATAAAGCGGAAGATAATGAATGAATGAATGAATGAGACAGTGATTTTCGATGAGAAGGCCTTTATTCTTTATTCTAGTTCATCCTAGATGTATGTGATAGAGTTAGGGCTTTGTGCAAATCAGATCACACATCCATGTTTTTATGGACCTTGTTTCGGGCACAGGGCCTTCCCCAAATTGTTCAAAGTAAAAAGCATACAACTGTCACAAATATATGACTAACTGCTTGTTTTTAATATATCTTTTACAATGAGATTGAATAAAACATACAAATTAAGTCCATATAATTCAGTGAATATTCTGATCTCTGAATATTATATTTTAACTTACAAGGTCACATAACAAAAGCAAAGTAAAACTGCAAAGTGGTTTGTAATGGTTCATTTGGTTTTGTTAAACCTGTTAATAAACTTTATAAAGACTGCTAAATCAACACTAAATACTTGACTTCAGTATGAAAGCTGTTCTGTAATTATTTCAGCTGTTGCCATGAAGCTGGGGTTTGTATTTTCATATGTGATAAGTAAACCTTTACTCTAATAAGATTAACTCCTATTGAAAAATCTCCAACTTTAAATGTTTTGAGCAATATTTGGTTTATTCAGAGCAGATGGTTTTGAACAGCTTTATTTACATTTCATATTCCTACACTGTAAAAATGAAATCTTAACCAGTCAGAATTTTTTTTTTCTGTTTAACAAATCTTGTTTTTGACTTGAATACATTTCAAGTGAGATAAATAATGTAGTTTTTAGAAACTTTTTCTTATTTCAGGAAATCTTAACACGATAAATTTTCTATATTGGAAGATCATTTTACTCGATTTATGCACTTTTTTTATTTGTGCCTATTTTTCTTATTTTTTGAGATAGATTCTTTGTAGTCGAACCTCTTACGCTCCTACGCTGGTCTTTTTATTTACATTTTATATACACTTCCTGGGCCGGGCTTCAAGACAGCATTATTAAACTTTATTTAAGTCTTAACAACAAATAATTAGTAAAACATAAAAAAAAAAAAACTAATCTACTTTAGTTTGGTTACATGTACAGCATTAAACACTGTCTTTTCTGTTCGCATCAAGTTCATTGGTAAGTTAAATCTCGTTACAGTAAATTCTTAAGCAAAAAAAGCTGGAAACATTTATTTACATGTTCAAAATTATTTAAAGTCATAACATATAAAATAACATTAAATAACGAGAGAGTAAAGGCTTCTGTATAACAGTTCTCTTATCTATTAGTTATAACGATATTTTCTTGTTTTTTTATTTATTAAAATATTTATTATTTACTTTTGATTTAATTCATACAGACTTTAATAAATGTTACTGTTTTCTAAATAACAGCAAATATTAATTTTTTTTTTCAAATATGTATAAATCATTTATTTTATGGTATGCTCATGTTAATGTTTGTACAACATGTGAATGTAAACAGACACTATTAATTATCAGTGAGAAAGCTTTTCCTGACCGGACACCCACCACCGAGCTAAAAAAATAGAGACACATATGAATCCTATAGTTTACTGTATAAGAAAATGAAATAGAAATGCTTATTATTTAATACCATTCTAAAAACATAACTCCAAAATGTAAGAGTATTCAGTTTTAAATAACAGGATAACTTCCATGTTACTGCTACAAGCCCTGGTTGAAGTATCTCACAGTGCTAAACAGATGCTTTTCATAAACAGTAAACACAAATCTGTACATGTCAGAATAACTTCAGCACCTCTCTTTCTCTCACTAATCAGCCACATGAAACCTGTCAGTTGTGCTGTGCACATGCAAATGACTGAGTTTAATAAATGAGTGTGATTACAGGAAAAAATGGAAAGACAGCAAAAGCAACTCAAAATCACATCATTGAAACCTTTGATCAGGAGAAATTAAACAGCAGCTTTAAATCAGTGCCAATATTACACTGCTAACAAGCACGATACAAAATGCGACTAAATTTCACAAAGCAAGCCATTTGCAGAACACAACCAAGCAGCTTTGATTATAACACTGGCGCTGCCTCGTTACGCCTACAATGCCAATGCCGCTGACCCACATTCAGCATCACAAACGACGGAGAATGAGCCAGTCCTCTAAGCCACTTTTAAAAGTAGCAGGTGAAGAAGCACGGAGGGACAAAACGCCTTTAAACGAGTCCCACTGCCACCCGGCGTCCTGATGTCAATGAGAACCAAACCTCTTCATCTCAAAAGCACCAGACTGGGAAGCTTAATTATCATGTCTGCAACATAAACAAGCTCACAACTTTTCCACCCCCCTTCATCCCAGCAGGCATAGCCTTTGATATTAAAAACAAACAACCGGCGGGTTCCGAGCGCAAATATCCTGAAATACCTTCAGATGCCCAGAGGAAGGCTGTGGCCAGAGAGATGGCGTGATACAGTTCTTCCTCACATTCTTGGGCTGTTTCCTCTCTCTGCAGCTGAAAGCGAATGCTTAGAGACTCTGTGGCATATTTAATTAGAAGCGCGCTGTTTGCACTATCAGTGCGAGGATCTACCTCACCGATCTCTCGCGAGTCAATCTTCCCCATCTCTGATTTTCTTTTATATTTATGCCTGAATATTTAATTGTAGACAAAAGGTTAGTCGGGCTCCATTCATCGCACACAGCCAGAATAATCTGCTTTAAAAGGCTTGACATTTCAGGCTTTTCAAAAGGGCTGAAAAAAAATTATATCCCTGCTTTTGTTAATCAATGAAGTAGAACTCTCCTGAACAAAAGAATTAAATTGCTTGGTTGGTTTAATAAAACCAACAGACAGAGCCGCTTCCTCTGGGCTTTTTGTGCACAGACACAGCACCACCGTAATTCCATATGATTTGGGGGTGAAGACTCTCATTTCTGCACACGTTCAGCTTTTTTCAAAATCCTTTTCAGGCTCCGGCCGGCCTGCTTCACCGAAGACAGATTTATCATTAAGCCTGACTTTCACAGACTACAGCCAGTTCAGATCAATTCACCATTCCTTTACTGGTCTGGTCTCCAAAAGACTAAAAAAAACATTATAATTATGTAAATGAAGGTACAGTAATTAGGATCTTCATAGCCTCTGTGGAGGATCCAATCCAATAGGAGGGCCCCCTTCATTCCCTCGACTGGCTACAAATGTGTACAGATAAAGAGGATGGCATAAGTAAATACCCAGCGTAAACTCTTTCCCACTTTCCAGTTTAACTGAATTCTCACCATATAATAAACAATTATGACAATTTTAATGTAATGCACATAAAATAGCCTCTGTTGCAGTGGCCACATGAGAACGTGGTACCTTAGTGATTTGAGTACCTGATACACCAGACCAATAAATAAAGCAGTCAAAAAGAGCAAAAAAATGACAATGACAATTTCCCAGCAATGACAGGAAAAAAAAACCCAGTTTTAGTTAAAACTCCCACATCCTTTGCCACTAGCAGTGTTTTAACCGATTAAAAATACTGAATTGGAGCAATGAACAGTTTGACTACATGATTTAACTCCAGGTTCAACTTCATTACACATGAGCTTCTCATCACTGTGCATGTATCCTGATTTTTACTCTTATTTTTAGTTAATAATTTATTTTCACTTTAATTCTGGATCTGAGTAACTTTGATCAGGTCATGGTCGTTGGTTCTAGATTAGGGTCAATATTTTGAAAACTTTGTGGAGTTTTGTTAATATACATGGTCAGCTTTTTGAACTTCTAATGTTTAAAGCATCAGTACTTAAAAATCTGTTACTAAGAAGCTCTTAACGTAAGGTAAATGCAACATCAGGTGAACAACACATAAAGCAATCATGGATGTTTGTATATTGATAAACCAGGCCTAAAAAAAAATCAGTATTTGTTTTAATTCTGTCCTTTATAAAAATATACAAGCCTTGTCTGTGCTTCAGTTTTGTTTAATAAATTAATACACCTTACACACAATTTCAAATTGGCCTGCTATGATTATTGGAGAAGTATTAATAAGATGAATTAATTAACATCACTATCTATGGAGGGCAAAATCAGAAGACTGATCAGAAGACTGAGGTTTAAATAACACAAGCACCTTTGCAAACAGCACTGGAGAAGAAAGCCGCAACGTTTCAGACAAGAATCAAAAGTTCAAAGTTTTGAGTCTTAAGCAAAATGAAAAATTTATTTATAAGTCCTAATTTGCTATCAAAAATAAATCAGGTGAATTTACACATCTGTCAAACAGAATACTGTTAAGATTGTATTATTTTACTTCTGTGTGAACTTTTCTTTGAGATATGAGATATTTTTTGCAAAAACAGGTGCTTTTGGTGTAAACATGTAAATGATTTCATTTTACATGTTAATAACTGTATAATTTTGTAAGTATTTTAACAAAAAATATTAACACACATAACTATTATCATTCTTGTTGATATAAACAGGATTTATGAAAAATAATATATGTTTTTACCATTTTAGTTTATGCTTCCAGTGTGGATCTGTGCATCTGTGGATCTGTAGAGCTGTGGATCAAGCACAAGGACATCATCAGGTCATGATTGATGTTTTCTGTGAATAGGTTCAAGCCTGTAAGCTGTGCATTAGCATCTCATCTTTTAAGTTTAGATCTATAGTTGTTTTATCCTCTTCAAGCCTCTTTAAGGCACGGAACAAAAAAAAAACAATTAAAAATACCAGCATTATAAGTGTGTATGTATAAGACATATAAAATCTCTTCAAATATTTACACAACATGTCATTTTAAATGTATTATTACTGATTTTATTTTACCAGAAACCTCTTTATTTGAATTCAATAGTCTATTGTACTATGATCAGGATCACATACATCCTCTTTCCAAACTTTGGAAAGGCAGACAGTCTGTCTACAAGTATACCAATTTGTAGTGCATTGTTTGAACAAAAAACAGCCATAAACTGTCTAAGAATCTCTGCAATGAAACTGACAGAACATCAGAATGAGGATAATAAAATATACAAGCTAAAGTCTTCTCTGGAGCCACAGTCCAGGTTCTCTTTTAAAATAAAGCGGAAGTCAAAACTTTGAAAGACTAATAAACATTTATAAAACAGTGAACAACAGACTGTCTGGCTTTTGGGGTATTTGTTGGCGGACACCTCCTGAGGAGGGTAACAATGGGCTTGTTTTTTTCTCCAATTCTTTATCTCTTTAATACATTAACAAGTCTTTAAAGTGTTTTTCTTTCTTTTTTTTAAAGATTTTTTTAGCCTGAAAAGATAAGCTTCTTTTAATAAACCTGTATATATATATATATATATATATATATATATATATATATATATATATATATATATATATATATATATATATATATTCATTCATTATCTTTATCCTCTATCCTCTAGTAGGGGTTCCCCATGCCCATCCAGGGGAGAACGTTTCGGGCACTGGGCAGATACACCCAGTTACACTCACTCACTCACACTCTATATGGGGCAATTTGGAGAATTCAATTAACCTTGATCCATGTTTTTTGGACTGCGGGAGGAAACCGGAGGAAACCCACGCGGACACGGGGAGAACATGGAAACTCCACCCAGATGGGGATTCGAACCGGGAATCCCTAGTGCTGAGAGGCGAACGTGCTAACCACTAAGCCACCGTGCCACCTATCTATATATATATATATATATATATATATCTATATATATATATATATATATATATATATATATATATATATATATATATATATATAAACATGCAAAATATATTGTGTAATATAATTGTGTATAAATCTAACCTTGCTGAATTAAAAGTATTGCATTACAAACTGATGTATTTCAGTCTTAATCATGTGATCTTGAATTCCACGTTATTAAAAACAGCACACGTGGTTTTCTCTTCAGGACACTACAAATGAAGGTTTCGTGCAAATCCCACTGAAAGCAGGTCTCTATAAGAGCACTTTGTAGGGTCTAGGGGATAGGGTATAACGTCATATTAAACAGTTTGCTTTCGCGACAGTCCTTGTTGCTTTCTGGTGTTTTCAGTCCTGTGAAACAAAACATGAGCATGTGTTGACATTGAAGTGGTATTTTAGTAATAATGTGATCGTTGAGGTTTGTTAAAGACTCACAATTAGCATAAAATGGTATGTATTCGTTTATTTAGTATTGCTTTGTTTATTTGTCCTGTTTACGTTAGCGAATTTGTGTAATTTCACACGGTTAGCTTTTAGCATCGTAGTTAAGCTAATGTAGAAGAGTACAAACTAAGTTTGTTTTAGAGTTATAATCATTAACTTTCAAATAAACACTTATTATTTTATAGTTTTAGGTTTGTTTAAAATGGTATGTCCCCAAAAAACATCACACAGGGTTTGGATATTACACCTTGTATCCACCGATTGTTCTATTGGTCTGAACTGTCAGCTTAATAACGTCATTAGTTATTACTCTAACAAGTTAATAAGTCAAACTAACAGCATGTAGATGGCAATTCACAACACTTATAACGATTTAGGGCTCCAGGGATTATACCAAACGTCTTATATTTATTAGTATTCACGTAAACAATGGCTGTACACTTTTAGAAGAGTAAGATGAGTTAGAGTTAAAAAGCGGATGAACATGATTAATAATTAATTGCACAGTTACAGACTGTCGCGTTCTCATACCTCAGCAGGTTGTGAGGAGGGGTAACATGACGTCACAGTGGGTTAGCACGTGTACCTTACAGCAGGAAGATCCTGGATTTTATTAGCAGACAGAACTGAACTTTACCTGGAGTGGAATGTTTTGTCCAAACCATGCTGTACAAGTCTAATGGTGATGCCTAATTGCCCCCTGGTGTGGATGTGTTTGCCCTGCAATGAACCGGAGTGTGTTAATATTGCCCAGTGAAATTAATCTGATGTCCTGCAAATAAATTTAATGCTAAAGTTGTAATGACACTTTTTGACCAGAGAGGTCTCCAATGATCGAATTTACCTCCCCTCAGTAACGTGAGTGACAGCATTACATTTACATTTAGTCATTTAGCTGACGCTTTTATCCAAAGCGACTTACAAATGAGAAGTTATGCAGAAAACCAACTACACTAATTGATCAAAATGATCAAACCTAATTGTTATTTGGGCGGCACGGTGACTTAGTGGTTAGCACGTTCGCCTCTCAGCACTAGGGATTCCCGGTTCGAATCCCCATCTGGGTGGAGTTCTCTCCGTGTCTGCGTGGGTTTTCTTCGGTTTCCTCCCACAGTTCAAAAACATGGATCAAGTCAATTGAATTCTCAAAATTGCCCCAAATAGAGTGTGTCTGTGTGAGTGAGTGTGTGCCCAGTGATGGATTGGCGCCCTGTCCTGGGTCTATCTGCCCGGCGCCCGGGATGTTCTCCCCTGGATGGGCATGGGGAACGCCACCGCGACCCTAGTAGAGGATAAAGCGGGAGATAATGAATGAATGAATGATTATTTGTTTCTGTGCCCCCCCCCATCTTTTGACTCTAGGGGTGCCGACACGCAGATGTAAGATGCACAACAGGTTATTCAAAGCTACAGCAGTTACTTCCTACACAAACGCCCGACTTGTGAAAGAATAATAAAAAAAAGACTGTCCAAACGAAATCAAAAGTTCTGTTTACCAGAACCAAATGTGTCATTTTATTAAAATTTAATTTAAGTTAAATCAGAATTTTAATCTTTAATGATACTAAAATCCTTCGAATGTTCAGTCAAGATTTTCCCTGAGAAAATCTCGAGCCCGAGTGAAGCAGTATGTCTTGGTTTATTAGGTACAGATTTAGTATTGGAGTTGTATGTGGTATGTTATTTTAAACTCACTCCTAATCTGTCTTACTTCATAATACAACTACAGTTGGTGAACTGTAACCGCACTAACAGCTAAACAACCAGGACTGAGATGAAATAAGCTTCTTTTAATCTGAACCCATATTTGGCGAGTGCTAGAAATTGTTTTACTGTAGACTGATTAGAAGCTGCAGTCTGTGTTTTGTAATGTGCAGATCGTCCACATTTGTGTCGCTGTAATTAAGCTTTATTGTATGTTTGTGATTTGCAGGCTAGTACCATGGTGGCTGTGGGTCTCACGCTGGCAGCAGCAGGATTTGCAGGTCTGTGGAAAATGCACCCTCTGTAATCAGAAAACAAGGGCAGAGTGATTTACACATCTGTATTTTATGCGAGGGTATGATGTGGGATTTGAGAGAGTTTAGGATCTGTAGGGTTCAAGTTGGTATCATGGTTCAAATTCACTAAGAATACAGCCTGACTCATTTTAATTAAATATAGATGAGCTTGAATTTAGATCATGCACTGTAAAGCTGACTGTATGTGGACAGCTTACTTGTAATCTTATGTTTCATAACCAGAGGTTTTATTAAAAGCTTATAACTATAATTCAATTGAGTTGACTCAGTGGTGGATTTTGGTGGTGAAAAACAATCTTTGTAAATTGATTTGTCACAGTAAAATATTCATTTTTTAAGGTCCAGGTACTTGTTTAAAAAAAAAAAAAAATCTGTATTTCTGCACCTGCATGTTCATCCTTTTTACCCTATGCTCTAATATTCAGCACAGTCATGAAGTAGGTGCTAATTGGGTTTGTATTGCCCTCGAGGGTGCCAGTGTTTAAAGTCTGTATCTGGTCTACTCTAACAAGCACAACACATCATATTAGTGTGACTGCAGTGCTGACTGACTCCTCCACCACCCAAATAAAGAAAAATAAAGTATATAGAGAAACAGACGGACTGCTGTCTGTAATTGTAGGGCTATAACATTTATCTGAAAATGATAAAATAAATATTAAATGTAGCAAATAAACAATGACAAGTGAGTGTTTACAGACAACTGAATATTGTTTTTTTGCACTTGTACACACAAACTTTTAAGCATGAGCCTTCAGTTAAACTAGCAATTTGTTTAGCAGGGTTGGTTCTCATAAAAATAATATCATCTGCTCCAGACATTTTCATCTTATTTTTAGGGTCACAAATGTAGATCTTTTAATTGGATCCAAAAAGCCTCACTGCTCTTTTCGTTTAATCAGTAAAGTCTGATCCTTGTGAGTACTGATGACAAATTGTAATCTATTCTCTATACACAGGTCGCTATGCAATGCAGGCTATGAAGCAGATGAACCCTCAAGTCAAACAGGCTCTGCAGTCTTTCCCCAAATCAGTATGTTCCATCATACAGATTAAAATACTTAAAATTCCAGGGGAGTTGTGTATTTGTTGTGTATTATGATGGAAGCGTTGTGCAGTGGGTGTGTCTTAAACTCTGTAAGTCTTCAGAGATTTCTCTTTAAGTACAACCACCCACAGGCCTGATAAAGAGGTCATGTCATGTGTTAGCTGCATGTCCAGCTTTTTAGAACAGAACTTGACGGTTAGTTGCTTTCGATCTGTGTAGGTGTGAATGCAAGACAGATACCACATGCATGAAGGGACGAGCTGTAAACAAGATGTGAACACATGTGTTGCAGGCTTTTGGAAGCGGTTACTACAGAGGAGGTTTTGAGCCAAAGATGAACAAAAGGGAGGCAGTGCTCATACTGGGTGTCAGGTACATTAATATACATATAATGAAAAATCGTCAGATGTCCCTGTTTTTTTAAATGACTAAAATATTTAACATATTTTCTATTAGCCTATTCATAACATATAAAGATTCTATTATTGTTAAAGCATCCAGAACATTAAAGTGTGGAAAAACCCTGGATATTGCTGAAACACACACTTACCAAAAGCCTCACAATAAGATCCTGCTTGGAAATGAAACCTAGGATCATCTTGGGGTGTGGTCAGCATGCTTACCACTGCAGCACCCACAAGGTGGCCTCCATGTTGAAAACTGAATGCAACAATAGATCATTAAAAAAAGAATAGCAGGCATTACTAAATTGACAAATTATTTGTCCAATTCTAATCAGCAGTGAATTTAAAGTATGTTGTAGCTAAATCCAGTCCTAATTATAGTGCATTAGAAGGTCAAAATAAACGGCTTTGTTCTCTAGATACTGTAACGATAATTTCAGCCACCAGTGCCAAGTTATCATTTTCTATATCAGTATTGTAAATAATTCTACAGTAAAATATATTTTTTAAAAAAAAAAAGAAAAAAAGTCCTCCAATGAAATATTTCTATACCTTTTGCTAATGATTTCTTACTTCTGTGCTTCAGGTGTTGTCATTGAAGCTTAAACTAAAATTGTTTAATATTAATATTTCAATTTAGTCCCACGGCCAATAAGAACAAGATCCGAGAGGCACACAGAAAACTTATGATCTTAAATCATCCTGATCGAGGTGAGAATTTCCTGAGATTCCAATAATTGTGCAGCTGAACTGATATTTACTAATACACACTGGGCATGGTAGCTCACTGATTAGGATGTTGGGTTGTCATTCTGAAGGTTGGGAGTTAAAATCACAAGTCCACTGTGTGGGTCAATGAGCAAGACCCTTAACCCTCATTACACCAGGGAGGGCTGTATTAAGGTTGACACTATTATTCTAACAGAATAGAGATTTTCACATTTCTTTGATAAAGCAGAATGAGACACTGCTCTAATTTGAAATTCTCTAACTACTTAGATAAGACCAAAAATTTGAGCACATATTCTACATGTATACAAATTATACATTTTGTTTTCTTATTGAAAGCATGACAATCCATCTTTCTAAAAATTTAAAAGAATCTTAAGGTTTGTGTAAAATTGTATTTTGGCCAAGAGCTAAACAAACATGGTGCATTGTCTTGCTCTTCAGGATGTTCAGACTTATAATACTGAAAAGCTGTTTTTAGAAAATGTATTATTGTAGTAAAAAAAAAAATTATAAATAAACTGAACTTGAACATATAACCACTGAAATGCACCAGTTAAAACAGTCTTTGTTATTGACAGGTGGCTCACCCTACATCGCTGCAAAGATCAACGAAGCAAAGGATTTACTCGATGGACAGGCCAAAAAATAGTTTTACACATACTGCCTAGTGCTAAATAAATTCTGCCTTATTACATTTTGTTCTTTGTTTCAAAAAGTTATTGAAAGCTGCATGGTGGCGCTGTGGGCTGCACTATTGCCTCACAATAGGAAAGTCCTAAATTCACTTTTTGCATAGGGTGCACACACCGTGAATCTGCCCATGCCCATCCAGAGGACACCATTTCAGGCGCTGGGCAAATACACCCAGGACAGGGTGCCAGTCTATCGCTGGACACACACTATGTGAGGCAATTTAGAGCATTCCATTTACATTAAATCCATGTTTTTGGAATGTGGTCGGAAACTGGATAATCCAGAGAAGACGCAGTCATGGGGAACATGGAAACTCCACCCAGATTGGGATTCAAACCTGGACCCCATCGCTGAAAGGCGAATTTGCTAACCACTAAGCCAGTGTGCCATTCAATCAAAATAATAAAATACTCTTCATTTTAGTGGAAGAAATGTGGCTCAGTTCAGTGGGTCGAAGGTAGATTGGAGACCTCGGTGTTGAGTTCTGTGCAGGAGATTAAACACCTCAGACATACTGCATTCATGCTGCATACTATTTTCTACTGCATGAAAATGGTCTACAAAAGTCCAGAATCATTTAAAATGTTAGTGATCATACTGCAGCGTGTTTGTTTTTTTGTTTATTTGTTTTGTATTGAAAAGGAGTATTAGCTGGAAGATCAAGATTGTATTCAAGAACTACCTGCATACAAAACATATTGCACATCAAACAATCAGAATGATATTTCAAAACAACGGAAAAGACTTACAAACGTCGCTTACAGAGTGAAAACATCTGGAAGCTGATCTTTCAGTAGTCCAGTTCATCCCTGTCTGCAATGTTCAGTTCAGGCAGCCGGCTTAGTGTTTGAACTGCTTCAGCTTGTTTCCTTTTAAATACTGTACAGGTAAAATAAATAAAGCAAAGCAATGCTTCTTTAACTAGATGCACACCACCACCACTAACCAGCGCTCGCTCAGCTTCCCTACAGACTGACGCAGAGTTTAACTTAATGCTAAGAGACCAGTTTCCAGACCTGTATTATTCTAAAAAGACAAAAAAAAGATACAATTCAGTGCAAAAAACATCCATAAATCTGACCTTATTTCTAAACCTGACTCAAGTACAGAGCAGAGAAGTACCAACACGCACGCATTCATTAGATCTGCGCATCCCATCGCCATTTGCTCAAACATCGCGATATTGTAGAAATATCCTTGAACTGTTTCAATAATATTGTTTGAAGAAAATAAAGAACCCTGAATATTCTCAGGCACTACTGAACTCGTGAACAGACCGCGGCGACATCCATCAGTACAATACTGCAAATGTACAATATCTTGATGTAGCGCACAATAATCAGCACGTGCCTTGATGAGTGGTTGCATATTCAAATAAAAGCAGCTAACTCTCATAGCGGTTTATAGTTCGGCTTTAAGCCATTTAAAACAGTGAAACTACTCTGAAGGCACGGCAGCTGATCCTGCTTGGAAATCATGTCTTGTATCTTAAGTCCATTCCAGAGAGGCCATGAGCTCGCTGAGGTCTACAACTGTTCAAACGTAAAGGCAGCACAAGTGTCCTTTTAAAGAGTCATATCTTAATGATAAAGTTAGATGTTCAAACAGTTATTTAAGGCTATAATTTCAGGTAAAGGGATCACAGAAAACAAGCAAAAGCTGAATTAAGCCATCAGCATTAATAATATAAACCAGTTATAGCAGAAAAGTTCACTGGACTGTTAAAAAAAATTAAGCTTGTTTATCATTTAACGTTATCTACATTGCTGATGTATTAAAGACAACACCATGTAATTTCCTACCTAGTGGTGGACAGTAAACTAACAAGTATTTCCACATGCTGTTTCATATTTTACCTTTACTACCACTATTTTACAGCGTCCAGGTTACTTTTCTATTGCTAACAATTGTCCATATATAAAAGCCTTTAATATCTTATTTCAATCTGGGATTTCCAAACCATTTGGCTTCTAATAAAATAATTTGGGTTATACTTTAGATGCCAGAGTTGTTAACAGCTTTACCATATAGTGAGATTCTTCTATCTTAACTACCAACATGGTTTCATGATGAAAACATGTTTGCAAGATTGAAAGTTGGAGCAAAAACAAAAAAAAACACTTATGTGTTTATAATCATCTCTACCCCTAAGGTGCATTTGAAACAAACACCAGGGGAAATGAAGTATTGCATTCATTACTTCTTAATTAATCACTTAAGTGTTAATTAATACTGTACATATAGATTCACACATACACACCCCACTTGCAGTTTGTCTTTTCTTATGACGCTTGAGCCCAGCTTTAATTGACCGCTGGACCCAGCTGCCTTACTCGAATGTCAGCTTTTAACCTCTATTCGCACCGTTTGTTAACATCTTGCCATTTAATTTTACATATTCACAATATGCATACGGTTTACTTCTTGTTGATCTGGCAACCCTGTTTATCGAAAAAATACTATATGGTGAAGCCATATTCAGACATCTACACATTACCCTTACAGCTTTTTTTTGATAAGCCATTCTAAACTGGTCCCACTTTTGCATCTATAACGGCGTTCTCTCTTCTGAACAAGCTTCCTACACAACTTTGAGTCTGGGGGGAATATTTGACTTCTTATTCAAAAGAGGGTTTGTGAGGGTTCTCTGTTCCAGTTTCCATATATCACCTCTACTCCATCTATGAAATTACACTCACCCTCTTAACATACATTCTGATAGTATAAAAAAAAAAATTGTTTTTTGCTCTGATGTTAAACCATGGGTCATTGGAGTAACATTCCGAAATTAGGTCACTTAAAACATAGTGAGTGGTCATGTGATTAAACGCAGCTAGTACGGAGTAGATATGAACCACTGTGAAACTTGGCTGCCTCTAAACCATGTGTAGAAGATATTTAATGGCCTCTCTGGATGGCTGGACTTAGATCAAGTTCGACGCTCCTACCTGATCTGCTCCACAATGTAGAACTGCAAAAGTGCAGCGCAGAAGAAACTGGAAGTCTGTGACTAATCTTTGGCGAGTTTGTACAAGCACTATTGTAAAAATGTAAAGGTTAACTGGTTTGTAAAAGAATACAGAAAGGAGTGGAGCCTTTAGGAGAGTCCGTTAACGGCGCCCTGCTTGGCTGCCTCGTCTTTCTCTGTCTCGCCAGCAACTGGATTTGTTTCTGCAGAGGGGACTGCTGAATTCTTCTGATTGTCCAATTTAGGAGCAGGACCATTACTGACTGCTGCAGTCACACTATGCTCAACGATGACGTCCTCCTGATTCTGTATTAAAAATAAAGAGGATGAAGAAACATTTTATTAGTAATCAGATTTTGTCCAGATCTTTCAATTGATGGTTTCACAATCTCTCCAATGGTTTCATGATTGACTCGCATCTTAAACCATCTGATCAGACCTTTCTTGCCTGCACACATACAACTGATAGTTCAAACCCTCATCCTATACCGGCTCAGTTATGGTAATGCATCGCTTGCCGGTCTCCCAGCTCACACAATCAGCCCTCTACAACTGAATCAAAACTCTGCAGCCCCACTTGTGTTCTATTACTTCTCCCTCTCTCCATTGGCTTCCTGTAGCTGCTGCATACAGAACAAGACACTGACGCTGGCCTACAGGACAATTTCTGGATCTGCTCCCTCTTACCTTCCATCTAGATTTCCAAAATACACTCCAATGTCACTTGATTCAACCTCACTGTGGTGCGAATTCTCACTCTGTATCGTTCACCACTGCTAATAAAGGCTGAGTCAATTAGCATCTTCAAGAAACAACTCAAAACTTTTGACATTTGATATAAAAAAGGGCAGGATCAGATAATGATCAGGTTTGATAATGCTTCCATAACTACTGACTTGTGTTTGTAAGTCGCTTTGGCTAAAAGCATCTGCTAAATGACAAAATGTAAACATCCAGCTCTCTATAATTCTGTCTGTCTGCTTGTGTCTTTGTCAAATTGTGTTTAGTTTATCCTTGTGAATAATGTTTCAAAACCACCATGCATCCATCTGCCCCTTCATTTCAAGTGAATATCTGTTGGTCTAATTCCAGCCACTCGCTGTGTCGGTCCATACAAGTGCAGACAGGTCCTTCTACCCAGGTGTGTTGACCTGTATATCCTTCCATTGCAGTCATTCTTGTGCATTTGTTGTCTGTCAGCCTCAATCCTTCTGTCCATCCAAATGAACAAAATGACCAAACTGCTAAAATGTGACCCACCAACCAGCCCTCTGTCTGTCAATCTGAGAACATCAGTTGGTCCACCCATCATCATTTCTTAACAAGTCTTTTTATTCTCGCACCTGAATGCATCCATCTGTCATTCTGCCTGCAAGTTTCAGTCTTATCAAATTTTTACACATCTCAAGTTCCCTGGTCTACAAAACAGTACAATATCTTTATTTAAAAGTCTCTACAAAAGTATCTTATACACACCACTTCTTTCTTATTCTTCAGATCGCGTTGCACAGTCTGCCTGCTGTGGGATTCAGCACGGGATATGTAATCTGCCACGGTGACTGCAAAGCAAAAATAAATAAATAAATAAATTTCTCACTAAAAAGCTTTAAAACTTCAGTGACATGAGCAACAGATCTGGTTTGTTCCATGCCATTACAAAGCAAACGGTTATGTAAATCTTAGGAATATTCCTGAATGTGTTGTATAAGAGGAGACTGGTGGGTTCATACGGTTCTGTACACTCACATGAAAGCATTGTTTAGGGCCCAAGAACTAAAGTCTAATTGCAGCAACTGGTAGCCCATCTAACTCATGTTCTTTATTTTAAGTCTGATTCCTCAATAGTACAGAATGCTTGATCCATTCAACGTCTGTTCACATGTTAATTCACTGCATATACTATTAAGTCAAGAAATATTTACAAAAACATGGCAACTCACTTGCAGATGATGAAATAGATTCATATTAATTGCATTTTATGAGTTGCATTTTAAATATTTGTCATTCATTAAAGTTTATTCATTCAGTCATTATCTTCCGCTTTATCCTCTATTAGGGTCGCGGTGGGATTTCCCCATGCCCATCCAGGGGAGAACGTCTCGGGCGCTGGGCAGATACACCCAGGACAGGGCGCCAATCCATCGCTGAGCACACACTCACTCACACAGACACACTCTATTTGGGGCAATTTTGAGAATTCAATTGACTTGATCCATGTTTTTGGACTGTGGGAGGAAACCGGAGAACCCGGAGGAAACCCACCCAGACACGGGGAGAACATGGAAACTCCACCCAGATGGGGATTCGAACCGGGAATCCCTAGCGCTGAGAGGCGAACGTGCTAACCACTAAGCCACTGTGCCGCCCTCAATATTTATTGTGAGGAATTAATAAGATGAAGTTTTAATTATTAATATCGTCATTAATTAACCATACAACTCTAGAACCTAGGCTCTAGAACCTAGAAAACTGCGTGTGGAAAACTGCAGTAGCATTATGATTCTTATTCGGTTCCCTCACCCTCTTTTGAAATGGTTAATTCTTTGACCTTTGCCTGATGTTTACACACAGAGTACAGTGAGAGCATTCAGGTAACACACTGTGCTGAATACAACACAACAAACAGTTTAAATTCAGTTTGAATGTTAACCGCTGTATGATTGTTAGTAGTCATTTTTAAACACACATACATCTGTTCAAACTACTTGCATTAGAAAATGGCAAATCAGTCCAGCAGACTGTTGTGAATAATCATGCTTGGGCATCCAGCACAGAAGGTTAAACATTTGTGCGCTACCTGGCTGCCTGTCCTGCAGAGGGCGATAGCGTCGACGGGTGCTGCGGTTTCTCCTCTGAGGTTTAACCTCAGCCTCATCTACAGTGCAGTAAGACAGTATTACTCTGCAGCACGCAGTTGTTTTAGTAAATTTTGGATTTTGTTTTAAGTTGAAGATTTGTACAGTGGCAAGTTGCACTTTTTTTTTCTCTGCATACTTTTTAAAAGTCCTTATTTCTGGTCTTGATCTTTGGCCAGATTATATGGGGCCACAGTCTGTTTTGACAGGGGCTCAGCCCCGTCCTTCCACTAAATGTCCAACCATTTGATTTGACTTCATTCAGCTCTAAATACAGCTCATGTGTCATGGTATTGTTTCAACAACCTGATACAAGGTCACATTTATTTCCAACTAAAGTTATGTTTATTTTTGACCAAGATTGCACAAGGACTTGGTTGCAAGGACTATGGTTAAGAAAATGTTCTGTGTGAACATGACTCCTTTGTCTCCTTTCTAAATTAATTCATTCATTTATTATCTCCCACTTTATCCTCTATTAGGGTTGCGGTGGGGTTCTCCATGCCCAGGGCGCCAATCCATCGCTGGGCACATATTCACACTCTATATGGGGCAATTTTGAGAATTCAATTGACTTTATCCATGTTTTTGGACTGTGGGAGGAAACCGGAGATCCCGGAGGAATCCCACGCAGACACGGGGAGAACATGGAAACTCCACCCAGATGGGGATTCGAATCGGGAATCCCTAGTGCTGAGAGGCGAACATGCTAACCACTAAACCACCGTGCCGCCCTTTCTAAATTCCTCCTTCAGTATTTAACTAGATAAATCTTAATATTGTTCAATACCAACACCATTAGAGACGAAAATATGATGATGAGATAAAGATACTCATTGATTATATACTTCAGATGACTTCAACTTACTTTGATTAAAAATTTCTAAATCACAATCCTGACAACTGAAACACCCTCATACTGAAACACTCAGAAGTCCAGCAAACTTTTTAACCAGCTTTCCAAGTTCTTTTCATGCTTCAGATTCACAGTGCCCACAGAACTCTGATCTCATCTCTATTAAACAGCAATGGGATGAACTGAAATGCTGTTTGTGAGTCTCCTTTCACATCACAGATCGTTCAACTCCCAGATGTATTTCAGATTCCTATTAAACTATATTTTAAAATCATGGGGGCTGTAACAAAAAAGAGGCCAAATTACTAATTAACAGTCTATCTCTGAGCTGTGAATGTCAACAGCTCTGCATTAGTATATAAAAACTAATAACACTTTTAAGTGTGTGAGACAAAGTCGCTATCTCTCTGCATGTGTGTGTGTGTGTGTGTGTGTGTGTGTGTGTGTGTGTGTTTGTACTTGCCCAGGCCATTCTCACTGTGTGACGTGGTGTCATCGTTGTCTGGGCGGCGGCGGCGTGGTCGGCGGGTTTTGGAGCTGGGTTCATTCTCACTTAGTTCCTGATCAGCATTGAGATCAGACTCAGAGTTATCAAGAATACTGTAAGGGTTCCGGTCCGGATCTCTCAGAACTGTGAAAGTTTCAAGTGTAAAATATCACTGATGTGTAGGAGTTCAGAAAAGAAACTTTAAATGTCTCACTAAAACTAAAAATCAGCTTTTTTGTTGGTAAAATGTAATAATCTAAATACAGATGTGAGGAAGCACACAAAAAGATTATATATAAGGAAATAGATAATTTTGATTATTGATTTGCTATTTCCTATATAAAGGCTAGAAATATCATAATTGAGCTCAACAAAAAACAAGAATTAAACTTTTCTTTAAATTGTTTAAACTAGATGAATTTATTTTACAGTTTTCTTTTACTAGTTTACATTCATTTCAGTTTTAATAAACGGGTAATTACCCAACCGGAGTGAAAAAAAACAGAACAGCAAACCTGAGCTCATGGTGCTGGCGGATCCTCTACCAGTGCCTCGACCTCTGGTGGCTGATGAACCTCGTCCCCTGACCCCCACTGCTCTTCTCCGGTTGTCCCTCTGCTGCGGTGCACCACGCTTGTCCTCATCTCCTGCCCCGGAGAAATCACTGAGCTCATCCCTGTGTTCGGAATCGGTCTCAGAGGTGTAGGAGTGCTCAGCTTGTGCTCCTTTATAGATAAAAAGAAACGAATGGAAGTCTAATAAATTAATTAACAAAATCCAGCTGATATTTCTCAGTAACAGTGTGTTATACAGGCATGTTTATGATGATTGTACAGGGTCTGTGTGGTGATACCATGGGCAGAGTTATAGTTGTTGCCTCTCCGTGCTCGTCCGCGGCCCATGTAGGAGCGACCCGAGTGAAGGGCGGCGGGTTGGCGATCATCAGTTGCGTGGCTCCTCTCCCGATCCTTCTCTGTTGTACGTGAGGGGCCAGGACGGTAACCGACACCGATCTGACGCAGCTGCTCATCGATCTTCAGCCGCTCTAACCTCAACTGCTCCACCTCCTATACAGACATGTATGCGCACACACACACACACACACACACACACACAGAGCTTCAGGTAACGTCATCATCATTCAGTCTCACCTACAACCAAATCCTCAGTGTTTCACATTATATCATACAGCAGCTTAAACACAGGTTTCTGTTGTCATAAACATTAATATAAACTATTTGCAAAGACTGATGAAATACATATCTGTGAAAAAAGCCAGAAATCTAATTCAATATAGGTTACCAACTGTAAAGTGACAGAGGGGGGGGTTATGGATATAAAAGGGGACTAACTTACGCAAGAGCCACTTCTGAGTTTTACACTGAGCTTTACACACTTCAAGATGTTGAACAAGCGTGAAACAGCATGTGGGAATCATGCAAACTTACATTTAGGTAAGCAATGTGATACTCCAGAAGAACCTGCACATTGCCGATGCTCTCCTTTGTGCCAACGAAGATGAATGGCACCATCCCCTGTAATGAGGACAAATAAAGTAATTAATGCTGTGTATAAACTACTGTGGGAGTATATACATGTCTTTGAATTTTCACCCTTTCATCCAGAATAGCATTTCTAGCTATTTAATAGCAAAAAGAAGAGTATTAGATGTCTTGAACTGCAGCATCACCAGCTTATGAATGGGAGTTCTGTTTAACTAAAAATGGCTTATTGTGCCAGAATTTCAAAGACTATGATCAGCTTGTTTTTAAATATAAAACTACATAATGTTTATTTTTCTACCTCTTGTCTTGGGCAGTCACTGTTGTTGTCTCCTTCGATGCGCACTCGGACCACCCCTGATTTATCCACTATCTCCTGAATCACCTTTCCATTCTTTCCAATAACTTTTCCTGGAAAGAAAATGTAATAAATTGTGAAACTGTAAAAACACTTTTTTAAATATAAACACCATATTACAGAATGAACACACATACCCACTAGGTTCCTAGGGATTTGTACAGAGTCCTCTATGAATTCCAGGTAACTCCTGGCTTTCTGAACAGCCTCAGCAGTCTGCCAGAATAAACCAAAGATATAGTTATAAAATTAAAGTGAACAGACTTATTCTTTATTTAATTTTAAAGTTTACCTCTCCAAAGACTTTGAAAGTGCCGCTCCCTTCTTCCAGCTCGATGGCAGTCACCCCGGGAACTTTCCGTGCTTGCTGAATGTTCGTCCCGTGGGTGCCGATGGCCAGACCCATCAGGTCTTCTCGTACTTTGAACTCATCCTGGAATGCCGAGGCCAGCTGCTTAGTACTCTGAAACAAAACCGAAACAAAGGGTTGTAAAAATACAACTACCATCAGTGGCCATGAATCATCAATATGATGAGTATTTTACATCTATATTAATCATTATTATATTTAATATTAGTTGCAATAATAACACATTTACATTTATTACATTTAATTTGTTGCATTTGGTCATTAAGCAGACACTTTTTACCAAAACGACTTACAAAGGAGGACTTACTAAATCTCTGGAGCAATTAGAGTTAGAGTTAACGGCCATGTTTAAGGACATCGGTGAACCTGGGATTTAAACCCACAACCTTCAGATTGATAACCCAACACCCTAACCAACCAACCCATTGCACACCATCCTTTATTTCTTAACTAGCTATTAAAAAAAAATCTCAGAATTGCATAAAGCTAAGTGTTAAACACATTTGAGACACAGACTATATCCTTGCTAATTATGTACTTAGTTAAAAAAATAGCCAGTTCACTTAATTAATAGTTTATTTAGGAGTTACATTTTTGGACAGCATCAATATCTGTTTCCTTGACAGAGATGGTTACATGTGATTTATTTATAGAGTCAAGCATTTAGTGTTTCTACTATATTTATCAGCATGTCAATGTACATATGGGAAGAACCTGGAGTCCCTGAAAGAATGCAGAGTGAATGCAGACATGCAGCCTCCATCGAAAAAGTTAAGTCCTATTACGACTTTAATATTTGCTTCTTCACTTCACTTTCAGATAATATGACTGCAACTATGTATTTTATTTTATTGTTTACATGACTAAGCACTAGACACCTGCTTCTGGGCCTCTCTACAAACACTACAACTCAGGATTGTTCATGATTCCCGCTCTGAAACAGAAACTAAAAACATGTCCTCCCAGTAGTAACAGTTCCTCAATTCCAAAAGAGGCTAATACCGACAAGACAAAAACTAACATACAATTACCTCCAGGTGCTTCGTGGCTTCCTCATTCCTGTACGTAAGCATGAGTTTAGTGCGGATGCTTCGTAAGTGCATTTCACTTAGAAGCGACACTTTCTTCACTGTCGCCTCATTGAGAGACTGTTAACACACAAAATAATCAGCTACTTTACTAAACAAGATCTTTAAACAAGGATTCATGTTCAACTAGCGAAACAATTACCATCCTCAGAACAAAGTGCAGCACATACAGGACACAGACTTGGTCATATCGTTGACGAATGTATTTATTATTGTGCACATGTATCATTACCATGCCTCAGACTAACATCACATAATTGATACTAAATATATTTTACAGTATGGTGTACATTAAGAAGACAAAACCACACCCCCATCATGTTTGAATCATACACACAATATTTATAGCTATTAGATATAATAGATTTTAAAAAAGGTATTGCATGGGTAAATAATCAAGACCCACCAGTACATCCAGATTGCTGGTCTCTGGGTTATAGACAATCCTGCAGGCTCCCACTGCTTTTTTAAAGTCCTTATGAGCAAGTTCACCTTCACAACTGACAAAAATAAAATAGGAAATAATCTAAACAAAATTATATTTCATTGGTTTGCATCTTGTTACGTTTAAGTGTAAAAGAGATAAATGTTGGGTATTAAATAATAAACAGTGATAGTGACTTTAGTTGATTTGTAATTTAAGATGGATGGACTCACGCAGCCTTCAGATCATCAGGAACAGGAACAGAGCATTTATAAAAGGTGCTGTTCGTTATGGCTTTGTTGACGTTTACAGGCCGCAGGCGCTCAAATGTAACGATCTCGTTGTAGGTCGCATCACATCCAGCATACTCGATTACATAAAACTAAAGGGAAAATTTTGACAAAATATTGACACATTTGTATATAAACATAGTCATGAAGGAACAGGAATGGACCTTCCTCAAACTAGCCAACTGTAGAAACTTAGAAAATATTCTAAAATTAGAAAAACAGAAAATTTGATAAAACAGTCAAGAAGGAGAGATGTCCTTTAACTATTGACCATACAAAACCTTAAAATTTTAAATAAAAATATACATATATATTTTAGAGAAAACAGGATTTTTCTGATAATATTTTTAATCAGCTTGTGATCTATGTCCTTGCTCTTAGTGTGGTCAGACATTAAGATCAGACTTTAAGCTAAAGACTTCGAGAGCTTTAAGGAACCCGCATACTCACATCTCCCTTCATCATTCGCACTTTAGCGAGCCACCATCCGCATGGCTCCTGCTCATTAGCACGAGAGTAAATCTGCGGAGGAACAGATCAACACTGCTTATAGAAATATTTACAAACAATATTCCACATTTCTTTTAAGGCCTTCTCTCAGAGCTGCTTACCTCCACCTCGTCTCCTTCCCGAATCTCTTTCTTTCCACTGGCCGGAGGGGGAAGGCGCACATCACTGAACAGAACTTGTTTTTCTGGTTGCCAGCTTTAACATTATATGAATTATGTTTATAATCAGCTGTTTTAATCAGATTAGATGTGATGATGTTAGTAGACACTTACTTGTTTTCAAATGAAATGAACAGTGTGTCTTCGTTAACATCTTTGACAAAGCCCTGAAACACAGTTAGTAACAATTAGACAAGAGTAAATGATAAAGGCTCAGCAACAATGTATTTAGTGTTTTGAAAACTGCCAGAAATATTGTTTTTCCAAGGTTTTCCTGACTAACCTGGTTAAATGTAAGAAGAGCTGAAACTGACCAGCAAATTCATTTATTCATTATTTTCCGTTTAATCCTCTACTAGGGTTATGGGAGGGAGGGGGGCAGGGGGGTTCCATGCCCATCCGTGGTTTCAGGCGCTGGGTAGATACACCCAGGACAGGGCACCAGTCTATAGCTGGGCACACTCATTTACACACAGATACACACAAACACACTCTATATGGGGCAATTTGGAGAAAGTTCAATTCACCTTGAAACCATGTCTTTTGACTGTGGGAGGAAACTGAAGAACCCAGAAGAAACCTACGCAGACATGGAGAGAACATGGAAACTCCACCCAGATTGAGATTCAAACATGAATCTCCAGTGCTGAGAGGCCCTGATCAGCAACTTGTTAGCTGATTTAAGTCAAAATATGTTGAAATATTCTGATTTAATAATTAGATTTTTGTCACTGATAACTTTAATTATGATTAAAATGTGTTTTTAATAATTTCATTAAGTTTTGAATTAATAAGAAAAGGTCTTGTCACTAAATTTAACCTGATTCTTACTATTTCAGCTGTTTCTGAAGAGGGTGGGTCACCACAGCAGGACAGATCCACACATTCAACTTGGCACTGTTTGTGAACTGGATATCCTTCCTGACACAACCTTAATATATACTAAGGCTTAGGACTGACATTAAGTGAACTAACATCTTACACCCCTCAATATCACCTCCATAACTTGGTCTCCAAAACAAACATCCTACCTGTAACAATGTTCTAATCAACTGTTTCCTGATCTTATCCATCTCTGTCACTCTCAATGAGAATCACAGCACCTTCATCACTTCTACTTCCAGCTTCCTGTCAGGCCCTTTGCTCAGAAACATCCATCTCTAAGCCATAAAACATTACAGGTCTCATTACTGTCCTGTGGACACTGTCTTTTTATTTATATTTTTACAATTAATGCAAGCAATAAAATACTGTTTTAAAACAGGTCCACCACAGAGCAGCTTTGTTCAGACATCATGACCGAGAAAATAAGCAGAAAAAAAAAAGAGTAGAACCTACAATGGTCAGTGAGTGTTTTTTTTTTATCAAATAAAAATTGCAT
The DNA here is from genome assembly GCA_019802505.1 of Corydoras sp. C115. Taxonomy (NCBI): domain Eukaryota; kingdom Metazoa; phylum Chordata; class Actinopteri; order Siluriformes; family Callichthyidae; genus Corydoras; species Corydoras sp. C115. The sequence goes on from JAFMOC010000020.1 coordinate 553,720, forward strand.
CACATTCACAAATATAATGTACAGTATACCATCAAACGATAATCACAAGGATGAGCAAAAGGTCTCACACCTGATGTCATTCCTCAGAGGTATGAATTATTGTAGTACATAAGTCCTTTCACTGCCTCTCAAAAGCTTCATGAGAGCTCAGTTTAACAAAAATGTAAAAATAGAACCAACTCCAGAAATGAACTAATGACAGCTGGTGATCCAGAGTGAGCAGCTGACTGGCGACGGCATATGAGCAGGGTTTAAAGTGGCATACATGTCATTCCTTCAGCATGATGATACTCCTGGTTTAAAGGCATTGATTTTCCACATTAACCTAAAAGAAGCAGGACTGTTAAAGAACCAGTTAAAAAGTATAATGGACCACCGTCTGCAAGATCAGGCTATATAAAACGTGGCTTTTTACAGCACTGTACTATACCAATAACAAACTTAATTTCTCAAAATAAACCAATTGCCTGATACTTTGGAATATTTAACTTGTTCCTGATGATCCCAAGTACATGGTGGAGGGACTCAGGTGGCCTGCAGATAGTGGCCAGCATCATACAGAACACCTTTTGGGTCGAGTCACACCATTATTCCACATCAGTGTATGACCTGATAAACATTTCATGGAGAAAATTTTCCAAAAGTTTTACAAATGTATGGCAGGAAACACAAAGTGTGATTGTCAGATGTTCACCCCTACATGTTTAGTAGAAGGTCAATACTAGAGGTGATTTATACTGTATAAGTCTGTCCACTAATGCGCACTGCTTGATGAGAATTGATTTGGATTTTACAGAAACGCTGCTTAGACCAGATTTAAGTGTCAGCTATAAAGAATTCAAAGACTTAAGTGAATGAGAAAAGCATCTCATCTGAAATCACCTTAAAATTAAACGTCACTTCACACCTACACAGATGAAGTTCGCTTTGGTTCTAAGTATGAACACCCTGCCCAAATATGCAGAGGCCTGAGGTCTAAAACCACAGACTAACATGTGTTTAGTTTAATGTCAGAACAGAATAAATCTCAATTTATTTAAAAAACAGAAAAATACATACATGTGCAGTAAGATTCCCAAAACTGAAGTTTGATTATTTTTGTCAAAATGTAAAATGCATTTTAAATGTAGGAAACCAAAATCCAAAGTCCAGAACTGGGAGGAAATGCAAACCTCACACAGAAAGCCTCGACACGAGACCTAAACCAGCAACTTCCTACCTATGAGGCAAAGGTACCACACCAGCATGCCATACAAAAAGTATTGGCAGGTTCCCTCATCCAGCATCAGTGTATCAGTGTCTGACCTCACAAATATTATTTCATCAAATAAATGTGCAAACAAGTTCATCCTTTTACAATCAAGTTTTTTACAAAAAAAAAGCTTTACCAGCAGCATGGAACATGGTAGAGTTTATAGCTGCGGCAAAGGGGTAACCAAAATAAATCAGAGTGTCATAAAGCTCTTGTTCCTCAGTCCATATAACTATATATTAAATTTAGTTTAAGGAAGCTTCATTATAATCTGACAATATACCAGATACTTTGGGACCTTGTGTAAATAAACAAAAGAACCCCTGAAAACAAAGAACCTGCACAGAGTGATCCATTGCTCTGAGCACATCACCAGGACTGCTTTGCCTACACTACTACAGGAAATTTATTCAATGCAGTGTGGAGCATCAGGCATCCATTCCAATGAGAACATTCACCCAAAACACTTTTCACACGCCTACCTTCAGAGAAACGTCTCCGGTACCATCAGCGCCACCTCAAATCCGATTTTTGGACTGTGGGAGGAAACAGCAGAACCCACAGGGAGAACATGGAAACTCCACCAGATTCGGATTCAAACCTGAATCCCCAGCACTGAGAGGTGAACATGCTAACCACTAATCCAGCATGCTGCCCTCAAGGTAATTTGAATGCTCTAAATTGCTCCATATAATGTGAGTGTGTGAGTAAGTGTGCCTGAAACGTTCTCCCCTGGATGGGCATGGGGAACCCCTAACCCCCCCCCCCCCCCACACTCACACACACACAACCACCACCACCCTAGTAACGGATTAAGAGGAAGATAATTAATTAATGAAATAAAGAAATATAAGTAATGATCCTGAATTTACTCCACAATGTAGATTTGTTGTTTGTATTAAGGGATGTAAGGGTCTACTGCTGGAACAAGAGATCAGTCCACTGAGAAACCTTTCCAGCTGAGCAGTGGTGTTGTATCTCAGTGGTCAGGGTGTTGAGCAATCAGTCTGAAGGTTGTGGGTTCAAATTTCAGGTCCACTGAAATTACTAATGTGGCTGCTTGAGCAAGGACCTTAATTACACACCACAGATAATGGGTGGCTTTATCCCTGGTGTGAATGGTTCGGTGATGGTTCGGTTTTGGTTCGGTGATGGTTCGGTTTTGGTTCGGTGAGGGTTCGGTTTTGGTTCGGTGAGGGTTCGGTTTTGATTCGGTGAGGGTTCGGTGTTTAGATCACGCCCGCGTTGATTTTCCAATTTATTTCTCATATTAACGAGTCAATAAAACGAAACTTAAAACAAAAAGTTAAACGAAAGTGAAATGTAGATTATTGTAACCGGTCACAAACTGCTTCATAGCTTCGGCAGTAATGGCTTTTACGCGAGTTTTTGGGAAAAAAATACTTTAAAAACGACAAACAAATAGTTGTAAATAATCTAAACCACATCGCTATAACGCAAACAAATGAGCTCTTTTGCTACGAAGTATTATAACAGATCTGAAGGGCGTAATTTGCCCACCCGTATTCTGTATCAGTGCGTTGTGATTGGCTCGAAGGCTTTCTTCTTCCCTGCTGCCATTGGCTAATTAACAGACGACTGTCAGAAACACTGTCCATTATCCAATCGTTGCGCGCGAGGCAGGATCTTTCGGAAGGCGGGTGGGTATTAAACACAATTTGAAGCCGACTGACGTTTCGTCGTGCTGCTTAAACCAACTGTAATCCCGCAGGTGAAACGTTCTGAGCTTTATTAACGCGTTTAAAACGTTACAACATCGACCTCCAGATGAAAATAAGACGCAGAACACACACGGTACCTTATAATACGCTCCATTAGAGCCGCGAACCTCCACCGTCAACTCGTCCATGATGAGCACGCGAGGAATGCTGGGTAAACATCTCGGACGATTCAGGAGCCGAATGTAGCGGCTGTATCTTAAATCACGGTCTGTTTCTAATTTAGTGCACTACGTCTGATCCAAACGTTTAGTTCAGCAGTTAGGTATTCCTGTTTGTTTGTGTAAAATCACTTAATTTAATCTCACCCAGAATTATATTATTATAGTTTACCTGTATTACTCTACAATCAGGGTCATATTAAAAGGGTATTTTGGATGTAGGGAACCTATATAGGCAATAAAATAACTTCTTTTGCCTTAATGATTAATAAGCATTGTACAAACGATTTACAACTGGAAATCATTAGGTTTTTGTTGACCTAATACTGAATCATCTTTTAATATTTAATAAAATATAGGAGAACGTTTTTTTCAATGTCTCTGTCCCGTAACACAGTAAATGCCCCCTGTCCTGTAATACATCTGTCCTGTAACACATCTGTCCTGTAACACAACAAATTCTCTCTGTCCTGTAATACATCTGTCCTGTAACACATCTGTCCTGTAACACAACAAATTCTCTCTGTCCTGTAATACATCTGTCCTGTAACACATCTGTCCTGTTATACATCTATCCTGTAACACATCTGTCCTGTAACACAACAAATTCTCTCTGTCCTGTAATACATCTGTCCTATAACACAACAAATTCTCTCTGTCCTGTAACACATCTGTCCTATAACACAACAAATTCTCTCTGTCCTGTAATACATCTGTCCTGTAACACATCTGTCCTATAACACAACAAATTCTCCCTGTCCTGTAACACATCTGTCCTGTAACACAGTAAATGCCCCCTGTCCTGTAACACATCTGTCCTTTAACACAACAAATGCCCCCTGTCCTGTAACACATCTGTCCTGTAACACAACAAATGCCCCCTGTCCTGTAATACATCTGTCCTGTAACACAACAAATTCGCTCTGTGCTGTAACACATCTGTCCTGTAACACATCTGTCCTGTAACACATTTAACACAACAAATGCCCCCTGTCCTGTAATACATCTGTCCTGTAACACAACAAATTCGCTCTGTGCTGTAACACATCTGTCCTTTAACACAACAAATTCTCCCTGTGCTGTAATACATCTGTCCTGTAACACAACAAATTCGCTCTGTGCTGTAACACATCTGTCCTGTAACACATCTGTCCTTTAACACAACAAATGCCCCCTGTCCTGTAATACATCTGTCCTGTAACACAACAAATTCTCTCTGTGCTGTAACACATCTGTCCTTTAACACAACAAATGCCCCCTGTCCTGTAATACATCTGTCCTGTAACACAACAAATTCGCTCTGTGCTGTAACACATCTGTCCTGTAACACATCTGTCCTTTAACACAACAAATGCCCCCTGTCCTGTAATACATCTGTCCTGTAACACAACAAATTCTCTCTGTGCTGTAACACATCTGTCCTTTAACACAACAAATTCTCCCTGTGCTGTAATACATCTGTCCTTTAACACAACAAATTCTCTCTCTGTCCTGTAACACATCTGTCCTTTAACACAACAAATTCTCTTTGTCCTGTAATACATCTGTCCTTTAACACAACAAATTCTCTTTGTCCTGTAACACATCTGTCCTGTAACACAACAAATGCCTCCTGTCCTGTAACACATCTGTCCTGTAACACAACAAATTCTCTCTGTGCTGTAACACAACAAATTGTGCACAGACGTAATCATCTGTAGTCCTGCATTAGTTTATCATCCAAATCCTATAAAAAAGTAGATTAATTTCGATGTTTTAATTTACTGACAATGTAAATGTGTTTTTGTTATTCAAAAATATTACAGATTTACAAAGCAGTGACATCTAGTGGAAGACGACTCGGTCAACACTTTCTTTTCTTTTCTAATGAGATTCAGTAAGATGCAAATTTCCCAGAAATAATACATCACTGAAGCTAAATATACAAACAAGCTTTTCATGATCGAACAAACTGATATAATGAAAGTAATAGGTCAAGCCTTTTAATATATTAATTACACTAAATGCACCAGCTGACAGATATAACCTGAGCTGTAGGGATGCCATTATAAAGGAGAGAGAGGAGAGGGTCTGAAGTGGAGGACAGAATTCTCCAAAATATTGTTTTATTCTTTTATTTCCCCCCTCTCTCTTTCACATTATTTCCATTTCTCATGGATGGACACTTTCACTGGTGCCTCTGCATAGGCTGTCACAGGAGAGCTGCACCTGTCCCGTGCATCCTAAAGTGCCAAGCAGTCTTGTAAATGTTCCACCAACCCAGTGACATGATCCTGCAGGAAGATGCACTGCATGCAGTGAGGAGGCATAAGCATGAATGTTTAACAGTAAAGCCTGAACACAGTAACCCAGAAGGATACCAATCAATCAGGTTTACTGTGTGTAAAAACAGAACATTAACAGAACCATAAAAAAGCAGCTAAAATGATTCTATTTCAAACCCTGGAAAGGCTGCTAATCCATTGCTGACACTGTAGACACAAATACATTCACATCTGGGAGCAAGATAGTATATTTAACTCACCTATTGGGTTCGGCATGTTTGCCTCTCAGTGCTCTGGATCCAGGTTCAAATCCAGGGGATCTAGAGTCACCTCCCGACCCTCCCCTGCGACACTATTTGAAGATTAAGTGGAAGATAATGAATAATGAATGAGCTCACATACTGGCACTTATTTTTTGACACCCAGGACAGGGCGTCAATTTGTCATGGGGTACACCCATTCACACAAACACACACACTATAAAAGGGCAATTTAGAGCAACCAATTTAATTTTAATCCATATTTTAAACTCTGGGAAGGAACTAGGGTTAGGGAAAGAGAAAGTCAATGCGAACACAGGGAGAACATTGAAACTCCACCCACATTGGGATTTGAACCTGGATCCGCAGTGCTGAGAGGCAAACATGTTAACCACTAAACCATCTTGCTTCCCACAAATAAATTCAGTTAATTACAATTTATAATTAGCCCTAAACATATTCTTATAATATCATAAATTATTTTAGATTTTTTGAATCATATTTTTTTCCAAGTCTTTTACACACACAAGGAATTTGTTTTCAGAATTATGGTGTCTCTCTCTAGAACCATTATAGACCAATTTCAATTTACTGTATTTTAAACACATTATGTGTGTTTTTTAGCCTGTGTTCTACTGACATGTCAAAATATAAATACATTGTGCTGAGGACTGAACCTAAATGTAACTACTCATAAAATACAGTTCCAGTCCAGCTTGTGAACTCCAAATGAGCTCCAGTCCATAAGTAGATTAGGAGCATTTATAATGGTGTGTTATCATAATAAGTTCAGTGCAGCACTTTTTTGGTGCTTGTTCCTCATTTTTACATGCGCTGAGCATGATCACAGTTCATTCTGCTGATTTGGTGTTGCTGTGCTCGCCACAGCCCTATCACACACCCACCATCATGAACACTAACATGCTTATGATAAGCTTGGACACTGTGTTGTGTGTGTGTGTGGGAGTGGGAGAATTCTCAGCTCAGCAAAAATAGGACATTTCTAGTCTGCATTATTTGTGCATGTTCATGGATTTCCTCAAAACTACAATTTTGTGTGAACACTATTTTATCAAAATACATAAAAATGTTTACAAGATGATGTATATTTATTTATCTAATGTTTTATTTGTGTGACATAGTAAAACATAATCATTAATATAGATTAATCAACAAGCTACATCTGGTAGAAGGTCATTGCAAAATTTACATTTACATCATCACAATAAATGTCATTCAGTTAAAGGTTAAAATCTTTACATTGTCACGTTTTGAGAGCAATTCAATTCATCTTTTCGTGTACAAAGTTGTACATTTGAACATGTTTAGTTATTTGCAAATGATGATGTCACAAAAGTTAATTGTTGATAGCAAGTGAGTGTTGTTTTCTTGTCCACACTGTTAATAGACTTATTCATTAATTTGTAATGTTCTTAATAAAAAACCTGTCAACAAATCAAGTGACTGCATTCTATCTGGATCATCCAGTCAGAATAGAAGTACATTAATTATTTCTGAATTATTTATTCAGATAAACATTGTTTGTGTTTAGAATCACTACATAAAATATCTCAGTCATATGAAACTATAAACTATATAGCTTTAATGAAACTCTTTTGGTCCCAGATGCTTATATAAAATCAGTTCACTTCATAGTAAATTATGACTCTCATACACTGTGAATCATTTAATGTAAATCATTTAGTTAGAGAGATATTTTCTCATGTTTTATTCAGTGTGATAGAATTTGACTCAATGACTCATTTAGACTCCTCATTATTATACTGTATAGTGTAATGGGAATGACTCATTGAATCATCTTCTCAGGAAAGTGATTCTTTAATGGTGCCTTAAATGTGACTGAATTAGCTAATAATCTACAACATTTTATCCACTGGATGGCACAGTGGCGTGGTGGTTGGCATGTTCTCTTCTCGGTGTTTGAGATGCAGGTTGGAATCCAGAGCTGGGTGTTTCCATGTTTTCTCCATGTCCACGTGGGTTTCCTCCCACATTCCAAAAACATGGAATAAAGTTGAATTGGCTGCTCTAAATTACTCCAATAACGTGTGTGTGAGTGGGTGTGAGTGGGTGTGTGTGTGTGAGTGGGTGTGTTTGTGTGAGTGGGTGTGTGTGAGTGGGTGTGTGCCCAGTGATAGATTGACCACAACACTAAACCATAGTACAGGATTAAGCAGAAGAAATGAGATTTGATCCTCCTTAATTTACTAATTTAGGATCATTTCCCTTAATGAACCGTTTAATCAGAACAAAAAAATAGTTTATAAGAAAACTTTGAGATGATATGCTTTGATATTACTGCAATTTACAGAAATTATATTTTTGCAGGTGGCATGGTGGCTTAGTGGTTAGCACGTTCGCCTCTCAGCACTAGAGATTCCCGTTTCGAATCCCCATCTGGGTGGAGTTTCCATGTTCTCCCGTGTCCGCGTGGGTTTCCTCCAGGTTCTCCGGTTTCCTCCCACAGTCCAAAAACATGGATCAAGTCAATTGAGTTCTCCAAATTGCCCCATATAGAGTGTGTATGTATGAGTGAGTGTGTGCCCAGCGATGGATTGGCGCCCTGTCCTGAGTCTATCTTCCCGGCGCCCGAAACATTCTCCCCTGGATGGGCATGGGGAACCCCACCGCGACCCTAATAGAGGATAAAGTGGAAGATAATGAATGAATGAATATATTTTTGCAAATATTTATAATTCATGAAGTTTATGAACTCAACTGACTGTTTGCTCCTTTCAGAGGCGAGACCTATAAAAATCTTGTTTTTTAAGATCAGTTGATACCGCCTTATGCATATGAATCTTCCATGACATTTAAATAAACTATTTTCCATCTGTCATGACTTTCCTCTCTTGATGATTCTGAGCACAGAGGAGTTGTCTCACTCAGGTCAGGTAACACAAAAATATCATTAATCCAGCCTTCTCCAGTTTTTATCAGAATGATTCATACGGTGCTGAAAGTCCACTTCATAAAAAGAGCGAGATGAGTACGTCTTGTCTCATTAACGGAACCCGACGAAAGAGTGAAATTAAGGCGAATCTAATTACAAGCCATACTATCTAATGTAAAAACATGCCTGTTTTTCTCGTCTCATTCATTCTGACTAGTAATTAGTTTTGGCCTCTAAAAACGCCACCCTTTAATCATGGCAAGGCAGATGTGATTTTGCAGTGCAATTTAATCTCGCTTTAATGAAGAACTAATGGACGCATTGCAAATTACATTTTTTTCCTCTTGTACGAGGGAAAAAAAATCTATTTCCTGCTTTTGAAAAGATCAAGAGTATCTTTGATAATAGGCCGAGCGGGTCTAGCCGAGCCAGCACACTCTTTTACTCCACTCAGCCCTCAATGGTGAGGGGGCCACAATTAGCAACAAAGCGCCAGAAAATGCATCGGTGGAACAGAAGCAGTCACTATGGCTCGACCTGCAATGCTGGGGCCTCGTTAGCTGCGGGGCAAAAGTGTCAGGGAAGGACAATGGCCTGTGATAAATTAACCCCACTACCACCCCCCACCCCCCCCCAACACCACCCAAATAAAAAAAAACAAATATTATGGCTGTATCTTTTAGAATTAAGAGAAGTTAATGTATCAGCTTAGTGGTTAGCACATCTGCCTCTCAGCGCTGGGGATTCAGGTTCGAATCCCAATCTGTTCTCCCCGTGTCCCATGGGTTTCCTCCAGGTTCTCCGGTTTCCTCCCACAGTCCAAAAACATGGATTCTAGGTAAATTGAATGCTCTAAATTGCCCCATATAGAGAGTGTTCATGTGTGTGTCTGTGTGAGTGAGTGTGTGCCCACTGATAGATTGGCGCCCTGTCCTGGGTGCATCTGCCCAGCGCCCGAAACGTTCTCCCCTGGATGGGCATGGGGAACCCCCATGTAGAGGATAAAGCGGAAGATATTAAAAAAATGAATGAAAGTATTTATCTTCTATTATGTATTATGTATAGATATTCTATTATCTACTATGTAAAGAGTAAAGCAACCACTGCAATAAGAGCTGGGAACCACATTTATGGCACTGTGCTGTAAAAATGTTTTAACGTCATTAAAAAAATATTCTTTTGTTTTTTTTCATCCAAATTTCTTGGCGGATGGAAACTAATTAAGAATCCAGTTCAAAAAATGATAACTGTAATTGCACTTAAAAATGGTATCAAATAGGAAAGCTGAGCTCCTGAAGATACTGAAGTAGGCCAGTAGAGCTTGTGGAATATTGCAGAAATGCTGCGGTTGGAGTAAAGATAATATGGAGAGCTTTGGTAAATGAGAGCCGGAGTATCTGGGTTTCTACGTGTGCTTTTTTGCAATACAGCAGGAGATGAAAGCCTAATGGAAGTTGGCTTAACTCGTGAAGCAGACGCTCTATGTATCTGATTACTGAGGGAGAGTAATTTATTTTCTTTAATAAGGGAAAAATTGGATAGGATGAATGAAATTTTCCTGTCTTGGTGTGGCGATGGTGCCACCGCAGATTATGTGTTTCCTAATCGTTCATCAGCGGAGAGTGTGTGCAGGCTTAGCATAATGGAATTGGTAAACTGGCGCGAACATGAGGCCGCACTATCTGCACCACCATAGAGGCTTATGTGGCAAACTCACTAACACGCTCTTACTGCCACACACCTCGCAGAAATATTCTATATGTTTTGGTTGACTTTATTACAAACACACTACAGCCGCAGCAGTCCCACTCCATACTGCAGTCTACACATTACAACCACAGCCTTATTTTCATTTGGGCAGCTATCAGAACTAATAGTAGAGTTATGGAAAAAGAAAAATAGCATTTATTAATAATTCATTAATGAATTTATAATATATTTAAAATGAAGTGTAAGTTTTCTTTCATTCATTATCTACTAATTAATCCTCTACTCGGGTTGCAGGGGTGTTTCCCAGGTCCATTCAGGGAAAAACGCTTCGGGCACTGCGTAGATACAACCAGGACAGGGCTTACTCACTCACTCACTCACTCACTCACACACTCACTCACTCACTCACTCACTCACTCGCTGACTCACACACACCCTCTCACTTACTCACACCCTCACTCACTTACACCCTCACTCACTCACTCACCTACACCCTCACTCACTCACTCACCTACACCCTCACTCACTCACTCACCTACACCCTCACTCACTCACTCACCTACACCCTCACTCACTCACTCACACACACCCTCACTCACACACTCACTTACACCCTCACTCACTTACACCCTCACTCACTCACTCACACCCTCACTCACTCACTCACCTACACCCTCACTCACTCACCTACACACTCACGCACTCACTTACACCCTCACTCACTTACACACTCACTCACCTACACACTCACTCACTCACTTACACCCTCACTCACTTACACCCTCACTCACTTACACACTCACTCACTTACACCCTCACTCACTCACTCACCTACACACTCACTCACTCACTTACACCCTCACTCACTTACACACTCACTCACCTACACACTCACTCACTCACTTACACCCTCACTCACTTACACACTCACTCACTTACACCCTCACTCACTCACTCACCTACACACTCACTCACTCACTTACACCCTCACTCACACCCTCACCTACACACTCACTCACTTACACCCTCACTCACTCACTCACTTACACCCTCACTCACTTACACCCTCACTCACTTACACCCTCACTCACACCCTCACCTACACACTCACTCACTCACTCACCTACACCCTCACTCACTTACACCCTCACTCACTCACTTACACCCTCACTCACTTACACCCTCACTCACACCCTCACCTACACACTCACTCACTCACTCACCTACACCCTCACTCACTTACACCCTCACTCACTCACTTACACCCTCACTCACTCACTTACACCCTCACTCACTCACTTACACCCTCACTCACTTACACCCTCACTCACACCCTCACCTACACACTCACTCACTCACTTACACCCTCACTCACTCACACCCTCACTCACTTACACCCTCACTCACTCACCTACACCCTCACTCACTCACTTACACCCTCACTCACTCACTCACCTACACACTCACTCACTCACTTACACCCTCACTCACTCACTCACCTACACCCTCACTCACTCACTCACTCACACACACCCTCACTCACACACACCCTCACTCACTTACACCCTCACTCACTCACACACACCCTCACTCACTCACTCACACCCTCACTCACTCACTTACACCCTCACACCCTCACTCACTCACTTACACCCTCGCTCACTCACACACTCACTTACACCCTCACACCCTCACTCACTCACTCACTCACTTACACCCTCACTCACACACTCACTCACACACACCCTCACTCACACACTCACACACTCACACATCCACACATCCACACATCCACACACACACACACACACACACACACACACACACACACACACACTTACGCACACACAAAATATAAGACAATTTAAAGCATTATATTTACTTTGAATCCATGTTTTTGGACCGCGGCAGGAAACCGGAGAACCCAAATAAAGCCCACACAGACACGGGGAGAACATCCACCCAGTTTGGGATTCGAAACTCCACCCAGGTTTGGATTCGAAGAGAAGTTTTACTTTTAATGGTTAAGATTTTTTTTTAAATAATTAGCATAATTACAAACATTTATTTCATGAGATAATAATTTTCTTGATTTCATTAATTGACAATGCTAATTTTGGTTAAATATAAAGGGCGGGCAAACCCATACTGTTTAATCCTTAATGATACTGAACATTATCTAATTAAGGAATTAATTAAGGTCCATTATTTAAGAGTAATGAGATGCCTACACAGAACAGCATTTAAACTAAGGCCTGCATGGAAATGATGAGTTCAACATTATGTAAATGCTCACCTCTTTATTGGTGCCTGTAAACACTTGTTATGCCCTAAAGGTACATCCCCTCTTTTGCTTTCCCTTCATTAATAGCAGGTACAAGACTGTGCCTCACAGACGAGGAACTAATGATTTACCTGTGATTCATCTCATTCGATCTGACAGAAATCCTAATGTCACCTATGTCGCCCTTTAATTCAGCTCAAATGAGTGTGGGGCTGTAATAAGGAGCTTCTCAGAATTAGGTTCCGTTTGCAGAAAATTGCAAAGGCCTGGGACTTTTATCTGTGAATTTCACTCCTGCATAAGCAAAAAAAAGCCCTCATACATTATTTGGTTACATTCCATCACTATGAAGGAATAACGGCTGGTAAATTCTATGCATGCTAATGATAAATAGGAATCCACCTACCAGCCTGCAGATAAATTGAGTTTAATTTTCCCCGCGCCCGGTGCCGGGTTGGCCTTTCAGAAATTACTTATGCACAGCTATTATTAAAAAAGGAAGGAAAGCAAATTAGAAAGTCGTCCTATCTCTAGACTGGATTTAGCCGCGGCAGGCCGAGCGCATGGAGTCAGCATATTTTCCCCCTCTCACCCTCTCCTTCTCTCTCTCGCTCTCTCTTTCTCTGAATTTCAACATCTTTTCATACTTCCGTAAGCGTCTTGTAGCCAGCCTGACCCTGTGTTTACCAAATTAACCCGAATCCCTTCCACTTCACAGGCGTAATGCAATTTACAGGCCTGCATTCACGCAGCTTCCGCACACTGGTTTGTTGCTGATTCGCAGTGACCTTTCGATCCGCGTTGCCTCCGTCCGCGTACCGCTGCGAGACTACAATAAGAAAAAAGGCTATGACATTGTGCATCGTTGATTATTGCCGTTGCGAATGCGTGCTGACTGAATAGGAAACCCCTTACTAAGCACCTTTGCAGCAAGGCTAACACTAACTGTGAAGTTCAGACCTAGTTTTTTTAACTTTTTCCACAAAGATTTCAAAAGTATGAAAATAAAATTAATTTCCAAAATAAACCACCAGGAAGCAACCATACATTAATGTTTATACAGTGTGCAGGAAACATTATCACAAGCCCGAGCCGGAGAGGGGCTCACATACTATTAAAGTTAAGTCTGCAATATTGGGAACTATTTTTTTTATTATTGAGGTAAAAGAAACATCTATCAGGTTCAGTCTTTGCAAACAAAGATGTGTAATGACTTCCAAATTAGAAAAAAAAAGTTGTAAAAGTAAATTAAATTAAATAAAGCCATTTCAAATATTATTTTTTGGAGGGGGGGGGGTGGCCAGGCGCTGGGCAGATACACCCAGGACAGGGCTCCAATCCATCCCTGGGCACACTCATTTACACAGACACACACTATTTAAAGCTTTAGTTTACCTTGAAGCCATGTTTTTGGACTGTGGGAGGAAACCGGTGAACCAGGAGGAAACCCACATGGACACGGGGAGACCATGGAAACTCTATTCAGATTGGGATTCAAAACTGGATCTCCAGCGTTGAGAGGCGAACGTGTTAACCACTAATCCACCATGCCGCCCTACATGTATCATAATTTAAAAAAATACAACCTTACATTACATTCTGTAAAAGTTTGAATTTTCCTTCTTTCCAGTAAATCTTTTAAATCGAAAATAATTTCTCGCTCAGGTCTTAAGTGCCTCAACGGAGTCTGATTATCTCGCCTTAAAAAGACTTAATGTAAACCTAATTTTGTTGTTGGAACCAAACCTGTTTTTCCATGATAAAGTTGAACGAAAAATCATTTTGCAGCAATAATAATTCAAGAGCAGCTCAAGGACATCGGGGGTCCTTCAGAGATCTGCTGCAGAAAGCCACGTCTGTTTCATCTGTTAGGAGGGAAAGAACTCAAGAGCACTTGTTGAGCAAAATGTGGTGGTGAAGAGGGATAAGGGTCGATGCTTGAAAAAAAAAATTAGATGAACTAGACACAGATAAGAAAATAAATAAATAAAAGTTAATACACAAAATAGCAGAAACTGCCAACAGTATTTTCAGATAAAGAAGGTTATATGGTATGAGGTATGAGGGACACTTTACCTTCAAGAAGCTCGAATAATTCTAGGTATTTCTCATTTAAATCATTTTTGAAACTCAATAATCTGCACTGAATGTCAAGAGGTTTACTTAAAGTGATGTTTTTTTTTTTACTTTGGAAAATATGAAAGTAACTTAGGTTTTCCCAACACCTTTATAAAAAAGGGTAAAAAGTAAACTGGTTTAAAAGCCAACTCAGAAAACAGTTTATGTTTCAGACTTGCTGCAAAGTTTTGATCTTTGCCGAAATTACAATTTGTTCATGTTCAATGGGGGTTCCCCATGCTCAACCAGGGGAGAACATTTTGGCCGCTGGGCAGATACACCCAGGACAGGGCACCAATCTATCACTGGGCACACACACAAACACAAACACACTCTATATGGGGAAAAGTGTTACTGAGGAGAAGGAATGTAGTAAGTTCCATAATTTACCTCAAAAAACTGATTTTAACAAATAAAATGATCCATCCATTATATTCTGCTTTATCCTCTATTAGGGTCGTGGGGGGGTTCCACTTGCCAATCCAGAGGATGTCTCGGGCGCCAATCTATCGCTGGGTACACACTCACACAGACACACACACTCAAACACTCTATATGGGGCAATTTGGAAAATTCAATTAACCTTGATCCATGTTTTTGGACTGTGGGAGGAAACCGGAGAAGCCGGAGGAAACCTGCATTTAGCCTGAAATAGAGAGATGCATTCACTCAAAAAACAACTGAAAGACTAAAAAATGATATTTTTATGTATTTCAGTTCCCACATTTAGAACCAATCCCACCATCACTGACAAAACAACACACACACACACACACACATTATAAACATGACCAAGAATAACAATAAACGTTACAACCACCTAAAATATACACACATACACACAGATGCAGTATATACACACTATTAATCATAAAAAATAGGACCAGAAAAAGAGCTTCAGTATTAATAAGAAAGTTATAAGCGTTATGATAAAAACATTAATTAAAAAGTGTGTGTAAAGATTCCAAAACCACTATCTACTATTATTAATAAACTATATTTGAACAAAAACTATATATACAGAATTATTGTTGGTAATATTTCATATGCTGTTATAAGCAAATGTTCCTGAAAAAATCTCTTTGAACTGCATATCTGGGTTGTAAACATTTACTGTACTGTAATATTAAAATAAATACAAAAAGCATTAAAGTAGTGATTACGAATCATATTGATTTTCAAACCCGTCCCTATGAAAGCCCAGTAGTACTTGGAGTTATATCTAATAATTGCTCTGGCTAATCAATATTTCATTTTGTTGAGTGTGTTGTAATTTAACAACCATATGAGTTAGATAGAGGAGTCTCTGTTTCTCAAAACATCTTCGTTACACAGTACTGTATTTATCTTTATTTGATTCTTATTTCTTTTTTTTTTCTTACTTCTTTTTTTTTTATAAATGTGGCTGTGATTTTAACACATGAACCTGTCATTTAGTTTGGTGAAAGAAAAATGAAATGAACCATATTGCAGGAGTATTGAATGAGGTTACACTGCCCTCTCGTGGCTACAATAAGTCTTTCCGTTGAGAAAAAAGTTCGATTATTACAGTTAAATTGATTAAAGTAAAAAGTACAAAATAAAAACACAATTACCTTCCACTTAATCCTAAACTGGGGGCTGGGGGTTCCCTACGGCCATCCTCAAGAGAATATTTCGGATGCTGGGCAGATACATCCATCCAATCCATCACTGGGCACAAACTTACTCACACAGACATAAACACATACATTATATGGAGCAATTGAGATAGGGCAATTTAGAGCAGCCAATTCAACTTGAATCAATGTTTTTGGACTGTGTGAAGAAACCGGAGAAAACCCACGCAGACATGGGGAGAAGATGGCAACTCGACCCAAATGCAGCACTGAGAGATGAACATGAACACCGAGTGCTAACTACGATATTTGTATTGGTATTCATTTTAATAATATACTATATTCAAACTATATGTATTATAAGAATACACCTTTTATTATCAGTAAGAACTATAATGCTGTGAATGTTATTTTAATTAACTTCATTATTAACCAATAAAAATAATTAATAAATATTGGTGTGAAGTATATGTAAATGTGGTCCGCTGTTCATCATGTAGTGAGATTATTATTATATTAATAACCAGTGTGCAACCAACTCTAGCAAGTGACATGAGGTTTTTGTAATAAAATCTCTCCTTTCTGTTACTGTTCTGCTTTCCAGCCTTACTCTCTTCACTGTGGTAGTTCTAACGGCTTTGTGTATATATTGGTGTGTGTGTGTGTGTGTGTGTGTGTGTGTGTGTGTGTGTGTGTGTAGTTGGAAAGCAAACGATGATGAAGTGTGTGTGGTCAGATTCCCACTGAGACTTCAAGAGCCACTGCTGGACTTTTTTCCCCTCCATATAAGACAAATGTGCACATGAGCAAAATCACACGATGAGCGCCGTTAAAACTTTTTGGGTGACTGGTCAGAGTGGAACTGGCCGGCCACGGCAAACAAAAGCTGCTTCTGTTTGTGGAATCAGTTGAAAAAGTTCCCCCGTCAGCTCCACCAAACCGCCAGGTTCCTTCAGAATCTCATTCTAGTTAAAGCCTATAAATGACTTGCTGCTATATTCCTCACATGTTATTCATACAGCGGTCTCACTTTCTACCTCTTTTACTTCAGCATGAAGTTCACTTCCTAAAACTTATGTGAAAGTTAATTTAAAATGTCAATCTGTTGTCCCAAACCATGTCAGATCAAAGTGTCTGCCTCATAATGCTTAAATCAAAACAAATATTTATACTTTATCAAGAGTTAATGCCTAGGTTTGGGTTACCAGTGTAAAAATATATAGCTTCGACAAATATAAATCCCCCACTATACTTGACAGTAGTAAACTTATTTATAATCAGAATAATTTATTAATCCCCGTGGGGAAATTGCAAAACCTTAATAGTCTTTAGACATATAATGTGATCAGTCATTCTGATTTTCCAGCTGCTTTATCCTCTATTAGGTTCGCGGGAGGGTGTGGGGGAGGGGTTCCCCATGCCCATCCAGGGGAGAACAACTCAATCGCTGGGCAGATAAACCCAGGACAGGACACCAATCTATCACTGGGCACACACTCACTCACACAGACACACTCTATATGGGGCAATGTGGATGATTCAATTGACCTTGATCCATGTTTTTGGACTGTGGGAGGAAACCGGAGAACCCGGAGGAAACCCACACAGACACGGGGAGAACATGGAAACTCCACTCAGATTGGGATTCGAACCGGGAATCCCTAGCGCTGAGAGGCGAACATGCTAACCACTAAGCCACTGTGCCACCCTGGTAAAAAAATTCTTTAACCAGGGTATTTGCTTTTGTTCTGCTGTTAGCAGTTAGCAATTGTGTTAGCATTAGCATTTGTTTGTGTTGCTTTTCCTTCCATCCAAAGTTACAGCAGTGATTTCTTTAAATTTGGTGGTTAAATGACTCTGATGCCATAACATTTATTATCAGCACACCATCTTCATAAGGAATAGTTATGACACGTTCTTTGTAATAAACATCATACATTGTCTCTGTCTGTTCTTCAGCCATTTTGCTCTGACTGTGGGTTCACTGCTCATATGCAATCGATTGAACGATAAATATCCTAAACACTGAATAACACAAAGACAAACAATTCGAGAGACAGACATAAACAGGCTACACAGTCTATACAACATTTCAACTATACATCTCCTCATGCCAACCACCGCATCATTCACCTCCCCCTCACCTCCTTTCTGTACCTAACCCATGTCAACTGTTTATTGCTTTAGCTGTTTCCCAGAATGCCTAGGCTTCCGTGCTTCTCGTCTGCAGACACTTTTAACTCATCCTCTTTACATCCGAAACATGAAAAGCTGTGGCTGGAAAATGTACTGTGCTCATGATGGTGAGTCTGGAGTCCAGCTGTGAAGGAACTCAAAGGCAAATGTTGAAGCATTGTACCTCCTGTTCCGCATCAAGTCTGATTATTACTTAGCAGCTTGGAAAGTACAATTCTCTTTGAAAAATACACAGCCTGTGAATATGAATAAGGAGTCTTGTTTTTATAAATATTTGTATATCTTTTCTAATGAAAGGTGCATTTTAAAATGTGTGGACTACACACATACATCAGTGTAACTACATCCTGCTGTGCTCCTTTCATAACACATCTATAACCTCCGACAAGCTGAAAAAAAAAAAAAAAAAAAATTTATCTTTGACATTGGCTCTGGATATTATTAAAATAACTACTACAAATTTTTGCCCCTTAATAACATTCACTATTTCCAGGTCTCTAAATTGACTCAGCTGCCATTGGCTACATCAATTTTTAAATACTACTGGATTTCCTCTTGTTTAATAAATTGTATGATAGGGTGACACCATGGTTATCATGGTCACCTCACAGGTGATTCTTTCTATGTGGAGTTTGCATGTTCTTGTTTTTATGAGTTCCTCCAGGAGCTTAATGTAAATTTGGGAACTTCGCCAGTGTTTCTGCAAAATGATGAACTTGAGCTGCACAGCTGCACTGGGATAGGCTCCAGAAACCATTGTGATGGTAATTAGACAAGTGTCTTATTAAACATCTATGGATTATCATCCACCCAAGGGCAGGTGCTGGGCAGATACAGATCAGGGAGTCAATCCATCACCGTGCACACACAGACACACACACTATATAGGGGTAATATAAAGCAGCAAATTTACCTTAAATCCATGTCTTTGGATTGTGGGAGGAAACTTTACCTAGACTGGGATTGGAACCCAAAACTCCAGCGCTGAAAGACGAACGTACCATCACGTCGTAATGTTGCCCGCTTATAAAACAAAATACATATTTGGTTAATTAGTTAAATGCTGACTGTGCTGCAAACTTTGTTCATTTTCATAGTCATATAACCTGCGAGCGTGACTGAGTTAATGAGATCATATGGAATGTCAGCGTGAATAAGCCAGTCTGCAGGATCAAAGTGTCCTGGTCATTTTTAAATCAGTGCTGACTGAATGGAATGCATTTAAATGGTTTAGTTTTTCTCTTATCAGAAAAGAATCTCACACACCTGTAAAAACAGAGCATGAGCATCTGCTAAACAGCCATCAGCTCTCAGTGCAGATCACAGTACCATCAGTAACTGAAGCATTAACACGATAACATCAGGACTGGAACACTTACCAAAATAATCTCCAACTCACGATCAGGTTTAAAGAGTGAGGTCTTAAAATTAATGATCCTGAATTTCAGGTCACATGTTCAAATGCCGTTGATGGATAGAGGAGAAACAGTGTTACTGAGGAGAAGGAATATAGTAAGTTCCATTATTTACCTCAAAAAAACGATTTTAACAAATAGAATCCATAATGAATATTCACTGAGGTGTTGGTAAAAATGATCCATCCATTATCTTCCGCTTTATCGTCTATCGTGGGGTGGTTCCCCTTGCCCATCCAGAGGAGAACGTCTCGGGCGCCAATCTATCGCTGGGTACACACTCACACAGACAAACACAATCAAACACTCTATATGGGGCAATTTGGAAAATTCAATTGCCTTGATCCATGTTTTTGGACTGTGGGAAGAAACCAGAGAACCCGGAGGAAACCCACGCGGTCAAGGAGAGAACATGGAAACTCCACCCAGATGGGGATTCGAACCGGGAATCCCTAGTGCTGAGAGGAGAACGTGCTAACCACTGCCGCCCTGGTAAATGTTCTTTTTAAACTTTAATAAGAGTAAGAGGTTGTCCAACGGAAACAAATATATTCACCTCAGAATTCAGAAAGACTGACTGGTTTTTTAGAACCACCTCAGCTGACCTTAAGTGTGCACCAAAACATCTGATCTAAAGAAAGATCAGAAAGGCACTTTAACTTGGTTAGTGTTACTACTTTTGTGGCACGTCCCGGAATAGTTGAGAAACCTTGGCATATAGCATCTACATTAAAGTTTCTCCTCACGATATACTGCCATCCGTCACCTTTCTCATATATTCCATAATCACATATTGCGAAATCTTTGCCAAATTTCCCAAACCTCTGCCTTTTAAAAAGCTTTAAGGGTCATAAACAGCTCTAGGTCCATCGTCGCCTACTGAAAGTACAACAAACACCACCTCGATGCCCCGTTCACGCGCCCGTGCTTCGCTCCTCCATCACTTGAGTGGTTTCATTGATGTACAAAAGCAAAAATGAGACGCTCATTCATTGGTATCTGTCATCACACGTTTCTGAGTAAAGTTTTAGCAGACGGTAACTTCACGGAGGACAGAGATTCAGGTATTCAGTCTTCACTGGGGTTGAATTGCCATCTAAGGTTTTATTTATCGATAATGGACATTTGCTGGCTGAGGCTCAGGATTTCTCAAAAATGACGACTTTAAGATCTTTACAGCTGCCTAGTTCAAATTTAGGGCAGTAGATTTTTTTAAAAGCTGTAACGTAAGGATCATCAGTTTCCACAGAACTGGTCTTCTGAGTATTGACAAACTAAACCTGGTTCTCAACCAGAATCACTGAAGGTCCTCTAGTTTTTGATTGTGGTTATGAGCATCTAAATACATTAACTGAGGCACAAGGCAAAAGCTTTATAAATGTTTTTAATGAATTATGAATATCAGAATTTATAGTTAGCAAGTGTAAGCAAACTTTTTCCTAAACTGTTCACACAAAGTTGAAACAGTTGTCTAAAATGTATTGCCAGCTGATTTCACACACCGGGGCTGAAGGAACTTAAAGAAAAACCCTATGTATGTTTCAATACTGTTGTGCATTGTTTTATCAAAAGCTGTAGGTGATTTTGTTAAGCTGAAAAATAATTACAGATTTCTTTCAGGACTTCTATCAGTGCATAAGCATTAGATGTTCAATTCTAATTTCAGTAACCAGGTCCTGTCCTTTAAATAAAAATGTCTGATAAAAGACATCACAACTGTTGATCATCAAAATGAAGGCAGCAGGTTGCAATTATCTTCTTAGATATGCATCACATTACAATCATAACCGACAAGGCTTAAGATAACACCTTGACCCCAAAAGTCTCAAGTAAGCACCACAGCAGCTCAGAGTTATTTCTAAATCTGTCTAATTAAATTCCTGAAGTGGTCCTGTACTGGTTCCTTAACAAACTATTGGACCCGATATAAAAATTACAAATAAAGTAAATATCTCATTGCACTATTGTTAAAGTAATAATGATAAACTTTAATTCCCAACATCCCCTCCCACAGATAAGACAGTGCAGGAGAACGGATGCCTCAGATCGGTTTGGGTGGAGCAGGCGGTCTCAAAATAAATCTTAGGAAATATCTTTTGAAGAAAAAGACAAGAACTGATTTATGGTGCTGCGGTTCAATGAGTAGAAAAGCTTTAAATTTCAGAAACTCTCGCTCACGGTTCCAACATGAGGAAGTCGTAAAGAGTCAAAAGGGAAGTGAGAGTGAAAATGTACACCCGCTTTCCACAGGCAAGGGGATAAAGGCATCCCATCCGGAGTGTAAAGACCTACGGGAAATCGCAGGGTCTTTTTTTTTTTACAGAAAACAGTAAGGAGTGTGTTGAGCATGTGTGCAGTGATTCACTGGAACAGATCATCTACAACGCTTATCTGAATCCTGACTGTATCTTATAAAACTTTATTACATGCATTACTAAAAATTATTTATGTAAACAAACATTTACCGTATTTTCCGGACTATAAGGCGCACCTAAAAGCCTAAAATTTTCCCAGAAATCGGACGTGCGCCTTATAATCCAGTGCGCCTTATACGTGTACTGAGTTCCAAAATCTATAAAAGTATTGTTGTGCGACCAGGTGGTTTTTTCCCACACATCACCATCACTGCTGATCTGTGACTCCATGCGCGCTCCTCTCACAGAAAAGCCAAGTGAGGAAAATTTATTCGGTGCTTGCCGTCATTCCGGGAGGATTAAATAAAGAACTCCAACCGCTGGACATTGGCGTAAACAGGGTGTTTAAAGTAAAGTTACGAGCGGCGTGGGAGCGATGGATGATAGACGGCG
This sequence comes from Corydoras sp. C115, assembly GCA_019802505.1. Classification (NCBI taxonomy): domain Eukaryota; kingdom Metazoa; phylum Chordata; class Actinopteri; order Siluriformes; family Callichthyidae; genus Corydoras; species Corydoras sp. C115. Next base: position 576,438 of record JAFMOC010000020.1, read on the forward strand.
AACACACGTTTACTAAAACTCAGAGGCAGCGGCGGGGCGAGTTACGCCACCGTCTGTGAATGGATTGTGGATGCCTGGGCTGAGGGTTCTGCTGTAACCGTTGTCCAAGCTTTCGCGAAAGCCGGCATCATTGCCGAACAGCCGCCTGGCGACGAGACTGACTCAGACATTGATGATAGGGAACCCGGAATGCTCGATAGTGAAACAGCTTTTTAATTCAAACACAGAAGAAGAGGACTTTGATGGATTTGTGGGAGAAGAGTGATTAAAAATAATGTGTTTTGTCAAATAGTAGAATAAACTTCAATTATAAATCACCGTTTTGCATCCTTTACTTTTCTTGTAGATCGTATGTTTTAGCAAGTTCCTTATAATACGGTGCCTTACAGAATAAGTACCGTACAGAAATAGAGTCCGTAATTGAGACTGCGCCTTATAGTACGGTGCGCCTTATGGTCCAGAAAATATGGTAAATTCATTAAAACAGAAAATGGTCAGTAAATAATAATTATACTATTCATTACAAACTTGAGGAACTAATACATTATGGCTTTAATGTTGTTCAACAGACAGAATCTGCTTCATGTTTTTATGCAATTATTGGTCAAAAAAACATCACTCACATGTAACTGGTAGATTTCTTTTTATTGTAATGACAGAAGATGTGATGTACAAGTGACACAAAAACCATAAGGAGGGGCCATATAAAAGAAGTAAAGGTGAAATGGGGGAAAAGGATGAATGTGCATGCTGGGATGTGACTGGATTCTCCACCTGTGAAAAGAGTATAAATCACATCTCAATTCATGTTTTTAAATATTTTATGAATAAAACTTTAGATGAAATTGACAGACATTTAGATCAGAATCATTTTACAGGCTTGTTTGAAAAATAAAATACACTAACGCAGCTTGATTTTAGGGCTCAGTGGTAACTTGGTGTTATACCGCACATGCCTTGCTAAAGAACCCAACAATTACAGACATTGCTTAATAACCTAACAACAAAAACCTAAAGCTATGGGTCTTCCGCACTGGCTGAGAGGTGACAACTTAAAAAAGTTAAAAGCTTTATTTTAGAGCAAAATAGTGGCTAATAATAGCACAGATGTGAATATGTTGCCACTCTGGAACATCAAGTTCAAAATACTACATAATTACTGTTCTTACCATCTCACTCATCTTTATACTCAAAAGGCTCTGGGGCCTCGGGCTCCTGCTCCTCCTCTTCTATTTTGGGCCCGTGGGCAGAGACTGGCTCCACAAGCTCCTCCTCCTCTTCACTGGTGTCCTTTAGGATAATGATGCCACCTGTGTGCAACTGACAAGAGACAAGGTTGTATCAGACCAGCACTATAAATAGAACCGAGACCCGGAACACCTGACCTTGCGGTGACCTGACAGGAAGTGAAAGGTGTCCTCGATCTGCCTCTGCTGTGCTATCATGGAAAATGAATCATGCTCCATTCGAACATGGACATTCCTCTGGCTCCACTACAGTGTTTAAAGGTTAAACCTGCCCACAGCTCAGTGCACTGTTACAGGATGGCACCGAAAAGATCCTGTATTTATTTTGTTTGTGTACAGTATAGCAGAAACTTTTGTGTAGATAAAAAGAAAAAAAAAATTAATTAGAGGAATTAAGTGATTTTCCCAGGACAACTATCAATGAAACATAAAAGACCTAAATCTGATTATTTAATTAATTATAAGAGGAGTTTCTGCATACTTTGCCCTTATTATAGTGTGTATATAAAATACTGTATTATAAGCCATACTGTATTAGATCCCGATATATGTAATAAATTGTATAATTTACTGACCATTTTCTGTTATGTATATATATATATATATATATATATATATATATATATATATATATATATATATATGTATATATATATATTACTAAAGTATGGGCAATTTTAAGTTTAAAGATTAAGTTGTTGTGTAAATAAAAAAAAAAAATTGAAATCAAACACTGTTTCATTTTATTTGGATATAATAAGAGTAGCGGCACGGTGGCTTAGTGGTTAGCACGTTCTCCTCTCAGCACTAGGGATTCCCGGTTGGAATCCCCATCTGGGTGGAGTTTCCATGTTCTCCCCGTGTCTGCGTGGGTTTCCTCCAGGTTCTCCGGTTTCCTCCCACAGTCCAAAAACATGGATCAACTCAATTGAGTTCTCCAAATTGCCCCATATAGAGTATGTTTGTGTGAGTGAGTGTGTGCCCAGCGATAGGTTGGCGCCCTGTCCTGGGTGTGTCTGCCCAGCGCCCGAGACATTCTCCCCTGGATGGGCACCCCCCCCCGCGACTCTAATAGAGGATAAAGCGGAATATAATGAATGAATTAATTAATTAATATTACTAAAGTGCTAAAAACTAAATAGCTTTTGTTACTATAAGGTTTGTAAACTGACTTTGGGACAACATCGACAGACACAGACACTGCATCTTGTTAAAAGCATGCAAGTGAAATGAGTTTAAGCTTAAAATAAACCAGACTTCATAACAATGAACTCCAAAATGGAGTTGTGACCTCCGGCCCCCAAGTGTGTGCTAAAAATCTAGGCTATTTCTACACCCCACTTAGTGTGACAGAACATATGAAGTGTGGCTGGGCTTAATAAAGTGGACATTTGAATAAGGACAAGAAGAACAGAGCCACAAATCTGATTGGATCTGATCTGTTCATGTATAAATGCATCAAAACTGACCCAGTAACTCAGAGTGTCTAGGTTCGTAGACTAAGGTTTCACATTGTTTTGATTACCATAGCCAACTCCACGAACAAAGAGTCGTGATCTGGACACTTTAACTACAGCTTTCAACACATTGTTTTATTGGAAAAGGATTTAATAACTTTGGAATTCATCTGGCTGAAGTCTGGTCTGGTAAATGCCGCACACACATCTTCACACTGTATCCACCACGAGCTCCAAAAACAAAGCCGATGGTAAAGTGAAGTGACAACAAAGAGATGAAATCTGTTTATCCAAAGCCATTAGTGCAGCATTACTACATATCAGATCGGAGATGAGTCGATCTCTTCATCCTTCATAAAACAGGCTTAAATATTTACAGCAGGCGTGAGCAGAGTGCACAGACGAGGAGCGAAGAGTCTGTTCAAATTGTGTTGATTAATATAGTGTGTGTGAGAGTGAGTAAGAGGGTGTGTAAACTCACTGGTTTGAAGGGCTGGTAGCGACAGTTTTCAGGCATGGTAAGCACACGGAGCTGAGCTGGCATCACCCTCGCTGGATTCTCCAACATCTGGAAGTTGGGCTCTGGTTCTTTCTTCTTCTCCTTCTCCTTCTCTTTTTCCTTCTCCTTCTCTTTCTCTTTCTCCTTCTCCTTCTCCTTCTCCTTCTCCTCTTCCTTCTTCTCTGTTTTTTCGGTTTCTGGGGTCTCCTGTGTTACCACAATAGAATAAGGAAACAAAGAATTCTAACAGGCTCTTGATTTATAGGAGTCTTATACTGAAACTTTATGATAATTCGCTTTGTAAATCATTTAAGCAATCCGCAGACTGTAGTCAGTAGGATTGCAATTCTAATCTTAGAATTAATCCATAGTTTATTGTATGTTTTGTACATTGTACAAACTCTCAGTTGTAGACTCAGTTGTACAAACTCTCAAGTCTCTCACTGCGTGTGTAGAATTTATTATTTTAGTCAGTCATATTGTTACAGGTATAAAACCAGGCAATGTGCTAAGCAGGGTGCCTTTACAAATGTATGAATAAAGGGGTTATTCAGAACAGCTTACTGAATCAGTGTGCTACTGTATAAGAACATTGTCAACCCTGCAGCATGAAATAAAAATACTACCCTACTAAATATTCCTCAGAGTGGTGGTATTGAATTGAGTGGTGGTATTGAGTAGAGTTGAGGAACCACAACAACTTCATGTGAAGTCACAAAGCAGAGATGCATATCGACGTATTTTCTGCAGAAAATATGAGTGTGATTGCAGCTTGGCAGCAGAAGGCACAGCGCATATGTATATCAAAGCAATACAGCAAACTATGATAAAAATAAATAAATAAGTGGGCATGGCCAAGTAATGGGGTGTAATGCAAAGTGAACAGGATGCGAAAACCGCATCAATAGATAGAAAATTGTGGGACGAGAAAGTCGGCATAATAAAAATCAATTAACAATAGTGTGATTGCCAATAAAAGTCCAGAACACACTGCTGACTTGATAACTGACAAAAGTTCGAACCTCCCTTCTTTTACCAGCGGTATAAATTCTGTGTGCATGGAGCTTAATGTCATGGTTTCCGCAGATGAGCACAATCCTCATAATCGTACATGCATACTGAGCATACACACCACTTCCATCTTCTCTTCCTCCTTCTCCTTCTTTTCTTTTTCCTTCTCCTTTTTCTTGGCTTTGGCAGTGATGGAGAGAACAGCGGTGGAAACCTGGCAGGAAAAGGAATATGATTAATGGAAATCATCAATAGAATAGCTGCAAATTAGCAGTAGGTGCACATCAGGGTGACGGGCAGTAAATTACCCTGTCGGTAAGTACAACAAAATCCCCTGCACTGCACATTTACATACTTCCCTCTGCCTGACTAATTTATTCATGTACTTACGGCTTGACAGAATTATTGGCACCCTTTAGTACACAGCTGGGTAAAAAGGTTATTGACGTAATAATGGAGTACTTCACAATCTGTATCTGTTTTCTTAAACTACACACTTTAATATTTTTACCTCGTTTTACCACGTTAAGAGAGATGGTTTTAGCCAGAATGAAAAAGAGTCAAAAAACTATTTAACAGAACAGAATATTAAACAGGGTGGTCAGGTGTCCACATAATATTGGGTGTCCAGTGCACCTGTGGTTTGCTTTGCTGACTGAACGCTGAAGTAAAGCTTCATGTTCAGTATCAGTGCTTTGAAAACGACGTGGATTACTGAAGCGGTCCGAAAGCCGGAGCGGAACAGATTCACCTCATTACGGAATTCCTGATCCGGTTCAGCTGTACGAGCAGGAAACTACAATGAGCATGAGTCACGATAAGAAATCCTTTTACCTTCTCCTTTTCTTTCTCCTTGGGCACCTCCAGAGCCGGAGGATATGCGAAGGTGGAGGGTTTGCAGTTGGAGCGGTATTGCACCTTGGGCATCTGGAAAACACATTCACCACAAATGATTAGAAGCGTATGTTCCGAGTTTTTTAGAAGCGAGAATGTTGCAGCTCCCGCAAAGTACTGCTTTGGAGCTCATGATCGATCCGGCTTACAGTCGTTATTAAGCCAGATTTTTTTCTCTGGTACCTCCCAGGGGATGATGAATGGATTTAGGGCTATGTGATGAAGGCAGCTTTTAAACACGCTACAGACTCATTTCAGACACGATTCTCATGGAATCAATTAACTTTATTACTGCCATCTGCTACAGTTTGCCTCTTTCAAATCAATGAAGTATTAAACGGGAGTGTAATTTTTATCATGTACTGTTCAGTTCTCATTAAACAGCAAGTGTGAATAAGAAACACAACACAATAAAAAATAAATATGACCATTTAAGATGAGGTCTAACTTCTCAAATACTCTCTCTCTGCTGCTTGATATTAACTTTTAAATCTCTCCTTGATTGACACACAGCTGCTCAGGTACATGAATCAGACTCTAACTTACACCAATCTCATCTTGAGTACATCCTTAACTAGACTAGAGTATCATCTACTTAATAAAAAGACTAATGAGCTGATTAACAATAAAGTATTAAAGACAAACAGAATAGAAATTATAGTGTAAATACATAAAACTGAACACGTTTGTAAGTGCTGCATTTATTTTGAAACTTTTTCACTATTACACATTAAAATGTCTACAAGGAAAAAAACATTTCTAAACTGAAATGTAACAATTAACACATAAAAAAAAGAAAAAAAAAAGAAATGTATTAATTAGTTTTATATGTTAAATGTTTATTGTTAAATAAACATTTTTAAACATCAGAATATAATGTATTTATTTTTCGTCTATTTGTCCAGTAAAGGTAAAAACAAAAATGTGAATATAAATTAAAAATCAGTAAAACTAAATATTTGTGCTTTGCTCTTGTGGGAAAAAAAAAATCTGATTTCATAAAACAATTAAAAGTTTGTTCTTCCTCTTTAATAAACTACACAGGCTGCAGAAATAGTGTAACATTTTAAAACTCAATTTTGCTTTTTATGTCATTTTATGTCATTTTTATGTCATTTAATGTTGCTTTTTGTGTCATCAAAGTTTTTTTTGCCATTTTTGGCTGAATAAATTCAGTTCCTGGATATTTGGTGCATCATAAAAAAACCCAATTGAGGTAAAATATGAGTTGTGCTGCATTTGTAATGAAAAGAATAGAATTTAGTGCAAGACAAAAAACCAAATGACCAAAACCTAACCCTCAGGATTACAATGTTTGTAAAGCCTCCCAACCATCAGACAAGCTCATGGATATGACACTTCATAATAATTTTAACATCTACCTTCAGGTCCTTGTTAAGGCCGATGATGGCTGTAGGAGTGAAGGCCAGTGACAGGAAGTGAGAGAGTGGAAACCAGAACCAGAACTGGGTAAACACAAGAATACCCACGATGGAGGGCATGTGTGTGTGTCCTGTACGAGACTGCAGAGAGATCGTCACATTACGGCCACCTACAGACAAACAGAGTGACCGTTAACCAACCACGCAGTGGTTACATTTATTATTAATATACATGCTGTTTAAAAGCTTGTGGAGTACATTTTATTATAGTTTTTGTATTTAAAAATAATGAATTACATTAATATGAATATTAAAGTAGAACAATAACAATGGTGCCCAGATTCTTCAGAATAAACTGCAAAGACCCATTTATTTTTTTTAGCAATAACTTTGTTTTATTAAACTTAAATCTAGGTTTAGATTTTTAATAGGACACTCATTTCTTTTAATGTATTCTAGGTACAAAAACGCATGATTCCAGTTTCGTCATATCTTTTAGCCCTAAAACCTGAAAACCACCACCATTCCTCACGCACTAATCAAAAAGTCCACTTTTTAAATGAACTTTTCAATCAAGACATAATAGTCCATTCTGCATGTTTCTTTAACCTGGAGTTGATGTTTCTGATTCTCCATCAATCACCACCACTACTTTTCAACTGATAAACCATGAGGGGACTTCTGCTAGAACAATAGCCTGGTGCACTTAGGAAACATGGGGCTGTGACTTTCTGTATAAAGGAAAAGGTGCAAATCGAGGCTAAGACCACGGATCTGAGAGACCATCCCAAATCAGGCCCTCTAGAGACCTCCACAGAGAAAAGGAGCAAGCAAAGGAAAGGTGTGGATTTGAGAATTACCCAAGAACAAAGGGAACCATCAGAAGACCTGGAACAGTTCTAAAGGCACCAGATCATCAATCTGTCTAAAATCAATTCAGACAATAGTGCAGGTCTAATGTGACGTTTGGAATCATTTGAATGTTTCCTGTTCTGGAAAAAAAAAAAGAAACTTTAACTTTTGAAATGAGGTGTGGACTGATGGTTAATCATTCCACTGCCCTCGGGGACATCCGAAATCCATTTTTAAATTAGTTTTACCATTCCACATATAGAAGAGGAGTTTGGGCTGAGACCCAGCTGTGTGAGATTACCAACAACCTCACTACGAGGACACAGACAGCGCTGTACGGTTTAGAGAGTTTATGTGAACAAGTAAAATTATGTTACAATGAGTAATTTCAACAAGCAAATTAGAATATATACTCATTTCTGATTTGACCATTTAACTGATGCGTTTATCCAAAGTGACTTACAAGTATCCCAACTTGGTTGGGGGCCAAACACAGGGTAGGCCATGATACAGCTCCCCTGAAGAATTGTTAGGGCCTTGCTAAGAACTCACGATTCAGTGGACCTGAGATTTGAACCCACGGCCTTCAGACTGACACCCCAACTACTCTTAATCTCTGTCGTCTCTGCCGTTCGGTTAACCGCCGAACACAAAACCAATTGCACCACAGAGACCTTATAACACTGCAGCGATTTAAAAAAGAAACATTTCTCTTCCATTTAAAGTCAGTTTTTTAAAATGAAAATTAAAGACCTTGTTCAAAACAAGCTGGACGTTCATTCTCTAATCGGCTGTGTAAGAAACACCATGACTACATGCATCCTACTCATTACACTGATTTATTATTAGGTTTACGATTGCTCTGCAGCTAGTATACGGCTATACCTAATAAAGTGTTTGAATTAAACTCCTCAAATCCCAAGACTCTGCTGTATATTGAATTCAGTGTGAGGTGACTTATGCTGCTATAATACAATGTGGTTTAATACAATTAGCGCCTCAAACAGATGCCTTATACATAGTATTAACTCAGCTACTGCTATTAAAAACAAAAATAAATCCTTTAAACCCTACATGTGGTCTAATTTCCTGCATATAAATTCCTGCTCATTTACCAGTGTTAGCAATACCGCTCGCGTACTGTGGATGGCACTCACAGTAACAACTTTCTTTTCAGATGCTTTTCCTCTGCTGTTTACCTAGGTTTCATCATATTAATCAGCATAGCTGTCTTTCTGAGCTGTTGTTTACCTCAAAAGAGGAATGTTCAGTTTAACTGCAGGGCTGGAGCCTGATTACTAACTTTTCACAATATGACAAGATAAAAATGAGCAATTTAAAGTCCAAATTCTCCTTGTCAACTACATAGACAAAAGGTATAAGGGCAGATACATTACACCTACATGAGCTTTGGTTCCCCCCCCCGTGGTGCTTTAATAGCTTTTACTCCTTTGGGGGTCATTCAAGTAGGAATATAACACTTGTCTGAAGTGTCTAGTTAGTTGATTTTATGCAACGGGACTAAATAAAACACCCAAGTTCAATTATTAGTGTGTGTGTATGTGTGTGTGTTTGTGTATGTTCTAATGAGCAGAGAAAGCTCCCACTGAAGTGTGTTCATTAAACAAGGAGTGAATGTCATGCTGGTTTGAACACAATTACAGAAACCAAACATTCGCTCTGAGAAGCACTGAAGTATTCATCAGAATCATGTGTATTGTACTGTGGACTGGAATGAGGGAAATGTTAGAAGATCAACACACTGATTATTAAAAATATAACTAACTATTCACCGTACAAGCAAGGCAATATCCTTATACCTGCCAAAAGACATTTGCTCTCCATTACAAATAATGAACGATCGCACACAAGGCAGGAATTACAATTTCATTGAGCTTTAGCTAAACTCAAGCTCCTCACTCCATGCAGTAATTTATTAAAAACAAGTTAAATAAAAATTTTAAATGTGGGCTGAAGTTTAATTGAAATTATAAAGTAAAACTGCAGTGCCGGTTTACAGATCACGCCACAAATTCACAGCTGAATTAAGACCCCTTTAATATAAGACTTTAAAATGCACTGTGATGCAGTGTCCATACTGATGGGTTTGAGGGTGTCAAAAATCAATTCATAAAATGATTCTAAAAATTCAAATCTGATTGGCTGAGCCATTTGTCCTTTATTGTCCATTGACGATAATGCACACCTCTGACTGCTTTACATTCGTATCAACGTGTGAACATGGTAGAACATTTTAAACCATGTAACATTAATGGAAATACAGATTTATATAAACAGCGAGCCATTTCCCACTGAGCATTTAATGAGCATGAGCAATTATGTTCACTTTAAAAACTGGACTAGATTACATCGCAGAAGACCAGTTCATTAATTATTTAGTTTTAAACAAACACATTTATAGATAAAACCTTATTTTTTTATTATAGTGTTTTATAAATGTTTGAGACACTCAAGGTTGTGCATTATTGTGAATAAATCACAGGAAAGAGGTAAAAAAAAAAACCTTTGCAATCAGTTCCCAGAGGGACAGAAATGTAAAGAAAGTAAAAGCACAAGGGATAAACATTTTTTACGAAGCACTAAACATGCAAACATGCAAAAAGCTGTACTACTGACCTGCATCCAGGATACCCTGAGCCAGAATAGCACCAAATTTGGCCATGACGTCATCATGCTTATCGTTGATCACTTTGGAATACAGCTGTCTGAACTGGTTCACCTAAAACAAAAATTCAATCTGATTTACATTTTATAATAGTTTTATCATTATAGCTAATCTTACGGTGTGGTATCTCAGTGATTAAAGTGTGTTAGATTACCAATCTGAAGATTGTGAGTTAAAACCCCAGGATCAGCGACACTACCAATATGGGTCCTTGAACAAGACTTTTAATGGGCTGACCCCAACCAAGTTTTCAGACTTGTAGGTCACTTTGGTTAAAATGTACAATGTAAAAAATGTATTATACCATCTGTGGTTAAGAACGAGGGTTTGGAAAGTGATTATTTAATAAATCACAAACTTTTAATGCTGTTGTATAAACTGAGGACACAGATAAAAAATGAATGTTAAAGCTGCAGTATGGTGGTGCAGCACTGTGCACTTCCATCTTACAGCATTAAGTCTTAATAATCAAGTAGGATGGACATAGTGATTTCTATATTCATTTTGTATGTTCTCCCTAGGTCTGTAGGACTAATGACAAATTTAGCAATGCATGTCTAATGGAAGTTGTGGACTTTGTGTTTTTCCCTGCACATACCTTGGGGCAGGTGACCTCAGTTTGCTGGATCATGATGAGGGCTGAGGCGATGAGTGCTCCCTGTCTGACGTAGTTCACCGGGTCATTGGTCATTGGCTCCAGCAAGTTTATCGCTTCCTGTTAAAATATGATTTTAAAATATACAGTTAGAAGATTTTGGTTGTGGTTCTTAATTTTGAAAATATTTATAACCACTAATTTGTATAAAAGCACTAAGGGTGCGGTCTGCACACGGCTTTTACAATTTGGCTACATTTTTGTTAAATAAATAATGGTGTGTGTATTTCATCATGTGTTTCATGTCATGGTTTAGGTGGTCTGAGGTTGTATTCATCTCATCTTTTAAGGATCTAAATTATTTATTTATGTCCTGTACTTAACTTTTTCCCCATGACTGTAAGTGTGTGTGTGTCTGGGTATGCAGTATCGGGAAAGTTTGTGATATCAGGCTCTGATGAGAAAGTCTGGCTCCCATCTGACTTTCTGATTCATGTCAGAGGTGTTTAGTGAGAACGAGGTTGGGTGCAGTCTACTGAGGCTCTTTATAACCAAACTCATCAATCATGTCTTTATAGATCTTGCTTTTCCTCCCGATGACCTTTATTCTATTACAACAAAACTCTTAAAAAATAAATAAAATAAATAAATAAAAAAGGGGATATAACGGTCAAAAACTTATGGTCACCAATGGGATGGGGCTGGTACACTGTAACTTACCTGTTAGAAATGTAACTTAGTAGTTGGATAAAAGAGATACACGGGAAAGAAAACTGTTTTTTGTATGTCCTATTCAGCAAAAAGCCAGTGTTACTGAACTTATTTATCAAACAAACTGTGGTGATGCTCAAATAGCTTGAGCATAGCGCTGGTTCAGCATGAGCAGAAATAACACCGCAACAAAAATAACCAAAGCCCAGGTGTACAAATTACATTCAGGGAGTCACATAACAAGCTGATGTAATTATTCTCAGCTTCAATGATGGGGGGAAAAGTCACATTTACAGAGAGCAGTGAGGACATTACAGCCAACCAGCAGCTCAGAGAAGTTTTTCTAATGTCCTGGCATATCAAGGTACAAGGGCAATATATCCTTAATCATACCTTTAAAGAGTGACCCTCTACAGCTTAAAGACAATTCTAACTGCAATAGTAATTACTGAAGCAGTGTTTTAGCTGTGTGTTGATTTCCCTTCAGGAAGTGAAGAGTTTGTGAAAGTGGCATCAAAGCCTCCATTACATGTGGTAAACACTGACAACACCTGGCAGCTGATTTCCTGAGACTTACTCACGAGCAAACCTAAATGAGTTGATTTAAAAATCCAGACTTCAAATCTTCTAAGATTCCAGGAATTTCAAACATTGGGATAATTTAGTATGATTAAACTTATTCATTAATTCATTATCTTCCGCTTTATCCTCTATAAGGGTCGCGGTGGGGTTCCCCATGCCCATCCAGGGGAGAACGTTTCGGGCGCTGGGCAGATACACCCAGGACAGGGCGCCAATCTATCGCTGGGCACACACTCACACAGAAACGCACGCATACACACTCCATGTGGGGCAATTTGGAAAACTCAATTGACTTGATGCATGTTTTTGGACTGTGGGAGGAAACCGGAGAACCCAGAGGAAACCCACACAGACACGGGGAGAACATGGAAACTCCACCCAGATTGGGATTCGAACTGGGAATCCCTAGTGCTGAGAGGCGAACGTGGTAACCACTAAGCCACCGTGCCGCCTGATTAAATTTATTGCCTTTAAAATAGGGAGGGGATGATTACAGATTTTATTGGTATGATTATTGTCTAAAGCTTTTAAAAAAAATCACAATTATGTGATTATAATTATTTTGTAAAATGTAAACAAGAAATAACTTTTTTTTTTGCTGAATATTAAACCCAACGCAAAACATTTAATAAATTTTCAAAGTTAGAAATGTTTCCCAACTACAAAAACAAGCTTTTTTTTTTTTGTAAGGAGAAAGTAAACAAACAGTCAAGTGTGCAATTGTAACTTTATTTTTGTTCTGTGTGAGTTGCACCATTTGGTCTAAAATTCCGGCTACTGGCAAAATACTTAATTTTCTAATTATGTTGACATGACGATATTTGGATGCGCCATCATTAATTAATTGTAATAGTAAAAATGATTCATCGTCTCATCCCTGATTAAAATACATTCATTTCTGAATAAAATAATACTTAGTAGTGACATGCCAAATACCGACAAACACATTTTGACTGATGAAATGTGTGGAAGACCGAATAATTTGAACAACATGACCGGGCCTGGCTTGCATCTCTAGTTCATTCCGAAGGTGTTTTTTAGGGTTGAGGTTTGGGCTCTGCACTGGTTAGTCAGGTTCTTTCAAATTAAACTCAATCATGCCTTCCTATACCTTGTTTACTAGAAAACACCCGATTGTCAGGGTTAGAGAATTAGACTGATAACATTAACATTACACATATAGTGTTCATCATTTTGAGGACTTAAAAAGGTAGAAATTAGAAGAAAAGAGATTAGTAAGAGTTAAATTTAATTCCAAAATTGTTCAGATTAAATAATAAACGATATTTATTTAAAAGCTACAATGACCATAAGCCAACTTTGAGGCAGAAAAGTAGATGTACGTAAAGCTGTACTTTAGGAATCCTCTTAAAAATGAACAAATAAATAAATAAAATATAAATATCATGGGTACTCACCTTGTATCCTGTACCAGCACAACAGATACCCAGTGCCATTGCTGCTCCACAGCGGACATGAGGATTGTAGCTCTCAGACAGGAGGGAGACCACACTAGGACACTGTTCTGGAGTCCTGCAAGAACACAGAGCTGCTTATTAAACAGATCTGACACTTACACAGAATGGAATGCTAGGTAAAGATGGTTCTAATTCCTGATCAGTGAAACTTGCATATGCAAGTGTTCAGAGAATTAGGAAGGAAAATGTGGAACTATAAGCAGAAAAGTAGTAATTATTATTCACTGTACTATACACAGCTGTATATTTAAACATGTTTTCATTGTCCAACACTACATGGACACTTCTCTTAATCATTACATTTAGATGTTTAATGTAGTCTTTTTGCCACAGGTGTATAAAATGAAGCACCCATCCATGCAGTTCAGGCAACTGCATGCTTTCAACAGTTTGGGGAAGGCCGTATTGTGCATTACCATGACTGTGTGAACAAAACAAGGTTCATAAAAGCATAGTATGGCGACTTTGGTGTAGGAGAGCCTGACTGACTCACTCTGAGCCTGGAACTTACTCCCAACTGAACACAGCAAGCCACACATGCCAGACCTCACCAACAGGCTTTTCTGTATAAATGACTGTGTCCTCAGACACACCTCAAATTCTTGTAGAAGAGAGCAACCGTTTAAAGTGTACAGAACTTTTAAACAGGAAGATTGCATCCCAAGGCTTTTATCCCAATATGATGGCAGGTGCCTTTCAGAAGGCCACTGTGTGTCTACAATTGCTCCACATATTACGGCTGTTCATACGATTAAAGCCACAACATGGCTGCCGTATTGGTAGGGGGGGTCCGGGGTGGGATAAACGGTTGCAATCTATAACCTCACCACCAGATACCGCCATATTCTAGACAATGCTCCTATACGTTATCAATACGTTATCAATGGAACACATAGGAATACTTTTTTTAAAGGTTTGACAAAAATAGTCAGTTTAAAACTAAATTGTGGTTTATAAAATGCCTTGTATTAACACACTTTTTTTAATTACTAAAATATTTGAAGAAAAATATGTTTTAAATTCTTCATACAAGTCAAACTCTTACAGAACCATGGCAAAATGTTTTTTTTTTTTTTTTTTTTAATTTTACACACACATATCCATCCATCCATTATCTTCCGCTTTATTCTCTATTAGGTTTCCCATGCCCATCCAGGGGAGAAGGTTTTGGGTGTTGGGCAGATACACCCAGGACAGGGTGCCAATCTATCGCTGGGCACACACTCACACAGACATACACACTCCATATGGGGCAATTTGGAGAACTCAATTGACCATGATCCATGTTTTTGGACTGTGGGAGGAAACCGGAGAATCCGGAGGAAACCCACACGGACACGGGGAGAACATGGAAACTCCACCCAGATGGGGATTCGAACCGGGAATCCCTAGTGCTGAGAGGCGAAAGTCCTAACCACTAAGCCACCGTGCCGCCTATATACACACATATATAAATAAAAATACAACTGAAAAAGTGTCTCTAACATTTGATGACATGCAATAATGACAAAATACTGCACTATTAAAATTTCATACCATCACTTAATGGTTATTGGGATAAATTATATGAAATGAATAGTGCATCATCAGAATGACAATAATTTGTTATTTAGAGCCAATCTATAAATGAAGCTATTGGGTTGAGGTACCAAAGTTTCCATTAAATGACGCAGTTCCAATGACAACAGCATCACCGTCTCAATACAAACAACTATTAAAAATAGTTTAGCATCATCACTGCCTGAACACATACATATACACACTGGCACACACACACACACCACCCAAGTTTATAATACCAACATGCTGTTTCCTCATCATATTTTCCTGGCTCTCCTCAAAGCGGGTGTTAAGTGTGAACAAACTTCTTCGCAGGTTCTTTTGAAACTCAACTCGAATACCTTTTACCAAGTCTCATAAGCCAAGACAGATGTGTCAGGAGAGTTTCTTTAAACAATTTACACAAGGTGATTAGAGTTCCACCGGCCCTCCCTGCACTACACAGGACTAAAAGAATCGAATGCGACCTATTAAGAGCTCAAAATTTACCAAAGTGTACCGATGCCAAGATCCTTAACACAAATCTTACTGCACACATACACACTAAAAAAAATACATGAAATGCTTTGTTTGAATACTCAGCACCATCACTATTCCAAAGATAACCATTAAAACACAAATGCATATTATAAATGATGAATGTGTTTAACCAGATAGAGCAAGCGTGGTGCCCGTTGGCAATTGCATCATTAATTACATCCAAGCAAGACGTTTTGACACCAGGACAGGATATCTGAGTGATGTAGAAATGTCTGTGGCCTCGCTCTACTAAAATTCGGGCAGATTTCTCACAGATAAAGCTGATAAACATTGCTCCAATCCTGCTCCATAAAAATGACCACATTGTATTTCCTTGCCTTTTAAGTCTCCATTTGCTGCTCGAAAACGAAATCCTGTAAATCTACAATCTGCCACATCACAAAAACGTCATGTTAACGCCCGGGCAAAGAGAAACAGTCGGCTGTGGGGCGGATAGTGCATTCACATTTTAAAAAAACAAATGGCTGCTTTGACGATTAAATTGACAGATGGGTTTGACACTGTAAAAGAACCACAACACACTCTCTGCCAGTCTGTGGTTTTCAAACATACACACCATTACACAAAGTGTGGTGAGCTTAAAATATGGTAATTAGTACTTATGATACTTCTATAAGGGTAACTGAAGCCTGATGGAACAAGACTGAGGTAATGAATTTAATTTGGCCTTGTTATGACAAAGCCTACTACCTCACAGTAGTACACTTACCTACTACAGTTAAGAAAAGCAAAGAAACAACATAGTATTAGTTGTCATTATGTTAAATGATACAGCATTAACTTATTACTAAATATTCATATACATTATGCATTGTAATATTAGTTTTGTTTACAAAATGTAAGCAAAAAATATTTGATGAAAGTTCCACTAAAATACACACTAAAGGTTCCAAAAGGTTAAATCTTGTATATAACCATATTTTAATTTTGTTATTCATTTTATTTACATATAATGATATGCCTTATTTAACAGCAGAATAAAGCCTCTAATACAAACTCTTTTGATCAAAGACCCACTTCAAGATCCATTTCTTAAGTGTTTACTTTGAAATGAGCAATAAGGAGAAAAAAATAAACAGTATATAAAAAACAAAAAACAAAAAAAAAACACCTTATTCAGAGGTCAACTCCAAGACTCTTACTGAACTCTTACAGAAAGGTTACAGTAACCCAGAGAACCACTCTATATAACTGCAGTGAATAGGGGAGGAGGGAAATAAAATTAAAATAAAAAAATAAAAACAGGCTGTCTGAACGCCGTCGTCCCAATAAAAACTACAAAATCTATTGTTAAAGTATTAAAAGTTTTCTCTTTTTCAGAGACAGTTCACCACATGTCTACACATTTATAAACATTCAAGAAGCATGAGTTTGATTATAAAATCAGTTCAGTGACAAGATATATTGGTAAAAGGGACTGAATTTGCATGACTGGAGTGACAAATTTTAAGTAATGTTTCTTCATGTTCTCTACTGCACTCTGCCCGCAGAATGATTATATCAGTGATCCTCTGACCACAGGAGACCATCAAAAATTTGTTTATAATATACACTATAATCCATAGAAGGCATTTTTGTTAGAATAGATGAGCTTGGGTTAGTGTGCGAATCACGAGTCATACAGCTGAAAATGTCCTGCTGGGATTCGCACAGTTAAACATTCATGATAAGCAAACTCACCCATGCAAAGCTAACAAATGCTATAACCAGCCATTAGTGAGCTGTATTTGTAAACCACTTTAATTACTTAACTCATTAGGTGACATGCATGTTTTATAAGCCTAGTGTTTCAATTGTCCAACAATCCAGAAATATCACATAAGGTTAGAAATAAGACTACAATTAAAGACATCTGTCCCCAGGTACATCTCAACTGGAACAAGAAGATATTAAAAGTTTTAACTACCAACAGCAATATTATTGTTTAGCGCTCTCACCTCAAAAGTTCTTGGGTTCAATGTTTGGGTTTGTATGTTCTCCTACTGTTTGTGAGGATCTCCTCAAAAATCTTTTTCCTTCCACAGTTCAAAAACCTGTACAACTAGTCATTACAGTTTAAATCAGATATATACGTATATGTAAACACCGTGAAGCAATTTAAAGATGATGTAATGTGTAGATATTAATGCTATTTATTTTAAAGTGTGTCTTTAGCCATGAGCACACAAACGAGTATGCATGTTGAGAAGGTTAATATGCTGAACTGATTTCAAATGAAATAACAGTGTTTAAGAGAGAGGAACACAATTCCTGCCCATTTAAACTAACAGAACAACATCCATGTATGAGCTGGTTCTTCATTACGTTGTCTCAAGAAGCATCTGTTAAGTGAGCTTAGATGCAATTCGAAACCATATTGAATTTAAACTTCACATCTGTAGGACTTTAAAAATTTAAGAACTCAAATGAGAGTGCTGTCTGCTGAGGCAGCTTCTGCAGACAGACTGTCTTGTTCAAGAGGAGAGAAAACGGCTGAAACCTGAGAATAAACTCTCTCATGGGCCCAATCTCTACTTCCACTTATTCTGAGGTACAGCTAGGGATTATTGAACCATCTCTGAATAGCTGAGTCATATTACTCTGCAAACAGTATGGGACTCTTGAGCTCCTATCTGGAATGCCTCAGAAAGTAGTCAATTGCTTGTTTTTGTCTGCTTTTAAATTTTTTTTGCCCTCTTCTGCACTTTAATAAACAAAAGACAGCAGCTGACACACTCCAGGAGCAGAGAGCGAGCGCAGTGTTAAGCAGACACAGAACACTGCAGTGGCAAACTGAACAAACAAAAGGAAGTCCCAGACTCTGAGTTATTTTAGCACTTGTAAAAATAGGATATTAACAAGTGAGAGTGTGCGAGTGAGTGAGAGAGAAAGCGAACAAGAAATATGACTGGAAGTTTTGAAAAGTACCACAAGTTGGGGTTCGATAAGGAAGAGTCTTATAAATAAAATAAAACCAGGTAATGAAAAATAATGGCAAGCTTTAAAGGCTCTCATAAAAAGTATGTGGACCAAAATGACAGTCGAGTCAAATCGGCGACCGAGTCTGAACGTAAAGTAAACACTACAAAGGAGCAGGCCCCTGAGCTTTCTGGGGCAAGGTGGGCAACAGATGTGAAGACAGAACACACACTGTGCAGTTTGCGGATTCAAACCCATATGCAGGACGTTGTTATAATTAGAGACAATCATCTCCGACACGGCTGACGTACATTCACATCGAGATAAATTTATAATTCTGAAGTTCAAAATAATGACTCAGAAAGACTGTCCGGCAACAAACCCTGTAAAATTCAGTACAAATTCAGGTTTGCTACACAGAGGGGAAAGTTTAGTTTGGTGGAAATTGTGCAGAAGAGAAACGTGTTCGTAATTCACTTTTCCCTTCTGTTTCTTCAGATAATTAAAACAAACACAAGGCCTGGAGAATCAAACAAGCCATTTATGATACGTGATTAATAAAGACATTTGTAAACCAGTAAAGTCAGTGGCGTAAAACCGGGCTCTTTCCAAGTAAAGTCGAGTGCCGCGAGCGCTAAACGGTAGATGGGCTGTGTTGAGGGAAATTACCTCCCAAGAACTGCTGGCATTAATCCAGCGAACACGCTCTTGTGGTTGGACTTGCAATACGGGGGAGGCAGGACAAGAGAGCGAGTGGAGAAGGAGAGAGGGAGACGGGGAGAAGTGAGAAGATCAGTGCTGCAGTAGGTGATGCAAAGCACAACTGGAAATTCATCCAATCGGCCTGGAGGACAAAGGAGATAAATACTTCAACACGGTGCAGAACTGAGATAATCTCTGGATCCTTTCCTGCAAATATTTTATTTTATTAGTTTTCATATGTGTTCCTATAAAAAGTGTGGATAGTTCAACTAAAGAGTGAAGAACTGTGACTTGTTCTGGAGAAAAATAAAGAGATGTGGCATAAGGCAAAGGGACAGAAAGCATCGTTGGGTAGAAGCTAAAGGTAAGAATACTTTTGATTTTTCTATTTTAATATTATTATTTTTTAATTTTAATAAAAATTTATTTGATGTTTTTTGAAGCTGCTGCTGGAAAACAATTAGAGGAAAATAGTTAAACTGTAAAAACAAAACATAAACCGTAGACAAAACAGAATCAAAGTCAAATATGATACGTTTATAACAGCTCATATTAAAGATGATCTTGTCTCAGTCCTTTATGCAGTATTAATTCAATACAACAAAGCATTTCTACTTTTCTAATGTTAAAACTTTGTGAAAGAAACTAACAAGCATCACAGACAAACCCCTAAAACACAGAAAAAGCCAAAAACCACACAATTTAAACAAATCTATGAGACTCAGAAGTCTATTTCATTCACAAATCATTAAACAAAGTCCATTATCAACCCTAATGAATCAAATCTCATTAAAAGATGAAATGTCAGAGTTCAGGAACAGTAATGATGGTGAATCTTCACTTCCTTACTGAATTATTTCTCTGTGATTCAGGACTAACGGCAGCCAAGGGAAATCTGAGGTGCTTTATAATAATGAATGTCGATCTGAATGGAGATAAGAACGTGAGAGTGGAGAGTAAATGCTGTAGAGACAGATGAGAAGATACAGAGCAGCACTGCAGAGTCTGAACGATGTAATACATGATCTATACACAACTATTAAAACCAATGGATTTAACTATTTAACATTTATGCTTCAGCAAATTGTATGTCATCTTCTGAAACGGAATGCGATCTATTACGTAATACATGTCAGGTGTAAGAGAACATCTAATATACCAGGTTAATATTAATGAAAAAAGAAAAATTTGGGTCAAATATTTATCATGTTATGATTATCTGGCAAAAAAAAAAATAAAATACTGGAGAGAATTCAACAGATGGAATTTAAGGAATCAAATCAAAGTCAAAGAATCGAATCAGAATCACATAAGATGGATTTTTAAAACCAATATTCAAGAATTGAAGATACATAAAAACTAAATTAAATGAACATCTGCACAGTTTCGCTCTAAATGTTTTCATATCAAAGAAATCAAAGCTGTCTGGACCATGTCCACAAAAGAACACTGCAGGAAACAACTTTTACATTTATAACAGTTACATAGAGACACGCGGTCAGCGCCTGCGACCTTAAATTATTTATTAAGTCTGACCTGACTTGAGTTATTGTTGATTTAATAAATATCACTGATTGTTTTGTGTAATGTCTTAGGCTAAACAATATATATTTTATTAAATAAATAAGCATCACATTGTTGCAGAAAAAAAAAACACTAATAGTTTTAAACGAATGTGGATCTGAAATAAGACACAGCTGCTGCATTTAATACGGATTTCGGTGCAAATGGATGGTTGATGAATTAATAATGATCATGGAAAGAAGAGTTCCAGGATTTCAGGATTTCAGGATTTCAGGCACAATTTGCATCAAATAATCTCAAAAGCAGATCAGACAGGTACAGAAGAATAGATCTTACAGTTTTATAGAGCGAAAAGTTTTTCATGTCCGGTTGTGCTGAAGTGTGTCCCCCCCCCAATAAAACAGTGCAATCTGTGATTCTTATACACTGACTGACTCACACTCTCCCTCTCTCAGCAGCCGTGGAGGGACAATGCTGGCCGAGTCCCAGGAAAAAGGCAGAGCATGTCGTGTCAGCCCCATGAAAGCCAGAGCGGCATGTCTTGTCCCGATGGAGGGGAGCTGAACTGGGCCTCTTTGCTGATCTTTATGGTCATACTGCCCACCATCGCTGGGAACATCCTGGTCATACTAGCTGTCTCGCTGGAGCGCAGGCTTCAAAATGCAACCAACTACTTTCTCATGTCCCTGGCTGTGGCTGATCTGCTGGTGGGGCTGTTGGTAATGCCCATCGCTTTTGTTACTGTGCTCTACAGTAAGTTCCAATACACATTTCTGCCATTTGGCCCACTGTGACTAAGGACTTAACTTCACTGACCAAAACTTAACAATAAGAGGAACTAGGGAGTTTAATTAATTATTGGGACAGGGAAATAATAAATAAGAAAAAAAAAAGAAATTGAGGTTGAAAAACTATGAACAGGTAGCTGGGGTACAGGATTAATACACCTGCAGCTACTGTAAAGCACCAAAAAGTGCTAGATAAATAAATAACCACTGGCTAAACCTGTGATTAAAAGAACTGTATAATTATATAATCAAATATAATATAAACAGAATCTAATAAGAATATCAATATATTAGAGTCAATAATGTGTTCAGTAAATGTATGGATCATGTACATCAAGCAGTTAGGAGAAAATGTTAAATGCTGTTCATTTTTTGGACAAAATAGGGCCAACAGACAATCACATCCCATTTCAAAACTACAAACTGTTTAATATAGAACTGATTCTTCAAAGAACTTAGTCTTTTCATAATAATTTAGAGGATGAGCGTGTTTGTGTGTACACACACAAGTATGAAAATCATTATCGTTCAGAAAAAACAGCCACCATGCATACTGGCAATCACGTTGGACAGGAAGTTCTGGCTCTCAGTGTTCCTATTTATCCCGATGATGTAGTTTTGTGATTGGGGTTCTACCAAACTGCGTTTCTGTTTTTCTCCTGCTCTGTTCACTGAAATGACTTTTTTCCCCTCATTACCTTAAAGCTGAAATGTTGTTTTTAAATAAATTTTAAAAGAAGCATTAGTGTTGCTCATTACTGTAACTTTCAAACAGTGTAAATGTCTAGTTCACTATAGTGACACTCATCCATATTGCGTTGTTTAGCTGCTTCACTTTGGATGCTCGTTTCCAATTCTAGGTGATACCTCAAGTGTTCGTCACAGTTAAAGTTTTAGAACCATTATTGGAGAGCTCAATTACAAACAGGGACCACATGACAACTGAAGTAACTGTAAGGGCTGAGTGATAGAACAAGGAAAAAAATAAAATCTTACAGTTTAACACGAAGGGAAAGCCATCCTGCAGGTTCAGATCAAGCTGGTTCATGAAACAGGTTTAGATTTAACAAATAAAGTTCATATGAATCATAACACTACACATCCAATACCGCTATAGACTATTAGATAATATTTTCACTCATAACAAACATTGTGTAAAAAAAAACACAAATCTGAAATGTGATAAAATTTTGACTTGTTCCTTGTTATTTAGGAGTCAGGGCAGGTTACTAGACAAAGTGTAAATTGTCCCTGAGCATCATAACGCAATACCCCTGACCTCGTGGTGACAAAACTGACATTTAACAAACATTAATGAAGTGACCACATTGTTGCAACAAACCAATGGATTAATACCTAAACAGCACAATCGATTAATGCTTTAATGATCCCAGAAGGAAATTCAAGGCAGCCAGTAGCTATTCCACATAGCACAAGGTAAAACAAATAAAAAAAAAACATTTTTTAAAATATTAAAACTGAATTTTTTTCCTCCCTCATTGTCATATACCTCAAACTGCAAAACAGATAGATCACATGAAATGCACACGTTACGATAGTGAACTACAGTGAACACACACAAAGTAACATCGTGATTATGTAAGAGAGCTTCAAGCTGGAATATCAAGCACAGTATGCGTGCAGGCCAGCGGGGGAAAGAGGAGGGAGGACAATCATGCTCAGACACACACCCTGAGACATTCCCACCTGATGAAAATCAAGAGCATGAACAGCAAAAGTGTGTTAGGTGGATGAGATTTCACTGGAAGTTCTTCAGCAGCATGTACACCATTCTGACTTGTTTTAAGTGTTAACATTTAACATATCACCGGCTTTACAGAGACTGGATTGTTAAAAATCAGTACTACATTTAAATTTTACAATGATAAAAGGTGGGTTTCCTTATTATTAATACTTAAAATATTTTTTAAGAACAAACACCACATTATGAGTATGGGATAATAAATGAGTATGGGTAGTTGTAACAAATCAATAGAACCTGGTTAAAAAGGTATATATATATATATATATATATATATATATATATATATATATATATATATATATATATATATATATATATATGGGTGAAGATGCAGCAATTCACACAAATAACACACGTCATTTGTAGCAGCTCAAACATAAGCAGTCCATCTC